>VZRN01002797.1:72666-121026 GCA_013397935.1 Dasyornis broadbenti
AAAAAAAAAAAAAAAAAAAAAAATCAGTGTAGCAGTCAAGTCGGTGCTGCGAGGAGGGGGCAAAGGAACTATTTTGCAGGCATCTTGCTGCTGCGGAAATGGATTTCTTGAGGGGAGGGAGGCGCGTTTGTGGGTACTCTGTAGTAATGCTGCTCAGAGCAGAGAAAATGCCACTCGGGCGGCCCCAGATGGAACGAGGAGAGGGGAGGGTGGATGGGAGAAGCCCTGGCTCGGGCACCCCATGGCAGTGGGCATGAGGGGGCAGATGTGACGTGTTGTGAGCAGCCACCCCTCATCTGTGGGAGCAGAGGGGGAGCAGCCCGGGTTAGCAGCCTGTCTCCCAGGGCTGTGGCCGAGCCTGCCTGGTGCTGCAAGAGAGATCCTATGAGGATTTTTATTGCGGTCTCTTTGTTAGCTACAGACAGGCACGCACACACAGCTCTCAGCCAGGTTGTGGGAGGTAAGTGGGGGAGGCGAGGAAGGGAGCGTGCGGGGGGCTCTGGGGAGCAGGGGCTGCGTGGGCCGGGCACGAGGGGAGCTGGGGCACAGGGCTGTGCCGGCCCCACACCACACAAAAACCAGCCCCTGCGATTTTCAGGGACTTGTTGGCAACTCAGCGAGGGTTGCCATAGCTTTTTATGTAGGGTGACCAGAACCGGCTGGAACTGGTTTGAGGCAGATCAGCTCCTGAACACAATGCAGTCACTGAGCTACTACACTGGGATAGCTTCCTCCCTTCATGGCAGCCAAAAGCAGAGGAGCTTGCAGAAAGATACCATCCCAAAACAGTATGTGAATGCACACTTTAGACACACAGCACTGGTATGTGGCTAACGTAGTCATAAAGGGTTCTGTATGTAAATGTACATATTTGCAGTTACTGAGATTACTTTGGCTTTTCGTGCCTTTTTATGCTTAAGGAATGGGCAAGAGCTGAGATTTATGACCCTTATTAAAATAGTTTTGCTTTGCAAGGGTGGGACACTGGTTATGCAGCCTATTTTAAAACTAAAGTAAATAAAATTGATTGAATGATTTGTAACTGTAGTTATGCTTGTGACTGAGGATGCTTTGCATGCTGTTTTATTTACAGGGTGCTGTCTTGTGGTTTGCTTCTTTAGGAGACACTAAGGGGGGTTTGCTGTGCCTTTCTCTGAGGCCAAAAGGAAACAATATTGTTGTAGAATTGTGCATAAAAGCATTGGAAAGATGCTGTAAGGCATACTTGTTTTCCCTTTTTTTTTTTTCCTTATAGGCCTATTGATTGGGGCTGCCTTTAACCCTTTGATGTTTACAGAGGTAATGCGGCTGTGGCAGTAACTGAGCACTGGCTAAAAAAATCTCTCAAAGGTCAAGGTTCACAAGGTGAGACGTGGTGGTTTGGGCTGAATATAACAACAATAATGTGGAGGTACATCCTGATTGCACACTTGGCACATTAGGAAGGAGACAATTGTTTAAGTGTTACTGAAGAAATGCTATTAAGGTCCTCCAGTTTTAATAGGATTAAAGCTATTATTTGTAAAGACTTACTGATGTCTGGGCTAAATACAGCATTTTCATTGAAGTATATCCAGATATACAGGTTTTTTCCCCAATGAAACGATAAGGAATAGGCCTCTGAATGACAATCATGAATTGTGGACCAGTTGTGGCAGGGAGCTGTTCTGTGCTGTATTAGAGACTCACACATGCAGAATTTGCTGTCTGATTATTTACAGGTTATTGTTTGGCCACTTCTCAGTGACCCAATACTTGGTTCTGAATTAAGGTCTTTGGTGTTAAACATGTACTTAATATCACTTACAGAGAGAAAAACTCCTGCAAAAGAAATAGTACGGATGGCTTTTCTTAAACTAATGTAACCTAGGGAGGATTTTGCAGCAGCAAAGTGGGAAAGATGTATTTTGGGGGTCTGGATGGAGCTCCAGTGCATTATCAGTGTCATGAATTATAATATTGTGCAGTAATGAAATCAGCAGAGGAAACCGGATGGGCAGTGCAGCAGCTGCAGAGGGGTGACTGCTTTTAGCTCAAAGCAATGGATAATGGATAGGATTTTTATTTTTTCTTTCTCAACTGAAAAATAAAAAATGTGTGCTTAGATATGAGCTGGTGTTATTATCTTACCGAGAAATCTGAAGGATTCAGAGAGAGGGAGAGGAGCAGAGAGAGAAGGAAGCAGTAATGAATCTAGCAAAGGAAAGAACAAAGGCTGTTAGAGCTTACACAGTGGATCACTAAGCATTTTGCCTGGGGGATTCTTTTGCTAGAACTGTTACTTTCAATAACAGGAAATCAGCAACTCTAGAATCCTAACCATTGTGATTTTTGAAAATTCTTCCCTGTCCTAGCTGTGTTAGCTGGTTTGGTAATCTACAATCAAGATAATATGGAGGCAGAATAGTGGAAATATTCTGTTGTGGTGTGAAATGAGGGTACTTTCCTCTGTGCTCAGCAGAATAGACAGTCCTAAAAGCCTTGAGAGGTTGTGGATACTGGGTAAGTTGTGTGCTGGCTGCTGAGGCAGGGTGACAATACAAGGGAACGTTTTTGTTTCTGACTGCAGTAGGTTACGTAAGGCATTGAGCTATTAATTGTAGAAAAGTGAAAATAGCATGCTAATGTTTGGCCTGAAATTCTGGGTTTGTGGGCTTTACTGCAGCTGTGGTGTGTTGTTTTTCAGGTTTGATAGGGCAGTGAATAGCTTGTGGTGGAGCAAAATGCCCGATAGATCGCTGTGCTGATTTCTGCTCCTATTCTTCAGCATTGGGATGCAGAGGGTCTATATTTGACTATAGATGTCTGTAGCAGAATGATGCTTGCAAACAGGAATTCTTCTTGCATGATAGGAATAAGAACTCTTCCTGATGAGGATGCATGTTCTTTTCCAAGTGTCAGCTAAAATTCGTATATTACACAAAGAGCACCTTTTAGGGTTTTTTTTTCCTTCTGCCAGAATAGTAAGCAGCTTTAAAACTGTAAGTTCTTGGATTGTGACAAAATTCCTTGTATCCGTTTTATTTGGGGTTTTTTTGAATGCTATCTGTATTATGAATTTTTATTTTTAGCAAAGGAGATTTTGAACTGGCAGGGATTTTTGTTGGCTGTAAGATGAGAAACCTGAATAGAAGGAGTCTGCGGTATTCTTGGTGAGTTGTCTTTTTTCAGTCTAGTAATATCTGTAAATGCTCTTCATCAGGAGATTTGGATTGTGCACGCAGGCCAGCTTTCCAGCAGCAAATGCTAAATGCTGGAGGGGTGGTCCTCTGTATCAGCACCCAGGATCTCATTTTGCAGTCATCTCAGTTATTTGATCTCCAGAATGAGGGTAAAGATTTATCACATTCCAAGTCCCTTTGGAATGAATTAACTAACTGTTTTCTTAGTGGTATGCCTGTGTGTTAAAATATAAATATGCAACAGAGTACCAGGAATATATGTTCAGAAAAACCCAAACTTGACCCTAATGTTTTCGGGCCTGGTTGTTGCCCTGATGGGCCCTGCCTGGCTGGGAGAGCTCTCTGGGAGGCTGCAGTTGCTCATGCTGTGCTTTGGCCACAATTGCTATCCACTTCAAAAAAAGTACCTTGAAGGAAAGAGGTGGGAAGCTTGTGCCATTTAGAATGTAATTCGAATCTGCATTAGTTTGGGAATCTCAATATTCTGTCCATTGTTGTACATCTGAGTTATTCATGGGTTACCATCCCAGCCTATTTTACATACAGAAGTACAAAATTAAACCATGTTTGTAATTAATTTTTAAGTAAATTGCAGAAAGAATGGTATGTAGATTTCCTTGCTTTTCAGGAATTAATCTCTATTTTAGGAGGAATTTGGGAAGTGGCTAGGCCCAAACCCTAGCCTGAATCTCTTGATAATATAGGTGGTTTTCCTGTGGCCAGCTGTAGCTGGGGATGGCCTGTTCAGCTCCATGTTGTACATAAGGAGATTCCTTGCTCCTGTGCTGAAACATCCCTGTTCATTTTGCCAGCCAAAGGCTGATTGTCCTGAACTCTGAACCAGCTGCGTGTGGTTCTCTTCAAGCTGTGCTAGAGAGATGGTTCAGACTCCAGAAGAGTCCCCTTCTCTTTCCCGTCTTGTTTTGTCCTACCCAAAGAGAACTTGAGATACCTGGTTCAAAAATTGGTATGTTGGACTACAAGATGAGGTTCCTAAGGAGTCATAAACTACAAGTAATACTATTTTGGCTGTCAGAATGATGGATTAAATCTTTTACTCATTGAGTCTTGTGCATGGAAACAAATTGGATTTTTCCCGTTTTTGAAGACAGATAGATACGGTGTGTAATACAGAGAAAGTAGGTTGCTTGGTATAAATTTTAACTGTGAAACATCTTGACAAAGATGTTTACATTAGGACTGGCATGACCTTACTGATGCTATGGATGGTAAATAAGACCTTCATCCTAAGAAATCAAGGTTTCTTAGGGTAAGAATTACTTTGCGTGTTATGAAAGGAATTTCTGTGCTTTGTGGAAGCGGGTGTTTGTTTGGGTTTTGCAACAGTAGCAAGTCATGGTCCCTTTGATATCAAAAAGGAACCTGTATTTTATGTATATGTGCATGAGAGCCACTGCTGACTGTGGTTGAAGTGGCCTCTTGCACATCCCACTTGGCTGCTGAGTGTGTCAAACCAGGCGAGGCTGTGATTTGAGATGTGGTTCCCATTTCCTGAAGAAGGTTTTGTGGTTAGATTAGCATATTGCTTTGTCTGTCTTTACAATGCTTGGCTTTGAGAATAAATGACTGGAAGTGTAAGTCAGTCATAATTACTAATAACTAATGAACTGCTCATAATCTGTGTATTAGAATGAAGTTTGCCTAACGTTAGCATATATGTTATTGTAATTCTGATTGAATCCCTTAAGTCTTCTCTACCTGATGAAATTTGTAACAACAATACAGAAACCAGAAACCAAAAAGGTATGGGTTTATGCTCGTTAGGTTGGTATTGTTCCTTTGTAGGCATTTTCTTCCAGAATGAGCCTGATGTGACTTAGGTATCATTATTCATGTCTGGAAGTAATTATTCCAGATATGGTCTGGACTAGTGGGTCTACCTGGGAATCCATAGAAGTAACAGACTAATTGCTGCATCTGGCTATACCAGAACCAAGACAGTGCCACGTGCCAGACCCTGAAAAGATGTCTTAGTGTTCTCATCTCACAAACCTGGAAAGAATGCTGGTGTTCTTGGAAGCACGTGCAAAAGAAAACGAAACTGCCCTAAAGAGTGTGCAGTCCACAAATGTATGTTGTACAAACAGAGGTAAAAACAAGAGTTTAGGGAAGGTAAAGGAATGTAGTCACAAGAACATGAATGCCACAGGCAGATGAAGATTAAAGTTGGGGTTTTCCTATTTCCTTTGATAACAAATGGACTTGCTGCTGAGGGAGGCTGAAATTGAGTATTTGTCTGAACAAAAGCAAGGAGTTAGATATTGTAAGTATAGACAGTTAACACGGGATTTGAAGGTAAAGGGTGGGAATTCAGTAAGGCAGAAAAGATGGTCTGATCCAGTTGAAGCAATTGTATAAAGTTGTCAGACTTACGGTTTAACTGTTTGGAAGATTTGGATGAACAGAAGGGTGAGTGTCAAGGAGGAGAAGTCAGTCGGTTCTTCAAAGGTTAAGGATTAAATAGAAGATTAAAAATTGACTATGTAAGACCATGTTTGTGATCCAGAAATGATAGAAGCTTTTGTGCACAGACAATATTAATTGGAAAAGTATTGTGAAGGGAGGAGGATTAATTGCCATTGCTGGAAAGCTTGAAGCTGTTCTTGTACCTGATAGATAAAAATTAGGAGGTTGAGCAGTTTGGAGATAGGACCCATCCGGGAGCTGCCAGGTTATTCTATTTTCTTTTCTTCATTAGGCTGTTGAACTTCCCCAGCACAATTCTGATTTGAGTGTTTACAATTGCTTAGCTTAACCCCAAAAGTAATCTTTTAATCTCAGCAACAAGTTCTAGGCAGCTTGGTCTTTCTGTGGAGAATGCTGGGCCTAATCTGCAAGTGTCCTGAAGCCAGAGCTACAAGATAAATCTGACTTAGAAAGTAAAGTTTCTGTGTTTCTCTGGTGTGTCCCCCCATCTTGCCAAGGTACATGAAAGGGCAGGTTTGTTTTTCCTCATATGGCTAGAGTCTTTCCACCTGGAACAGGTGCAGATACAGGGGTTGAGGAGGAGTGACAACAATTCCACGCAGTAAAACAAAAAGTCTGTTCTTCAGAAGCAGCTGTTTACTTCTAAGTCCTGCTTGTCCTGTTTGCATCTTCCACTGTCAGAAGAGAGTTCTCATGGTCTTGTTCTTGTTTTGACGTAATTCTCCAAGTGAGTGCCTCACTGGAACTTGGTACTAGGTGAACTGGAGTGAAAAGGCTGACTGGGAGAAGCAAGGCAGTGGAACAGACAAGGAGTGCCTTGCTTTGGCTAAAATCTGTGTCATTTTCTTCATGCTGTTCGTAGGAAACACTTGAGGAGATGTGTTTCCAAAGCAATTACCATGTTGAAAGTCATGCACACATGCTTTCAGAAAGCACGAACACAAAGGAACCACTCCTGGTTCACCCCCAGAACTTAGTTTCAATAAGATACTGATGCACGGATAGAGGCGTAGGTGTTGTCACTGAAGAGATTGTTGGAAGCGATGAAGTAAGGGTATATTCAGAGTCTGTTGTCTTTTTAAGACTCGTAATCTTCCCAGAAGTTCTCTCAACCACCATCAAAAAAGCAGAATCCAGAAGCATTTCACCTCACTGCTTTGTGGCTCTCTAGATGTGTTATTCCTGTTGGCCATATCCAGATTTTCTCCTTGTTACTCTTATCAGTGAATAATAAGTCAGCAAAGTAATGCTCAAATTTTTAAATAAACTGATTTTCTGTGTAACTTCTCAAGCATTCTTAGAGCACTTTTCAAAGAAATTCCAAAGAAATTCCAGTTCCTCGAAAATCGTGATTTCCTCGGGAACTAGGAGCTTGCCTTATTTCCTCTTCTGAAGCATTTACAGGCATCATGTTGGCCCAGAGAAGGAATAGACTCACAGCTTGTCTGGCAGCCAAGGTGTCGGTTAATTTTGATCTTGGATAAAAGGCAGAGTTTTATCCTTAAGAGAAGGAATTACTGAAAGGTTTGTGGAGAAATAAAACAAAACAGAAGGAATATGGCTGTTGAGTCCTGGCAGTTGTGGTGGAAACATAGTTTATATACTGAATCTTAAGATGGGTGCCCTAGAATAGTGAGGAAGAGATGAATAAAATGGCCAGGCTAGAACTTCCTTGAACTGACCATGTTTGTCTCCCTTTTTGTTTAACTTCGATTGCTTGAAAAGTTTGAAGAATGAGAGAAGTTCTTGGTAAGGGCGGCAGTCATTCTCAGTAAAGGACAGATGTGTCTCCTCTGCTGGGCAGTTCTCATCTTAAACATATTTGGAGGAAATAGTGTGTAAGCAGGCCTTAATTCATTACTATTGGTGAATATTAATTAAACTCTGGGATATGTAATTAGAGGAAGTTTCAGACTAGGGAGACTATCTAGTTCTTTTTGAGTGTATGCAACCACTGAAAAAAGATACCTATGGACAGATGTACAACCAGAATGCAATTAAGTAATATCCCAGATCATGAGAAACTGTGTCAAGGCTTTCTGTGGTTTTACACGGATTTGATATGCTTTGGTCTCTGCAATCTTTTCCATTTAATCCTCACAGGAACTTGCTTTGTAATTTTGATACTATGTGTGCATCTGTTTTTGTAGTAAGGACTTTGTAAATTAGACAGAGGGCCCAAGACCATTAAGTGAACTGTGTAAACAATTCTCAAAACCCTTCTATATTTATTTGAAGGTGTTGCATGGAATGTCTGTGTTTATTCCAGTATCCTTGAAAAAACTTCCTCAGTTATGTTCTCAGAGTGCACAATGACTTCCAGGTAGACAGTGTTGATGAACACCTAAGTCTTACAGATTTTTATTACCATCTTCAAGAAGACTCCTCAAGTTAATAGTGCAACTGTTGAGGAATATCAAGACTTAGGAGAAACTGCAAGTGCCTCACGTTATTTTCCTGAATGTCCAGATATTTTGCTGTAATCACAGTCTGTGTAGGTGAGACTAGGAGGAGAGGGGACAGGAAGAAAGTCACTGCAATTTGGGCCCAGAATGAAATTGGCAGGTTACCATCTGTGGAGTTTATCAATTACTGTGGCTTTTGGTGTAATAATTCAACTGTACACTTGGACTGGAAGACTGTTTTGTAACGTAAAATCTCTGAAAATATTACTTCAGAAGTCAACACATTTTTGCATGGCAGATGTGAACAAACGCTTGTTCTGTGTAAGACTGTGCTACTAGAGCTTAAAGTGATGACTTTCTGCTTATTTTACAGATTTGCTTACAATCAAATACGTGGCCATGGGGGATATGAAGACCCCAGATTTCGATGACCTTCTTGCAGCCTTTGACATACCCGACATGGTAGATCCCAAAGCAGCTATTGAATCTGGACATGATGACCACGAAAGCCACATAAAACAAAATGCTCACACAGATGAAGATTCCCATGTCCCATCATCATCTGATGTTGGTGTGAGCGTCATTGTGAAAAATGTACGTACTATCGATTCTTCCGAAGGCGTGGATAAGGATGGCCACCATTCCACAGGCAATGGCTTGCACAATGGCTTCTTAACGTCATCAGCTCTTGAGAATTACAGTAAAGATGAAGGGAAGTCACTTAAAGATGATGGGTCAGCTTCTGAGGCTACACTGAAGGATTCAGCTTTCAACCAGTTCAGCCCAATATCAAGTGCAGAAGAATTTGATGATGATGAGAGAATTGAGGTGGATGACCCCCCAGATAAAGAGGAGATGCGTGCAAATTTCAGAGCAAATGTCTTGGCAGGATCTCTTTCTCAGCAGGAATATGACAAACTAAAGTCACTTGGAGGGGAGAACTTAATTAAATCTGGAATCACTGTTTCAAGTAGTATAGATAAAAATAAAGCTGCTAAACGAGAAACAGAGACAAACTCCATGAATTTAGGCATCTATGAGCCTTTTAAAACTCGAAAAACAGAGGACAAATTACTAAAAGACAACTCTGAGAAGCTTCTCGAAAACAGGGTACTCGATGGAAAACTGATGGAAAAAAGTGACACAAATCTTGCCAGCATTGCCCAGTCCAAAGCAAAGTCATCAGCAAAGCTTTCTTCCTGCATTGCTGCAATCGCAGCACTGAGTGCTAAAAAGGCAGCTACAGATAGCAGTAAAGATTTACAGTCTAATTCAGGAGAGTCTTCTCCATTACCAAAAGACATGAGTGAAAGTCCCCAGGCTATTGAAAAATCTCCTGAGTCTCAGAGTCTCATTGATGGTGCTAAGAAGCCATCTGTCAAACCACCTGACAGTCCCAGAAGTGTCTCCAGTGAGAACAGTAGCAAAGGGTCTCCGTCTTCTCCAGCAGGGTCAACACCAGCAATTCCTAAGGTTCGCATAAAAACCATCAAGACTTCTTCTGGGGAGATCAAGAGAACTGTTACGAGAGTGTTGCCTGAAGTTGATTTGGACTCTGGTAAAAAGCCAGAGCAGAGTGCTGCCATAGTAACCTCCATGACCTCTCTCCTGTCCTCACCAACTTCTGCTGCTGTTCTGTCCTCTCCTCCGAGAGCTCCTCTCCAGTCCTCAGTTGTCACCAATGCGGTCGGATCTGCAGAACTTGCCCCCAAACAGGTCACTATCAAACCCGTGGCTACTGCCTTCCTGCCCGTTTCAGCAGTGAAAACAGCAGGTTCCCAGGTGATCAATCTGAAGCTGGCTAACAACACCACAGTGAAAGCCACTGTAATCTCTGCCGCATCCGTGCAGAGTGCCAGCAGCGCCATTATCAAAGCTGCCAATGCCATCCAGCAGCAGACGGTTGTGGTGCCAGCATCGAGCCTTGCCAGTGCCAAACTTGTGCCAAAGACAGTCCATCTTGCCAACCTTAACCTTTTGCCTCAGGGTGCTCAAACCACCTCTGAACTGCGCCAAGTGCTAACAAAACCCCAGCAGCAAATCAAGCAGGCAATAATTTCTGCAGCAGCCTCACAGCCTTCGAAAAAAGTATCTCGAGTGCAGGTGGTGTCATCTCTACAGAGCTCTGTAGTGGAAGCATTCAATAAGGTGCTGAGCAGTGTCAATCCTGTACCGGTTTACATCCCAAACCTTAGCCCCCCTGCCAATGCCGGAATCACGATACCAACACGAGGTTACAAGTGTTTGGAGTGTGGCGACTCATTTGCTCTTGAGAAGAGCCTGACTCAGCATTATGACAGGAGGAGTGTGCGAATTGAAGTGACTTGTAATCATTGTACAAAGAATTTAGTTTTCTACAATAAGTGCAGTCTCCTGTCCCACGCTCGTGGGCACAAGGAGAAAGGCGTTGTGATGCAGTGTTCCCACCTGATCCTAAAACCTGTCCCAGCAGATCAAATGATAGCATCTCCTTCCAGCAATACTGCTGCGGCCTTGCTCCAGAGCCCAGGGGGAGCTGGCACACACTCCGTTACAAAGATCCAGTCTGGCTTAACTGGGACAGTGATCTCGGCCCCTGCGAGCTCTCCTGTCATTCCAGCTATGCCGCTAGACGAAGATCCATCGAGACTCTGTAGACATAGTCTAAAGTGTTTGGAGTGCAATGAAGTTTTCCAAGATGAGACATCTCTTGCAACTCATTTCCAGCAGGCTGCAGACACAAGTGGACAAGTAGAGTATCCTATGTTTACATTCCAATGTTTCATCTATAAGCCTAGGAGACTTTGGATATGTTTTTACTTTCATTTAGCTGTTAATTATCTGAACCTCTGTGATTAAAATGATAAACGAAAACCAAAAGTCTTGCAAGCACTTATATAGTGAATGTCAACACTTTTTAAATAAGACTTTTCTTAGAATCTTTTTAGGCCCTGAAGTCTGAAATTGACACTATATTTTTGCTAAAATTTAGCATTAGCTTTCTAACAGTTGAATACTATAATACAGAAATTAATAATGGGTTTTACTAATAATATTCTAATGCTCCTTTCTGTGCTTTGGAATTTGACTAGCCCGTGGAATCCACTTAATTGGCACCCTCATTAACAGCCCATCTATTCAACCTGAATGATAGCTTTAAGTGATTCATTCTTGATTGGTCTTCAGGTTTTAGAGTTTTCACCAAGTGCCCTAAGTGCGCAAGGCATTCCTCTCACGTGCAGGGAGGGACTCAGGCAGTGACAAATGGCACACTGACTACTGACAGGAATGCCTGCCGTTTGCCTCAGCTCTTCCTCAGAAAGTGCAAAGCGCAGTTCTCACTGGCACGCGTTCCTTTCTGTGTGACCATTAGTTTCGTTGGTTGGGTTTCCTTTCCTCTTATGAGTGCTAATGAGTTCAACTTAAAAACCATTTGAAAATTCTTTACTAATGTATGTGGCCTGACCTGAAAGAAATACGTCATTCAATAAAACTTAATATTAATCAGTGTGCGATGTATTTTATAATCCTGGCAGAGTGAAGGTGGTTAATTAAATGATATGGTTGGATCTCTGTTGGGGTGTGCCAATTAAAAGGGATTCTGGTGTGTTTCAAAGCATTCAGTTGAGCTTGGTGCTCCAGCTTCTTGCTGTGGGGGAAGCTGAAAACCCACAAGCGTGCTCGAGACAGGAATGCCCCAGGAGTATTCCTGGGAATCACAAAGCAGGGTACAGGCTAAAGATTTCAAGTCCTGCAGTTAGGAAAAAATGCTCTAGTCCTAAGAGCACAGATCCTGTCAGGATCTGTTCACTCACTACACGTAGTGCCTGTTGTGTACCACGAAGCAGCTCCACTGCACCCACCACTACAGGTAGTAACGTAAAGAGAATGCACGTGGAAGTAACCTTGATGATGTGGCTCTACATTAGCTCCTCCCTTTAACTGGCTAGCAGAGTTAGACTGAAATAGCCTGGATTCCCAGTGGAATGCCATGCAAGTGAATTCCTCTTTGGAAGATACTACAGGTGTGCCTAGCTGAGGCAGTTTCCTTCAGCAGAATGTGTTCCATCCTTAGATGTTGCTGCAGTTCTGAACAGGATCTAATGGCTGACCATGAGTATATTCTGCACCTGCTCGAGCTACTTCATACTCAGTACTTCGGGGTTTTAGCTAACTGATTTGCTGGTGCTTATTGGTTGTAGGTAGATTTTTTCCCATAATTAGCTCATTAGATAACATTCCATTTAAGATCCAGTAGTCCGTGTGAAAACCTGTTGGCTTTTGTACTGGAAAATCAAGCAAGTAAGAAGGCCCCAAGAAAAAGCAAGTGGATGAGAGACGGAGAATAGGTTGGGAGGATGAGGCTAAAATAGAAATGGAAAAAGAGAAGAAAGATAAAGTGATGTTCTGACTTTCGGAGGGGACTTTTGTCTTTATGGCCAGCTAATTTAAACCTTTTTTCCCTTCCCTTTCTCCCTCTGTCTGGTGCTTTTTCCCTGTTGCTGCTGAGTTTGCTCTCTGTACATCTCCTGTTAAGTACAGTTTATCCTGGTGATCTGCTACAGGAAGGCAACTGTGATGTTCACAGAATGTCAAAATGCAGCTGCAGGGAGGTGCAAAGAGAAGTGTGGGTTCCCAGGTACAGCCATTCAAGGAGGGAAGCCCCTGGAGGTGCTGGAGCAGCCAGCATTGCCTGCTGCCTGGCAAGGTGTTTGTGTCTCCTCACGGAAATCTGCTCTGCTTTAAGAGTTGCTGGATGAACAAGGCATTAATTCCTGCTTACCAGGCCCTGGAGCTGCAGGTTTAAAAAAAAAACAATCTGCAAAGCACTGGAGGAAAAGAGGCCATTTTCATGTTCTTCCATTTGAAAAGAACACTCTTAATAAATATAGTTTTAAAAGTTCTTTGTTGAAATATCATTTTAAATATTAATTAAACATTTTTCTTAGTCCTTTTCATATGTCAAGCAGCAGCTGTTTTTTTACACTGTGTTTGGTTGCATCCTGTAGGGGTAGTGTTTATTGAAGAAAGACTCTGTATAGGCATTTATTACCAAGTATTTTGCTACCATTTCATTAGATGTTACCTCTTGAGAAGCTTGGATGAGAAATACTCTTGACTTCTTTTCCATCTTAGTGCTCAGCACTGCCTTTTGCTGTAAAATTGTCATTATTGTGAGGAGAAGAAGACAGGAAAGCTAGATGAGATTGGTATTTTTTCTTTGGAAGGATGGAAGAATAAAAATAAACACTTAGATTTTGCAAACAAATAATAGGAAAAAAGGTTATTTGCAGCTTTCTATTCTTTCTAGTGCCCATCTAATTGCTCCTGAAATGGAAAATGTATCGTTTTGTGTTTTCAGTAAGTAGTCAGTAGCTGCTCTTGTTCTTCTGAAATTCCCATTATGAAGGTAGAATGTTTTGATTAAAACAAGCAATGGTAGAACAGCCCTAGCAGTGAAAAGATGATCCCTAAAAAGCTGTTACCTTTCTGTAATGTTTTATTGCCATTAATACTCCTGTTAAAGGAATATTAACCTAACGGAATATTCCTGCTAAAGGAATATTAACCCTTACTCACTGACAGGTTTTCGGGCTGAACGAAACCCTCGTCTACTTGCTGGGGAGAAAAGGTAGCAAACCTGGGCTAATGAATGTTAATATTTATCTTAGTTACAGATAGGAGTATATAGCTCCCATGGAAACTGCATAGCTCATTTCCCTTCATACTCAGCATTCTTGTGTACCTTTAATTTCCACCTCCACCATTTTTCCTTCTAACCCTTTTTTTTTTCTGAAACTTTGACTTTAAATGCAGGCAGGTGATGATTTTCACAAACTGTGTTTTATTTTGGTGTGGGTTGGAATGAGAGAACTGGAAGTTAATGCCACCTTAAGCCCAAAATAAAATGGTAAGCAAACGTGCTGAATGTCAGAATTTCACAGTAGATGCTTCTTGTTCTACTATAATCAGTTACAACTAAACATTTTCTGTACTCATTGAAATAGCAGAGCAGGGGCTTTAACTAAGAGCATTTATTGGCATATTGGGTCAGCAGATGAGTCTGGCAGCTTGCTGCAGAATCAGGGAGATCACTGAGCTGGGGCTGGAATGTTGTATGACTCTTCTGTGGCATCATATCCCGGTTTCCTTTGGTAGTCCGGCAAGCCAAAGGCTTTGGAAGGAATGTGAAACCTCCAAATGTTTCTGTTACTGGAATAAGAAGTTCTGGTTTGCTGTTTTCTTATGTAATCAAATAATGCTCCAGATTCTCCAGTATTGTATTGCATCTTGTTAATACAGGAACACCCAAAGAGAGACTGGGGGAATGGTACTGAAGCCCAGTGAATGTGGCACTTATGGCTGGTCATAGGGTTTTGCCTTTAAGCTGAACTTAAGACAAAGTTAACACCCCAAAACAATTCTGGTCAGCCTGAGGCTGTGAGTACCCCATTGCTGGCCATAGCTGTTTGGTCAATGAAGGCCAAATATTTGGCATTTCAAAGTGAGTATTTCTGTGTGTCTGAATACAGCCTTACTATGTCCCAAAGGCTCTGAGCAGGGTGCCGGTTCGAAATCCCTGTAGTTAGCTGAACTCGGGCAGAGCCTTGCAGGAGAGCAGTACATGTACCCATGCTGAACACTACTGTAGCAGGCTGGCAGGAGTGCCAGGTGAATGTGCGTTGCAGCGATGGCAGGTTTTCTTTGCTTAACATGCTGTATATTTAATGCTTTGCATTTTGCCATCTTGCTGTGTCAGGACATTGGAGAATTCTGCTTGTACAGAGATGGTGTACAAACACACCAGGCCACAGTGCTCCCAGAGCATTTATTTCAGCATTTCTTCATGCATATATTAGTAAATGATTTCTAATGCAGCTCTGGAGATGTTCTTTGGTCGATATTCTTGCGGAGCATACACATCACTACATAAGCCAGACTCTTGGAGAGATCATCCCTAAAAATATGCAAATACATGTTCAAAAAATACCCATGTCATGAAGGAGTCTTGGGTTTGATTTTAAATCTTCGTAAGTCACTGATGAGATTCACAAGTCTTAAGTCATAATAGTAATGATTTGATTCTGGAGTTGTGTGTAGGCCCCTTGCACTATCAAGGTAATCTGGGGAGGCACCTGAGTAATATTTCTATAAACCCATGTGCCTCTCCCATGGTCAGGGGTGTATGAAGGAGCTTTGTGGCCCAGGATGCCAGTCGGTCTGGCTGCCAGCTCTGTCAGCAGGGCTTGTGTTTGTACTTGCCTAATCCTTTGGGTCCCATCCCAGTTATGACATTTAACTTTTATTTGCTATATTGCAGTGTTTGACACAAGACATTACGTAGAGCTGAACCAAACCTTTTGTCTCATCTATTCTGGTTTGTCGTTTAGAAGACATGCAATATCTGCCAGATGCTGCTTCCTAACCAGTGCAGTTTTGCATCACACCAGCGAATTCATCAGCATAAATCTCCATACACGTGTCCTGAATGTGGAGCAATCTGCAGATCTGTCCACTTCCAGACCCATGTCACTAAGAACTGCCTGCATTATACCCGAAGAGTTGGGTTTCGGTCAGTATAATGATTCCTTTTGTTGTCAATTTATGTATCATTTATGATTTTAAAAGTGATTTCCCATTTTCATAAGCATTGTTTGGAGAATAGAGCTTCATGGGTTTAAGGTTGTCATGGCAACAGTACTATTAGTACAACAAATTTTAGAATAAATGCATTAGGATTCTGCATTGTTTTGGGCATCCACTTTTGTATATGATTAAATCAGAATATTAGCTAGTGTCACACAGATTCAGGACTTCACAATTTATGAAGTCTGGAGAATTCAGATGCATTGTCTTAATTTCAGGTTTTTTAAAAGACTTCTTGAGTTTCTTCTAAACAATTTTAGATTGTTCTCTGTTAGAACAGTCATTCTCAGTATTTACTTCCCAAATGTATGGTCGAGATGTTGATGGGCATACTGCACCTGTCTGGTTGTTCTCTTTTCTGTAGGAAGTCAAGATTCCTTGGCTTTACATCGCTTGGAAATTACTTTTCTCACTCAAAACAGCCGTGTCTTTTGGTTCTCCTTTGTTACACTTCAGTTTCCCTTTGGTTTTTACATTTCCTTGTAATGGCAACTCACTGAGAAAATGGGGAGCAGAGGCATTTCATAGAAATGTGAAGTTTTGAAAGACTTGAAAAAATGTCTTCTCTTAGGTTTTTCCTTGCACTGAATTGCAGCAGCACAGCAAGAGATCAGAAGAGCTGCTCATGCCCTGAGCTTTGCTCGGCACTCCTAAAACAGGTCCACTTTACCCTGTCTGGCTGGAAAAAGGCCATTTTAAATCTTGGAGCAGGTAGCTCCTACCCCCCTTAAAGTGCCACAGTTCATTTTCCAGGATGGCTGTGCAATCTTCCCCTAAGGGAAGAAAGCATTTTTACTGCATCGAGTCTCTGTTTTCAGTCTGAATCCATGGCCTGACACAACTCCGAGCTCTTTTCATTTCTTTGAGTTCTTTTCTTTTACCCTTTTCTCTCAAGCAGTAGCCTGTCTTGTCCTGCCTTTCCTGCATCTGCTTCCTGCACTCCACTGCCCTTCCCTCTAATCTATGTCTCTTGACTGTGTACACGGAGTCACCTCTAGGGACTCCTCGCCTGCCCCAGTAACACCAGCAGAATCCCAAATCCGTCCCTGGGAATCTAAGTCACCAAACTTTTCAAGATGGCTCATAAACATCTCGTGTCCCACTGAGCCAGAATTTCTAGATCTGTTGAGTCTAAACCAGTCACCCAGGCAAGCGAAAGCAGTCTCTCGGAATGTTACTGTCACCCTCCTTAGGCTCCTCAGCCTCTCCTTAGAACTGCAGTGCATTGTCCTGCCTTTCCAAAGAGCAAATCCGTTTGATTCCAGTGATTTAGGCTGCACTAAATCAGCTGCAAACTTCAGCCTGAAGTTTCACTGCATGCTGCCGAGGTGAAAGCAAGAAGCTGTTAGAGCAGTTCCTGAGGGGAAGGCTTGGTCCTTAGGAACTGTATAATATACAATGGTGGATGCTGAGGATCAGTTATTGTGTCACATCACTAAAGCATAAAGTCAGGCTGTGGGATGGGGAGGTGAAGATGCCACCCAGCTCTCTGGAGGTGACAGCTGAGCAGTAGATGTGGTACGGAGAGGATCACGCTGCGTGTGGCTGTGAAGGAGTGCTCAGCTCTGTATGAGCACTGAAGATCTTAACAGACCCCAAAAAGATCAGGACGATCTGCTTTAGAGAATGCATTGGTAAGCGGAGACTAGATGGATATAAACTCAGTGGATGGTATTAAGAGTATAAATTAGGTGCCTAGAAAAAGAAAGGATGACATTTCATAAAATTCAAGGGTGATAAATTTTAAAAAGAAAATAGGATCCTTGAATGCAATGTAGAACTGTATTTCCTGTTTTATTGCCTCCATCAGGGCACTAAAACTAGCAAAAAATTAATTTGACATTTATATGACAACAATCATACTGCCATGATAGATGCTAAAATTAAAATTCTGGAAGGGTGGAGGCCCTCTATGTTCGAAGAGATTGTAAAAGTCTTAACTGCAAAATACTGATCAATGAGAAATTGTCTCATTTGATAGGTAATTGCTGATTGCAATATGTTCTTGGACTGATTTGGGAGCATTTAGTACTAAAGATGTACGGCATTAAAAGAGACCATTGTGTATAAAAATTCTTATGTTCTAATATTAATTCAATTTTTTAATCATTTCATTTTAGAATAGATGCGGAAAGGTCACAAATTTTCAACACAGCAGAAGTATGTTTTTGAAAAATATTTTCCGAATTCCAATATGATATATTGATCTGATAGCAGGGATTTGGTTTAGTTTTCCTGAGTTTCAATCCAAATGCTGATTTGATTATGTGTACAGAAAATCATTACCAGTATATCTTCATTAAATCTGAACAAGGGAAATGGTGAAAATATTTTCCTTACTGGTTTTCCCTTTGGTGGTAGTTTCTAAATTGCTGTGGTGTACTTTAAGCAATACCCTGCATGTGATAAAAATATGTTCTGGAAAATCTCTTTCCAAATTTGCAGAGGATTTAAGCATTCTTTCTGCAATCAATAGAATATTTGTCTGTTGACCCTTCTATCTGCTTTAATGTAATAACATAAAAACATGTTCTGACCTTGTATCTCAGATTTTCAAATGAAAATGTGTGAAATTTCTTTCCCCTTACTTTGTGATCCACAAATCACTGTTTATGTTGATTCTTACGCGGTTGTTTAAATTGACAGAATAACATAGTTTTATCCAGTTGTTATACATGTGTGTTTCTCTCTTCCTGTTGCTTGAAAATCCATGTTGATTGTGTCCAGCACTGCTCGAGGCAGGGCTGCACTGACTCTCCTCCACTCTCTCCGCAGCTGCGTGCACTGCAATGTCGTGTACTCTGACGTGGCGGCACTCAAGTCTCATATTCAAGGTTGTCACTGTGAAGTCTTTTACAAGTGTCCTATCTGTCCCATGGCATTTAAATCTGCTCCCAGCACACACTCCCATGCCTACACACAACACCCGGGTATCAAGATAGGCGAACCAAAGTAAGCAAAATTCATCTTCTATTGCACTTGCCTGCATTTGAATGACCTGTGAAATTGCATTCTGTCCTGTGCCTGCAGTCATAAAAGTCACCTCTGACAGCCACCAGTTTGTCAGCCTGCTGATAATGTGGGATTTGTGTAATGCTTTCATGGATTTTCAGCTGGCAGTTCATTGGGCAAAGGTGACATTTCCCTGAACGTAGCAGTAGCAGGTCTTTAAGCACTGCAATGCTACAAGAGAGTGATTGCAAAATGTAATTACACAAATTATTTGGACAGGTGGCCAGAGTGTTGCTCATTCTGATGTTTTAATCTGCTTAGCTCATCTGCATTTTTACTGTGAATTAAGATAATGTGATTCCAAAAAGAGCTGCTAAGACTCGTCAGTACTTGAGTGGTGATTTTCATAACATCTGGTTGAAAAGTTGAGAAAAAGCAATTTTATCTGTTTAGATAAACTTCCTTTCCAGTAGGTAATCTTTTTCTGGCTTAGAGCAGAAGTGGTTCTGTTCTAGAGCTAGGCAAGTTGGCCCTTCATGAAGGTGGTAGTTTGCTGAAGGTGGTGACACAGGGCACAGGTGGGAATGTGGCTGCAGGATCTTTGTTTAAAGCTGTTGAACACTGGTGGGCTCTGCTGAAGGCAGCAGGTGGCACTGTGCGTGCAAACCCCTCCAGCCCTCGGGTCTGAGCTTCTCCCAGCACCCCTCTCTTCCATCTGCTTCTTCCTTGCTGCTATTGAGAGCGCTGTTCAGAGCAAACATTCAGGGATTCAACCCTCTTTTCTCGGGGACGTGCAGAGAGCACCAGCATGGTAAGAACTTGCCGGCTCAAGAACTGAGAAGGCAGGTGAGAGAAACAAGGTACCATGTGATGTAATAGCCAGCGTTTGGAAGAATTCAGTGTATCACTGTTTCTTCTAACATATTAACAGGAGATTTTTTTCTTTTAAGTTGTTTCACCTCCATTATACCAAAATGGCAACAAACTTGCCATATCTGATACCAAATGAAGACGTCTCTGCCTAGTGGGACATGATACCTTGTTTTAATTCAGGACGGTATCATCGGCGGGAGGCTGTGAGATATTAACATTTAAAACTTTTTTCACGTTCCCCCAGTTCTCATTGGAGAAATCCAAAAGATTAAGATCACTGTTTGTGTAAGATGCTTCACATATGATGAGTGAGTGGTGCTTGGATCTGCCAATCTGTTTCTGATCAGGTTCATGAATTAAGTATTTTGCATTCGATTTCTTTCCATATACTTTCCATGCACTTATAATTGTACTCCTTTATGAATTTCTTCTGATTATAAAAAAAAGAAATTTTATCAAGTAGTACTGTAATAAGTCACAGAATCCATAGCTGAGTGCTCCTGTTAAGAAGTGATCTTTCCTTTATATTTGCCAGTTTTAATCAAGATGCTGCCTTAAATGCATGCCGAGTGACTGGTAGGATTTTTCCAGCCCTTGCAGTGTTCGGAGTTCTTGGCCTGCCAGTGCTGAGCAGAGCTGACAGTTTGTATTTGAGGCAGTACATTCACATGTGGGTTACCTGTGCTGCATCATGGAGCACCCAGGCTGTGTGACTGGCACCCATCACGCACTGCAAGCCTGCCAGCCTCATTCCTGACACCAGGTGTGTGTGGCACACTCCAGGGATACTGGCCACAGCTGCAGCAGTGCCAGGGCCCTCAGCCCCATGGCTTCTGAAGGATTCTGGAGTGGGTCACGCTTCTGTGTTTACAGGAATTGGGCTCCAGGGGAGTCTGGCTGGCTGCCTCTGGCATTTACTTGGAACTGTGTGATTCACAATTACATTATAAACAGTTGTTTCAGAAAAGATGCACTAAACTATTTGGTGTATGAGAAATGACTTTTATGTGCAGGGATTCTCAGTGGGATGAAATAGGATTATTTTAATATAGGGATATGGATGGCTGTCTTGTCTTTCAACTCTGCGAAGCTCTTTCCTGTAACATACTGTAAGCTTTGGTTTCCCAGAAGACCGATCTTCTTGTTTTCAGTGAAGAGTGTCTAGGAATGGCACTAAGATATTTTTCATGGCTGATCTCTTTTTGCATACTGCAGAAATTCTTGTTTATCAAGACAGATTATGGATATTTACCATATTATCGATAAAAAGTGTATTATCCCACAAGTTCCTTTTTTTGGAGAAAAAAGTTTGGGAAGGAGAAATACTATCCTCTGGTGCAGAAGCTTTCAAAACGCTCAATGTCTTTTATGTGATTGAAAGTATTTTCCTGTGAGGTAACACCTGTATTTGTTCCAAGATAATATGTGAATTTGTTAACCAAATTTTTGGGAAGTGAAAAGGCCGTGTTCATGTTCCGGTGTGTACTGAGGGGCAGGAGCAGGGGGTAACCAGCCCAGGAATGGGATGAGATGGGATGGGATGGGATGGGATGGGATGGGATGGGATGGGATGGGATGGGATGGGATGAACTGCCTGACTTACTCCAGCATCCTTGTAAATGACATCCTATGGAAGCAGAACTGCCTTTAAGCTTTGAACAGGGCTTTAGGCAGTTGCATGTTAAGCACTGACTACTTCAATTAAGTTTAAAAAACCCTGGATCCAGCATACATGGTTGCATGTATGTAGTTTAGGATTGAAAATCATGCTTTTGCTATGTCTGAAGGAAATACTCCAGGTGTGTATAGTCACAACTCACACTATGAGGTGTGGTGGTATCAATTTGAGTACAGCCTTTGCCCAGAGACCTGTCTGAAATTTGGATCTTTACTAGATAGTCCTGCTTCTGTGAAAGCAGAGTGAGAAAGTACTTTAGCTGACATAGAAAATAGATATATGCAGCTTTTGGTGTTTTTAGAGATTTACAATTTTTATATGTGATAAATTTAAAAGTGTCAGATTTTTTTTGGTAGCAGATTCATTACAGATGTGCAGCAAAGGGTTCGCCACAGAAAGCAGGACAATACCACACTGATCATGAGAGGATGCTATGTAAATAATACATTTATCTTAGCATATGTGAGAAACTGGGACCATTTGATACCACAAAAATTATGTCATTCCCAGTTAATATGAAGAAGTGTACTGTTTTTCCTTTGGAATCACAGGACAGCTTAGACATGCAAGCAATGCCTGTGTTCTTGTCATTTCAAAACACAGTGTAGAGTGATCCCTAGAGCTCTGGAACAATGCACTATCAGTGGTAATTACTGAGAGGGATATGGAAAGGACTGGGAACATTTATGTGGCTAATGAGAAGATTTAGCACCTTAGGAGGCAGGGAGTTTTGTGGGTTGGGTTTTTTTTTTTGGGTGGAAAGTTGCTCTTTAGGACAGGGGAAGCATCTGTTGCTGTACTGAGCACCTGTGATTGGGTTTCTTTTATTTTAGCTAAACTTTCTCTGCAGCACTATAGATTAGATGGCTTAGATTTCCCTCTCATCTGATGATCTGTGGTTAGAATATTGCCTGTTAGAACAGAGGCTGAGGGACCTAAGTTCAAAAGTCACATGTGCTCCAAGAGAGGAAGAGGTGATGTCTCTACATTGTTATGACAGATTCATGAAGGCTTGGAATGGCAGATCAGGGAAATCCCGTCCTGTGCTGTTGGAGCTTCAGGGCATTGACAGAGTCTGGGCTTGGCATTCAGGAGCCTCAAAGCCGTGGACATTGCCAAAATTATATTTGTCTTGAAGGATGTTACTCACTACGACTGAATGAATCACTCCCTTAAAACATATTGCTTTTGTAACCTGGAGCAGGGCTATTGTCCTTTAGCTACAGTGTGAGTTCAGAAACTGAAGACATTGAACTTTAAGAGTATCCTGAGCAGATGTTGGTATTTTATATGTAACTGGCACATGCTGTTGTTTTCTGGCTTCTTGTTTGCACTTTTTAAATTATTTTTTTCTACTTTTTTGTTTCTTGCATTGCTCTCATATTTTGAAATTGGAGGATGTGTTGAATTAGTTTAATTTTAACTCTTTTCAGGCAGTGTGAAACAATTGCTTAAACATGTCAGATCTTGTCTGTAATAAGAAAAAAAGTTAACATCGTGATTCTTGCAAATAGATCATCAACATGACTGACATTGTTTGTTGTACTTCTGTTTTTAGAATAATATATAAATGCTCTATGTGTGACACTGTGTTTACTCTACAACCTTTGCTCTATCGCCACTTTGATCAGCACATTGAAAACCAGAAGGTGTCTGTTTTCAAGTGTCCAGACTGTTCTCTTCTATATGCACAGAAACAGCTTATGATGGATCATATCAAGGTGTGTAGGCATCTTCTCTTGTTTCCTTCATAGATACCATTTGTCATGCAATATATGCTGTGAGAACATGCTGTGAAAAGGCACAGAATAACAAGAAGGCTGCTGAGAGAGATGCTAGTAATTCTGAGTGGGTAATTTGTGAATATTGTTTTCAAATGTTAAAATGTTATATTTTGTCTGGTCTTCAGCATATCTGTGATCACTCAGTCCATTTTTCTGTGCGAATGTTGATTTTGGTACACTGGGAGTATCTCAGCTAGTGTGATCCTAACAAGTACTGAGCTTTATTTATGGTATTCCAGGTATTATTCCAATTGTTAGGAGCTGAGAATGCTGAGTACATCATAAAAGCAAACCTCAGATGTTAGAATTCACCAGGAAGCAGTATGTTGCTGGATGTAGAGGTTATTTGTGTGTATTCACATATGAACATGAACACATGCATGCTTTGAAAAAAACTCCAAGTGGATTTTCTCATAAACACCGTTATAGCTAAAGATTCTCTGGTGGTCCTTGGAAGTCCTGGTTTTAAGTATCAGCAGCCCCCTGGCTATCATTTGTTACTTGTGTGTTTGAAACAGACTGTTACCTCATGTCATGCAGACCAAAGATGATTTGTTTTATGCCTTATTAACACGTGTGCCTGGACAGTCCTGAATGGCAGCGTGGAGCTCTCTGCATTTCTCTGGCAGTGACATGCAGACAGAGTACAGTATCTCTGCAGTAAAGTGGAAAACCAGACATCTTTTTTGGCTGTTAAAAGCATCATTTTGCATTTTAGTCCCAACTACGGCACTTGTAACCACAGAATTCTCCAAAGTTGTGTTGAAAATAAGATCACAAGTCTCGAAAAAAACAGTCGGTCTTAAAGCCAGTCTTCAACTTGAGGAGGAGATTAGGGAAGGGCTGAGCCAAGATGTTCAGAAATACAGGGACTGGATATTTTCTTTGTTTCTGAACTAGCTGCACTAGTTCTTGCACATTTACTGCAAGATACATTAGATGGTCCTCTCCTGCAGCAATGCAAGGCTCTGGTTTCTATTTCCTTTGTTCTACTCAGATGGTTCTTTTTTTTTTTTTTTTTTTATTAAATAGCCAACATTGTTTTATTTTTTNTTTTTACTAAATAGGCAAAGTCTGTGTATTGCTATGTATGTCTTGTTTCTGTAATCAGTTTTTCCTGACTCAGATATTATTGGAAAAGTATTGTTACGTCTTTACGTAAGTACTTCTGGAAGACCTGAAGACAACAATTTTAGGAGCTCAATCTGGCTGCAGCTGGGGCCAAAAACTATCTTTGCATAAATCAGGCTGGCTCAGCATCTCACATTTCAAAGATATGCTCAGTTACTTGGGCGCTCCTTAACTCCTTTGGCTTTAGTGTTCCGTGCCAGTGTTTGTATTTTCAAGCAGTAGGGTGTTAGCATGATTCACTGTAAATGTTTCAGACATTTTTGAGATTAAAATTAGAGGATTAGCGAATACATGTGTAGTAACAGTATTGCTGGTTTTGCATTTAAGATGTGTGTGTGTAGTAATAAGGACTGGAGCAAAGCAGTGTAAATTGGAGTTTAGTTAAGGGGGAATGAAAAAAACAGTAACAGGTTATAGATAAAAGCAGAAGAGGACTCAGGGAGAAGATAAAAGCACAAAAGGACTCGGGCAGAGTACAAGTGCCAGACAGGGGCAGAGCTCAGCTGCACAGAAAGTAATGGTTTGGTATGACTAGACATAAATCATCAAGGCAGAGATAGACCTAGGTGAAAGTGGGACAGAAAGGGACAGAAGAAAGCTCAGGAGGAGGTTATTTAAAGCTACAGAAAATAACCCAGAATAATTCCTGGAAATGTCAATGTTTCTTGATGACAAAATGTGTGTCTCATTTTCAGCAGCCAGTGAGAGCAGGTGGTGGAGGACTGGTCTGGCCTGGCCTGGCCTGGAGGTGTAATGTTCCCTGTTTGGCCAGCACTGGGACTCCATGCTATGCTTTGATGCTCTTTGTGGAGTTTCAAATAAGAAATGAAATTTCAAGTATTGTATTTAAAAGACATTTGGAAAGTTGAGCACTAACATTTTACATGCTGACAGGTTAGGCTGGGATGGAATCTCCAGGTCAGCTTCAGTTGCCTGAGAGTACAGGAACCTTGTTTCCCCCTCCCCTGTGCAGTGGGATACTAAAGCCAGCCTCCTCCTTTACTACACACCTGCACTTTGCTCTTGGTTATTGGTCTTGTGCACTGCGCTTTTTACTAACAGTTTAGGGGGGCTAATTACTGGCTTTTCTTCTCTTTAAAAGCTGTTAAATTGAAGAATGTGGTCTATAGATGAGATTGATACTTGCTCTCGAGCCAGTGGGTAGTCCCAAGAGCTAAAGTATTTACAAGAGAACTTGTTGCTGGAGTATCAAAATGATACTTCCATATTCTCAGAATCAAGAGTGTATTGAATGGATTTTACCTGAAGGAAAAATAATTCTGCTTGGGCTGGTTAAACATATCCTCCAAAAGAGTTACAGTAAGGGCTCGTAGTTGAGAGGATTAGAATACTGTCACGTTAAAGGACAAGCCTTTCTGCTGTGAGTGGACCCCTGTTCAGCAGTGGATTAGCTCTGGGCTCAGTCATCCCTGCTGGCCCACGACCCTCCTCATTCCTGCTGTGTCCACATCCATATGTGGAACTCAGACGCACAGCTGAAGCCCCCCAGCTCTTCCCGAACAAATCACCTTGTTGGAAGGCTCAGTTGTCACACCGGCATCTCACAACTGGTTTGGAAATGCGGGAAGGAGGAGTTCTTTCCTCCTTACTGACCACTGACCTAAAGTGCAGACATAAGTCCCTGAGGAAAGCTTCCCACCCAAGAGCTTCAGGGGCTGCAGAACAGCTGGTCAGATCCCTCTGAGCCGCCTTGGGGCCCTGTCAGCCGCATACACCTTCGATTCTAAGGCTGTTAGCAGGGTAGCCCTAAATGAGGTTGCTCATACCCTGACCATGGTGTAAGGCAGGGCTTAACCTCAGCCTCAACATAAAATATTAATATATCCTAAATTACGTAGTTGTGTGATGTTTCCTGGGTTGCCTTGTCGTATTTACCAATATGCCAAGTCAACATTTGGTCAGCAAAAAAGCCTTTCCTTCTTGGAAAAGTCCAGTCACGCAGTCTGGAATGAGGATGCTCAACAAATATGTCAGGTAAGTAAAGCAAGAAATTAAACTTAAGATAAAGTAAACTTGACATAAAGTACTTCTTGAGCCTTTTTTCCCTCCCTGTTAAACCGCAACTTAACTTACAAAGTCAGTCTCTTATTTTTTTGTGAAGATACCTACTGATGGTATCTGTTACTGGTTTTTGTTAGTTCCTGCTAGGTCTTGCCTTTACTTAACCCTGTTTCTTTAAGAATGTGATCTGATGATAATAATATGCCAAAGAAATAACTGAAGGCTTTTGGTTGAGTACAACTGTGTATGTCTATGTTAGTTTTGTACCTCTTTTTTTCCTCTTTTATTGTAGTCTATGCATGGAACTCTGAAAAGTGTTGAGGGGCCACCAAATCTGGGGATAAATCTGCCTCTCAGTACTAAACCCACAACTCAGAACTCAGCCAATCACAAGGAGGACACAAAATCTGTTAACGGAACAGAAAAGTTGGAGAAGAAATCTCCTTCTCCTATAAAGAAAGCTGAACCTAAAAAAGTAGCTAATCCTGGCTGGACATGTTGGGAATGTGACAGGCTCTTCACTCAGAGAGATGTTTACATCTCCCACATGAGGAAAGAACATGGAAAGGTAAAGGAATATATTCAATTACAAAAAAGTGAATTAAACCTGAAATGTGAAATATTTGTTTCTAAATTCTGTTTCTGTTTTTGGAAATAATTTCTTTAAGTCCCATCATTATTATTCTCTGTTCTTTGGCTGCTGACTTGTTTTCAGTTTCTACATCATTCTACTGAGAAAATCTACTCAATTGTAGGCTTGTTCATTCAGTACCAAAATTTTTTCAAGATGAAAAGAGTGAGAGATATTGCTGTATTTCATCCAAGCCATCTAATTGATCCAGGTTCTTATTTCTTCTTTGTGCCTTCTCAGCTCACTCTCTTTAAGATGGTGTGGTGAACGTGGCAGTGCTGGGGCAACAGTTGGGCCCAGTCTCAAAGGACTTTTCGAACTAAAAACAATTTGATTCTATTCTGTTCTGAAGTTCAGTGCCTGTTAGCCTCAGGGAGTGGAGACTCGGTCTTTTTTTACTGGTCCAGTGAGCGCCAACTGGTGTTTCATTTCAAGGCAGACACATTCTGTGGTTGAGCTATTGCTCTAATCTTACACTTCCAGGTTCAGCTGAGTTAACAAGTTGAATGTTGTATTTAAAGCAGCTGGATTTGAGATATCTTACTTAAAATGGATTGAAAGTGAAATATGGGAATGTTGCATTAGATCAGCAGAGAGACTGTTAGATGTTCTTCCTGCATTCAATAGCATTTCCAGTTAAATGAAATTAGAAAGACTCACAAGCAGGAAGGCAATAGTGACCATGCTTGGCTGTGTTGGAGACAGGCTGTGGCAGGCTTCAGCCCCTTGCTGCTATGTGGCAGCCACCTGCCAGTCAGTCTTCACCTTCTCCGTCTGCCGGTGGCACTGTTCTAACTCTTTCCTCAGCTGGCTGTCAGGAATTAAATTAATGTCCTGTGCTGCACTGCAGCAAAAGAGCAGGACTGAGAGGCGTAACAGGCTTATTTTGTCTAAGTGGAGGAGAATCACCCCGATTCACCCCGTAGTTTTCAGAGTTATAATGTGCTATAATAAATGCTAACACATTTCCAGAGGTTTCGGTTACAGTTATTATCTCTAAAGCTGTTCTGCAAATGATTTTATTCTGTTTATAAACATTTCATGGAAAAGCTGAAAATGCTGAACTACTGAGTGTCATCTTCAATTTTCTTAGGACAACTTCAAGCAAATAGCACCCCAGCATCCTTGCCTCCAGTAACTCCCACACCATTCCTTCAGCTTCCTGCTGCCCAAATATTAACTCAGCAGTGCTTTTACTGGCAATCAGAAATGAGTTTAAGACCAGACGCATTGTACATTTATGCAGTTCTTAAAAACAAAGCAGCACAACCTCTCAATGAAACTGTCACTTCAGGGTGAACTAGAGAGCAATATTTAGTTTGATTCCATCCCCAGCAGACTAGCCAAAGGCATGTAAAATAAGGTTAGAAACACATCGATAATGCTTCCTAAATAGTAGCTTTAAATCTGTGTCTTTCTCTCTCGGATGTTTATGTGCAATGTTACCTCAAGAATAGCCCTTATTATGAAATATTAGATAATTGTTGCACTCAAATCCTGGCCTGAAGGCCTCTTTCATGCTTACATTCAGGTGCTATGTTTTATCCTCATTCAAGCGGTTCCCTGAATAATGGGGGAGGCAGACAGATACTAAAATTAACAGAGATCCAACTCCATGTCAGATAGATATTAAAATGAACAGAGATCCAACTCCATGTCTTTCTGAAATGGAGGATACAGACCAGGTGCTACATTCTTTCCCAACCTGTCAAAATTTGCAGTGATTGTTAGCTGTCAAAAGGACTGTTGAAAAACTCAACTTCTATGAATATATTTTATTATAGAGAGACTAGAAATGAGCATAAGATAACCAAGTATGTGATATGGATCTAATAAATAGAGGAATTGATTTATAGTCTGATTTTCTTAAGAATGATAGGTATGGGTTAAATGCTTTAAAAATGATCCTCACAGAATGATTGTTTAAAACTAATTAAGCAATTCATGAGCTATTCACAAAATCCATTGTCATGCAAGATATTTGAAAATAATTAGTTTCAAACTTCTAATTGCTGCTTTTGCAGGACCAGAGTGAAAGACCCCTAGCTGATCCCTGCTGGATTATGCAGAGGTATTCACAGGTGAGGTATTTCCAGGTCTATCCTCTTTGGACAGATCTTTGAGTTTCCAGCCCTTATTGGGAACTGTCTACACAGACAGACAGATTGACAGATTTTCTGTATCCTTTTCCTGAGGATCCTGGATGAAGGTGAGCCAGCTGTAGGGCAGGAAATTTTGTAGCCACCTTGGTGTGACTCTCTGCCTGATCTTAAAAGTGCTGAGGGAAAAAAAAAAAAGTTACCAGCCCAGACAAGGGATGTTTCTAAAAAGGCTGTACAACTCCTGTCTGAAACTGGATCATGTGTGTCTGCCCTCCACCAGGCAGGCATATGCTGAGCTTCCCAGGACTTGTGTGCAGGTGTGTTTCTATGAAAGGACAAATGTTTTCTAAGCAGGAATTACGAATTCCAACTTGCTCATTGATCATCCTCTTCCTGTCAAGACAAGATGCTGTACAACAGATCATGCTGCACTTAATTACAGAACTAATTTTTCAGTTCTTTTGGGTTTAGCTGCCATTGCAGAAACTAATGCACCCAAAATCCTATTTGGGTCTCTGTCTGGAGTCTCCCCAAGGAATTTCGAGCAAGTGTGGTGTCACAGCTGGCTAACCCAGGCAGTGCCTCCAGAGCTCTGAGAGGACCATGTTGTGCTGAGCACCATCCTCCTCCTGCTTTTCTGACCACAGGCTTGATGCTTTTGCTCAGTGGTCACATAGTCACACAGCTGTGATGTGTGACTGCTCCATCCTTCTCAGCTTCTTCCTTTCCTTTTTCCTTCCACTTGACAAACTGCAACATAAACCCCGCAGAATTTCCCGAAGAGATGGCCCTCAAGTTGGCATCAGATCATACCTCTCATTTTGTCACGAGTTTTCTGAGCCCTATTAGTGTGTTAGTGTCTGTGTGGGTCAGTTTTGGTCCTTCTTCTGTGCTCTTCACCCCTGCCTGTATGTGGCTGAGAAGCTCCTAGTCAGCAGCTGAGGACATGGTTTGGTGATGGGAAGAGAAAGCAAATCTCTCATCCTACTGCCTTTACTGACCCAGAAATAGTCCACTGATCTTCACTGCTGCTTTGGTGGAAGAAACTCTCTTCCCCCACCATCTGTGACACCAGTTTACAGCTGGGGACAGGTATGTGTGTGTAGCTCATGGTGACTGCACTGCTTCGAAAGAAGTCTAGCTCTGATTTGTACAGTGTTGCTGAAGAGGGGGGGAGATGGGGAGGGATTGTGTACATGACATAGAGAATCAAAAATGGGTAAGTGATCTTTCTCCTATTATCAAAAGGTTCAACACGTGCACCACTTTTACTGAGCTTTTCTAATAAAAGACTTTCTCTTCTTTTTTTTAAAGCAAATGAAGAAACATCCTTGTCGACAGTGCGACAAATCTTTCAGTTCATCCCATAGTTTATGTCGGCACAATCGTATCAAGCACAAAGGCATTAGGAAGGTTTATACGTGCTCGTAAGTTCTGCTTTTATTTATTTAGAAACAGAATACAAAAACCATTGTTAGTCGAACATCTTTTCTTGACTGCATAAGAGCCAGTGTCCCATTCATTCAGATGCTCAGGACAGGCCAAAGTAATTTGCTGTCCTGCCTGCAGAAATGTGTCAGGCTCCTGAGAGGGCAGTGTGTAAAGCCTATAAGGACATACAAAACTTGGCTGAGCTGAGCATTTCCAGTTCCACCTTGGGGAACGTGGTTTTCAGAGGTTTCTCAAATACACAGCCACACTTCTAACCTACAAAAGGCACTTGTTAAGCATGATACTTGAATGTGTGTATGTGTATATGTGTGTGTCTGCAGGCACTGCCCAGATTCAAGACGTACTTTTACCAAGAGGTTGATGCTAGAAAAACATATTCAGTTGATGCATGGCATTAAAGACCCTGATGTGAAAGAAATGACTGAATCTACCAATATGGAAGAAAGGGAAGTAAAAGAAGACACAAAGGTAATCACTTAGAAAACTCATTCAGTCAGTGAGAGTGATTTTTTGGTGGGTATATATTCGGGTTCTTTAAATAAATACAGGTATTTTGATGCCATAAAAGTCTCATTGTCTGTGAAGTAGAGCCCCAAAAGGATTGTTTGTCAGAGTTGTTCTAGAATCTGCCAAGGGAAAGGTTCTGACATTTGCAAGTCACAAATAGTTATGAAAAGAACTGTATATTTATGCTTATATGATACACGATTTCTGTCTTTTTGTTAGGTTCCTAGTCCAAAGCGTAAATTGGAAGAACCTGTAATGGAGTTCAGGCCTCCACGAGGTGCAATCACTCAGCCATTAAAGAAGCTGAAGATAAATGTTTTTAAAGTTCACAAGTGTGCAGTTTGTGGCTTTACAACAGAAAATCTTCTCCAGTTTCATGAACATATTCCTCAGCATAAATCTGATGGCTCTTCATACCAATGCAGGGAATGTGGACTCTGCTACACATCTCACGTGTCCCTTTCCAGACACCTGTTCATTGTACATAAGCTGAAGGAGCCTCAGCCAGTATCCAAACAGAATGGGTCTGGGGAGGATAATCAGCAAGAAAACAAACCCAATCATGAGGATGACTCGTCCGACAGTGCGGCATCGGACAGAAGGTGCAAAGTGTGCGCAAAGACTTTTGAAACTGAAGCGGCCTTAAACACTCATATGAGAACACATGGCATGGCCTTCATCAAGTCCAAAAGAATGAGTTCAGCTGAAAAGTGATCAGATTATTTGGGATGCAGAAATCTCGCTCCACATTGGAATACTAATGACATTTTTGCTACAGAAAGTTCAAGGTATAATAGTGTTAACAGTACTGTTCAGGCTGTTGCAATATATTCTGCATAAAAGTGTCCCCTTCACCTCATTGTCTATACCCTCAGAACCATTGAAGCTGTATTTGAGTTGAAAAGAGTTTGTATATATTTAAACTAATAATTTTTATACTCTTTTGTTATATGTTTGTATCAGTATCTAGTGGAAAATCTGCTTTTTTCTGTTTTGTTTCTGTTCTTTTGAAATACGTTTCTTTAAAACAGAGTTCTGAATGCTGGGGCAGTTCCTTAGGTTCTCTTAAACTGTTTGTTTTTTGAATGCTTCTGAAAGAAAAGTTTAGCTAATGGAAGTGCATCAGAAGGAGGTGCTAGGAGGGGAGAGGAGAGACGAAGCAAGGTAAGGGGAGATTTTAAATTCTAAAGAACATGGGCTTCCAAATGTGTAATGAAGCTTTTAAACTTTCTCTTACAAAATATATTATTAAAAAAAAAAAGAGAGAAGTACCACTGCATGTGTAAAATGAATTGCTGGTTTTTAGGTGGCAACACCAGAACAGGTGCACACCCCCTGGAGTGGTAAAGTACTTCTGAAGAATACAATTGCACAACTCTCTGTATCATTAAGTAATATTTTTTTTTTTTAGGTCATCAGGTGCTTGCGATCAAAGCTCAAATTGTTACAAAAGGGCTGGGCTGCTCTGGAATTAAGAAATAAGATGTAATTAAAGGAATAGGTTTATAATGATTATGGTTTTTGTCATGTAATTTATTAAACATATAGAAGTGAGTACCCAGCATTATGTATTTTCCTTGCTGGTTATTGAAAGAAAATAGTTAACCCTTGCTACAGGAGTTGGGATTTGCCAGCTCCACATGCTCATGCCAAACATTCTGGTGCTCAGTGTCAAACACAGCCACGACTAGGAAGGAGCCAGCCCCAGCCAGGAGCATGACTGGGGCTTGCAGCTTTAGCGCAGGCCCTGCGGAGCTCGGGCAGACGTTTCTAGCTCCTGTCCAGCACCACTAGTTTTGCTTGCACAAGTACAAAAAGGTACCATACTGTCCCTTTCAGATAGAGTTCTCTGTTAGAGTATATTTTTAGTTTGTTTTTGCATTTTATACCTTGTATGTATCCCTACAAAAAAGAATTTTGTACTTTTTTTTAAAACAAATTGTGTATATATAGATAGCTGCATGATAAACAGTAGTAATTGTTGGGTTCCTTAAAAGTCTTGCTGCTGTCAGATGTTACTATACACTATGTCCATTATGACTGTATTAAACACATTTCATATGTAAATAAATGTGGAGCATTTTGCCCCAAAAGATTTGTGAGATTCTGTTATTTATCATTACATTTTAAAAATTTTAAAAATTGAAGTGTTTAAAAAAATATGGATCCTCTCAGCCACCTCTGTAAAACTTCTTAATCATTCTGGAAATTGTGTATCAGATACATTAGTTCTGCTCTCTCCATCCTCATTCCTAATTTGGCTCCTGGGTAGATGCTTGTTAGCCCATTTATATTACTGCTATATCAAGTGCTTATGGGGTGCTTCATCCTAAAGCACGCAGTGGGCACAGCACCTCAGTATGTGCTGGCCACTGCCTCCACTGCCCTTCCCATTTAGTGGATACCTCTGAACACTTGTTTGTTGATGTGCACTGTCAACTGTACAACAAATGAGTTATCACTATGCAGAATGGTGTTTTGTATACAGTGAACAGATAATAAAAGTTCAATTTTCACAGCCATTACTAATACTTTTCTTTATTTTCCCTTTTCACTGTCTCACATCTGGCAAGTAACCCGACAATGTAAATGGCATCATGGTCCCAGCCCATGTTCCAGGGTGTCACTCTGCCATATGCATGTCCCCACAGGAGCTGCCTGCACCTTCAAGTCTAGCTGGAAGATTGATTTAACTCTTCTGTCAGTAATCTCTTGAAAGGTTTAAGGGATAGAGGGCCTTGAACTGCCCGGTATGCTCCAGACACATTTCTGTGTCAGAGCTGACATGTCTCCTAACAGGAGGATGATGTCCTGAAAACCAGGAGGTGAACAGAACATTTTAAAGCAATGTGAGATACAGTGAAAAGGCACAAATCTCAGTAGGTATGCCTACGAGGGTTACTTCCTCTTGTAAACTATAGGGAAAATGTTTAAACGTATTTTTGCCCAAGATCTGACATTTGAGTTGTTTGCCTTTAATCAACATTGTGACACTGACAGTCAATTACAATGATGACAGAAATACTCCTCTTTTTTACCCCTTTCCTCTGAGGCTTGAACAATAATGGATTAAACCTCGTAAAACCTCCCTGTGAGTTAGGAAAGGGATCATTTAGACTCCACCATTTTGCAGCCACCCGTGGCTGGAAACAAAGGTGCTTAACAGTGCACCTCAACTGTAGCAAGCGGATTGCAACAGAAACTAAGGCTATGTGTATCTCCTCCTGTTGTGTGCTTTCCCATTCCATCCCTTCGGCTCTTCAGGGAAGCAGGGAGCACACTGAGATCTCTGCCCAACTATCCAACTGCACACAAACTGCCCAACCAGGACTGCACCAAGGCTCAGGCCCACCTGCCAACATAGCCTGAATAAAAATGATTTTTCACCTGCTAATATTGGTTAACACCTCACCTCTGGACACGTGGGCAGTGCCTGGATCCTAGTCACCTGGCTCACGCTGTCCCCAGGGCTGTGTGGATGTGAGGTCTTTGAGAAATAGCACCAAAATAAGTCAGTGAGCCTCTAGTAAGTGGTGTGGCAGGGAAACCCTGCAAACCATGGGGACACGCACTCACTCATCAGTGGGAGTTCACAAGCATGGGAGTTCACAATAAGCCCAGCAAGGCAGCCTGGAGCTGGCCCTCCTCATTGTGCACAGGGCCGTACCAAGACACTTCCCGAAATGTGCAATTTGCCACAATAAAGGTGCCCTTGAGAAAGGCTCTGAGACTGGACAGAAGGAACGNAGCAGGAAGCAAAATGCTCCGCCACAAGAGCAGTGGGCACAGAGGAGAGGCAAGCATGATTCTAGACACTTCCCAGGACAAGACCCGAGGGAACAGTTGAAGTTGTGTCAGGCGGGGTTTAGGCTGGATACTGAAGAAAGGTTCTTGACCCAGAGGGTGGTTGGGCACTGGAACAGGCTCCCCTGAGAAATGGTCACAGCACAAGCCTAACAGAGTTCACAAAGTGTTGATACAATTCTCTCGGGCATATGTTGGGGATGGTGCCAGGAACTGGACTTGATGATCCTTGTGAGCCCCTTCAAAGTCGGCAGATTCTGTGATTCTGTGATCTGTGCTCCCCCCATGCAGGGTGCGCTCTCAGCCTGCCACCAACTGCCTCAAGCATGCCCCAATCCTTCATGCCGTGCCATACACATCAGGGCTACGCACCTTGCTGTACCTCTAAACGCAGCCAGAACGAAGTCTAATTAAATCAACGCATTTGTGTTGTCCAGTGCATGACCCCTTTCATGACTCCCATGTGTATCTGCTTCCCTTGCTCCTGGAGTGCTTGGGCATGACCCAGGTGTGCTGTGCTCACCCTGCATGGTGCCCCCAGGAATCTCCCTGGGGAGCTGTTGAGCCTTGGTCTGCTTGCCTGTAGGTACAGCTGGAGCTAAACTGGCTGACCACAACCACTGTACTTCTACATTCATCTGGTGTTTGTATTTCTTGAGGGCATTTACAGATGCACAGCTTGACCTGCCAAAGGCCCAAACATTCTCAGTTCTTAACCTCTGTCTACCTGTGGGGAATTCAGTTTGGCAAGCCTATTTACCTTTAAAAGGATTTTTATATAATGCTGACCTTTTCATTTTGTTAATATTACCTTTCTCAGTACACTTAGCATACACGCACAGCTGCCAGGCCAATAATGGCACACAGAAAAACCTATTTTAGTTTAAAACCTTTATCAAATATTAGCGCAGTTCAGTAGTCAATTCTTTGAATTTCAGATTACTCAAAGGTTATCTGTCCAGGCGCTCTGAAGGGTGGCTAGGGTGGGGAATGGATTGACAAGAGAAATAAGTAGAGAATATGTCAAACATAGAAGGCACAAGAGTTTCTGACCTACATCCGCAGGCTCTGTGTACAAAGTAGATTCTGCAGCCAGAAGTGGACGCAGAAGGAGCATGAAAGAAGGAGCCACTTCTTGTCTCATCTCTAGGCACTTCTTCCCTTTGAAAAAAAACTTGTATTTGCTCCTCAACAGTGACTGTACAAAAACTGGGCTTGATGTTATTTCTTTCATAGTCGGGGAAAAAAGACAGCTTTCCTCCCTGGAGGCCATTTGGCCCATTTGAGGGCACTGCAGTCAGGCACTGCACTGGGAATGACCCAGATTCACCTGGAAAATGAACTGGAGGCACTACAGCACTCTTCTCTGACCCCCAGGTTTCTATTTGGAAGGAAGAAATACATTTGGAGCAATAATGTGACTAGTAGCCAAATAAGCTGAGCATTGTATCCTCTCAGATACGTCCCCTTATATGATTTGGCGAAAGACTTTATGCAGTTCATTTATTTTCTGTTCACAAATTCTGCTATTTTGTATTCAATGACTCTAATGTGATGGCAGGGAAATGGATGCAGTGCATTATAAGCATTGTTCTCACTTGGCTAACAGTGCCATAGCTCTGTGGGCCAGACCAATATTGCAGGTCAAGCACAACAATATTTCCTGCTTTAAGTGACTGTCACTTACCAGTTAAAATAGAGAGCAGTCCCTGATGAATACAATCAGGCTGAAGGAGCTACAGCCTCAAAATACCACTTGGTCATTACATTTCCATACTGGTGCTGTTAGCAAAATGAGCAGAGCCCCTTCTATGCAGAGAAACGTCCCCTCATGGAGAAGCAGCAGCACTGCCACAGGCACTTCACCTTGATGAGCTGTTTCCCACACACCATGTGCCCTCCCACGCAATGCCAGCCCTTTCCAAAAGCTCAGCAAAGTCAAGGCACAAGCATCAAACAGCAGCAGCCTCTAACAGCCAGAAGCTACATTACCATTTACTCTTGGACAGATTTAAAAATTAAACTTTTTTTCACTTGGAAAAACCTAAACATTTTTTTCAAGTTGTTCCTGAATTTTTTTTCTCTGTTCCATGGGGGAAGGCGAAGGAAAAGAGAACATTACTTGCTACATTCAATTGAATGTTCAGATAGTTGGAGCCCTCCCTCTCCTTACCCTTTTTCCTGAGAAAAAGAAACTATTTTCACAAATAAACTATTCCCTGAAACAAATCCACTCAGCTGAAATCCAATTAGCGCTCCAGACAATGGGTCGCAGAGCAGACTGAAAATGTTAACTCCTATACTTAGAAAGGGACACTGGGGTTGCAAACTATGACTGTGAACAGGTCCTTGCCAGCTCCCAAGGCACATGACTCAGGAGAGAAGTGACACAAGACAAAAGCCACACATGCTCTCAAGCAGTGGCCTCCAAAGTGGGGGTGCACAGAAAACAAATATTCTTTGCACTGTTACAAAAATGCAATGAAATACAAGTATAAAAAGTATCCAGAAGAGGGGTGAGTTCTGTGCCCATGACCAATCCCCTGGAACACAAAGATCTGTACTTCAATATTATATATACAGGTAGCACTAGTGCCTGGCTGTTCGCAAAGGTCTGGTTTATCTGCCAGAATCTCAAGAGGTACATTTTCTGTGTCCTAAAAAACTAGCATAATATTCTAGCTGCAGAGCTCCCGAAGATCTACTGTATAAATATTGAAGTCAAACATCCAACATACGGGAAGGTTTCAAAACACAGGTAACCTTCAATAATCTAAATCATGCAGATGGTGAAATAACAAATCCACCAACAGAAGTGTGAGTGACTCCCAGCATCTCTGGAAAAGGAAGAAAAACAGCTTCCTCATATGTTTCTCTTGCATCACCACAAACAATGGGGGAGTGCAAGTGTTCTCTGAGCTGTCAAACACCAAGCACAGTCAAACCAACAGGCAAAGAAACTGCAGTCTCAGAATTACGTGGGGGTTCAAGCCTTGGAGGAAAGAAAGTGCCATCTATGTGAACAAAAAAATAAGCAGCTTAGCTCCTCCCAGGTCTCAACACAAAGCTGCCTTCTCGCTTTTCTAAATTCTCCATACGCCACCTCTGCTTCTTCCCTCTGCTTGTTACAGAATTAGATTTTATCATCTGGATTTCCACTTTAAGTTCTCTCCACCAGGAATGACTGCAAGGAATTGTTCTAACACTGACCAGGCTTTGTCATTTACGTTCTCTCAGCTGCTGCCATCTCCCTGCTGAGTGGCTTGTCTTTTGGCTCCAAAACTTATATTCCTATTTCACAAGAGGCAAGAATAATTTTCTGCCTGTTTTGTGAATTAAAGCATTAACCAGAAATAACACTCTGAGATCATTCTTCTATCATAGCCTTCATTTGCCTTCATTCCATGTATTGCAGCACTGCAACTCTAGCCTAGGATAGAAATACATCCATTTATGTTCAGCCATTCCTTATGTGACCGGGTAACAGGAAAGTGTCAAATATTTACTGTTAAATACAAACATGTAAATAAACGCAAAGTAAGGATTATTAAATCTACTCTACTTTAGTAGGGATTTGGGTATGATACTGTTTTGGAACAAAAGTTGGTTTCCTGTGTTTTTTTCATATTGATGCAGATGATACCCTGCATTAACATAATGAATTAATAGCTAAAGTGGAACGTACAGCTATAACCATGAGAAATAACATGAAGATTTCCTTCCAATAGCAAAACAAATTTAACAAAGATGTTTTTGTCAGATTGTTTCTAATTGCCTATGAGTTACTATGGTCTGAACCCTAGCATAAATTACTGGTATGTTCAACAAGGTTTTAGAGACTGAAATTCGGTAGTATCCCTTGTGTTGATTGTACATCCGGATAATTTTGTCCCAATCACCATTTTTAATCTCTCTTTTTCCAGGTTTTTTATAAAAATTAAGGCAAGTGGATTTGTACACAAGGGTAAAAACCTCTATTAAAAAAACCAAGGAAAAATCTAAGTAGAATGGTATGAAAAACCTACTCAGAAGAATTGCAGAAAACCTTTTGCTGGGCAAGAGTCTATCCAACATTTCAGTGGGCAGATCCCACTGGTACAGAACACGTAACTTTTTTACACACCTTTTTAATTAAAGTCTTAATTGCACAAAGAAAATTCAGAATCTTTTCACCACCTTTGAGTTTGCTCTTGTGTATTTTCCTTTTGTCTTACTAATTGTTTCTGAATACTGCATCTGCTCAAAGGGGATAGTAACAAATGTTTTTCTCTGAGTAGTTATAGGATAGCAGAGAACTAACCTGAAATCATGTGAACTTAGAAGAACTCCCATGTAGTAAGTCAAAGAATACTGGTGTCACTGGAAGAATAAGCAGGTGAGAAGGTGAAGGGTCTTATCTAGATCATGTCTAGCTGGTGTCCTTGGAGCGTTCTTTCCAATTTGCCATTTCTGTTCATTCCTGAGAACTTTACACTTTCACCTGTGATCTACTGCCAGTTCTGCTCTCTTAGTCCTGGTCTGTCTTGTTCAACTGTTTGCCAACATAGAAGTCTTGATCCAATGCTGGCAAATTACAAAAACACTGCTCCAGTCAGACAAACTGTTTCATTTTATCTTAGTAGCATTTCCATGTGTTCTCTGTTCTCCCACTTCCAGTCTTCAGGGGCTAATTCTAAACTTGGTGAAAGTCTGACTGGGTTTGATCCGTTCAATTCACAGGAAATCAGGCTCTGTGCTATGACCTGTATCTGTGGGGCTGCTTGCTGCTTCAGGCTCATGCAACTATTCCATGACGAACTGGAAATTTGTGTGAAGTCTCCCTGTGCTGCTCGGGGGTCTGACCCACTGCCAGGGACGCTCTGAGCAGCCCCGGCCCATCCCTGACGGCCGCCAGGCCTGCGGAGGGCACCGAGGGGCTGCCACCCATGGCTGCGGCTTTTCTGGGCCTCTGTGCTCTTCTCTGATCGAAGCCGTGTCGCGGTCCCTGAGCAACCGCTGAGGTTACTGCAGTGACGTGAGGCGATTTCGTTCACAGCTGGCGAGGAGGAGACTGCTGGGCCCCTTTGATCCCCTCACACCGCTCTGCCCCCACAGCACCTGACGGCCCCTCACGCCGTTGCCGCGCTCAGCACAGCGCCCCCTGCCGGCCACCCCCGTCCCACCCCTCNACCGGCGGTCCCCTCCCTCCCCGTCCCGCCAATCAGCTGCGCACACGCAGCGGCGGTGCTAGGATGCCGGCGCCAGTCGCCTGACACAAAACACGCCACCCAGGAGACCGGTGAAGCCGTCCCGATGCTTCTCGGGCGGGCGCGGCTCGTAGCGCCGAGCCGGAGGATCTGAGCGTCCACTTACAGTCCCTTGGGACCGCCATCTGCTCAGGCACCTCCACGGGCAAGGGGCAAGGGGCCTCGCCGAAAGGGCCTTTCGCTGCGGTGCATACTGGGAGTTGTAGTTCGCTGGCCCCAATGCCCTCTGGAGCACTAGTGGGGCGGGAGAGGAGAGAGACTACAAGTCCCACAGAGCAGCGTGGGTTCCGCTGTCATTTCGGGCGCTGGGCTGGGGGCGCGGGTCTGGCCGGCCCGAGCAGCGCTGGGATCGGCGGCGGAGCCGCCATGGATCTGTTCGGGGACCTGCGGCGCATGAACAAGCGGCAGGTACCAGCGGGGCCGGGATGCCCCCGGAGCCGTCCGGCGGGTCTCACCCCTCAACGGGGAGCAGGAATTTTCAACTGTGCAGGGTCGTTCCACCACACTCCCCGTGTGCTGCCGAGAAAAGGAACAAAAAATGAAGGAGTGTGGGTAAAGCGCGTCCGCTGCTGAAATGGCTAGCGGAGCAGGAGAATTTGGGGGCAGAAAGTCAAATCAATGATTTTCTGGATAAGAAATTTCTGTATGACAGTAGCAGGAAATGAGCCTCTGTCGTCTCTCGTCTCCTACAGCTCCTCTTTTTAGACATAAGTGACTCTCAGAATACAAAGTCAGTTTTTACTGATAGTCCACTGTTCCATATGTCCCTTTGGGATATTTCTGGGCTCGGATGGGAGTCAGGGCCGTGTGACTGAACCAGGTTTGGTCGTTTGCCAGGTTGCTTCCCCAGGTTTACAAGCCTTTGCCAGAGTGTTGGCTGGCCTGTCACTGTCACACAGGAGTGGATTAACCCAAGACTAAGGCACGCAGTGCATTCCAGCTTTATACAGCAGTTTGATGGGTTCTGACATGATAATCTGTGCCACCAGACTTGTGTTGGAGTAGGATTTTAGCATAAAAGCCTAGAATCTGTGGTGCACTTGGGTTGAAGTTCTATGTTGTGCTTCTAAATACAATACAGTAACTTTAAAAAACAATTTTCTTGTTTCACGCAGCTGTATTACCAAGTCTTAAATTTTGCTATGATTGTGTCTTCTGCCCTAATGATCTGGAAAGGGCTGATCGTGGTCACTGGCAGTGAGAGCCCAATTGTCGTGGTGCTCAGGTGAGTTAGTGTAAAGGTTTTCTGGTTCACATCCAGGTATTGTTTTGCCCTTTGTCTCCTCCCCCTTCCCCTTGGATACATTTGGAATTTGAAATCTCACCTCCTTAAGAAAGGACTCAAACACATACTTTCTTCTAACTGTTTTTGGGCTCTGAGCAAAGGCCACACTGTCAGTAGCATGGCCCAGTTTCCGTTGAGGTTTGTAGGAACAGTAAATGTGTAAAAAAGGACCTTTTAAAACCCAAGTTCCTTCACTTAATGGGTAAACTGCAGATTGCTTTCTGAGATTTGGGTTGTGCTAGTGGTCTGACCAGTGCTACTGAATGGGTGAAGCTACAGATTTCAGTTAAAATCGTGGGTTTATATGCAGGAATTAAATGTTCTTTGATTTCATGTTTCTTCTTTCATTTACCGTGATGCCAACAAACTTTCTCTTTCTTGCTTGTAGTGGCAGCATGGAACCGGCTTTTCACAGGGGAGACCTGCTGTTCCTAACAAATTTCCATGATGACCCAATCAGAGCTGGTGAAATAGTTGTTTTTAAAGTTGAAGGCAGAGACATTCCAATAGTTCACAGAGTTATCAAAGTACATGAAAAGTAATGCAACTTAACATTTTCCTTGTTTGTAAAGATCCTTTCCTTCCCCGTGGCTCTCAGTGACACTTCAATTGTGGTTTAGTGTGTGAGAAAGGCAGGTGAGGATAAGCAGTGAGAGGAAGCTCAGCTGTAGGATGTGATCCACTTCTCTCTCCAGTTCTGTGCCACATTTCTCAAGGGTCTGAGTGCTTTCCCTCAGCAAAGCTGCCCAGGGTTGGAGCAGGTAAAGCTGTGCCCAAGAGGAGTCTTGGCAGCAGGAATGTGTATGGGAGCAGAGTCCACTTGTGTGCTGATGGTTGTACAGGTGGGATTTTGGTTCTAAGAGCAAATCTCTTACAGAAAGTGGAGATTCAGAATCAGGGTGCAGCCTGGCAAGTATGTGAGCTTTGCTAACTGAAGTTTTCCAGATTTGACTGAGGACAAATGAGGAGATTTTTCTTATTATTATTGTTTCTATTGGTCACAACCACTCTTGCTGAGAAGCGGCAGGGAGGCAGCTTGATTTGGCCTTGATGGCAGATGCCTGCTCTGATAAGCAGTTCTTCCAAAATTCAGGAAAGGCAGTTCTGCTTCTAGTTCAGTGAAAACCTAAGCTGGAGGTGGCAAGCATTGATGTATTTCATGAATTGAAGGGGTTTATTTCTTGAGAAATATCTGTTCTTCCATGTGTTTTTGAAACAAGTATGTATAGCCAAGAATCACCTTTTTTTTTTTTTTTACCTAATTTGTCTTCATGAGAACTCCTCATTTCCTAATATCAGTCCTTGAGCAAAATTCATTTGAAGACTGTAAACTTAATAACTTTATTTCAGTTTGTTCTGTTGAAGATGCAGACATACACATAGGGCTTTAGTGCCTGGATCGACAATATCCCTTTCAGGTCCATTGTGTAATTGCTTACATCAAATGACAGTCTAGGAGTGTTTTAAAAATTATTTCTTGTTAATATCTGTTGATAGATATATCAGTAAAGTCTGTAATGTTAATAATTTACTGGTGCTTGGTCAATAAGCAGGACTGACAGCAAACATTGTTATCTAATCTTGTAGCACTTTTCATCCTCATTTGCTTTGTAGACGTTAATTGAGATTTTTAAATGAAGTGCTATTTAGTTTATCACCTCATTGCCTTCTAGAGGAAATGGGAACATCAAATTTCTGACTAAAGGGGATAATAATGAAGTTGATGATAGAGGCTTGTACAAAGAAGGTCAGAACTGGTTAGAGAAGAAAGATGTTGTTGGAAGAGCAAGAGGGTAAGTAAAGCAAAATGTACTTTGTAATTAAATAGAAAATTTAGCTCTTAAATTGATTCTGCTGTTGATACAAATTAGATCTGATATAATTTTTAATTTCTTAAATAGAAGTGTAATTAAAAAGAAAACCTGGAAAAGTTGCTTTCTATAGCCCTCCCACTGATGTGGAGTATGGGGAAAAAAAAGACGCATTTAACAAATAGTTCACCTAAAAAGACAAAATTTACCAGATTGTCCATGTAATTGCTGGGAATTCCTAGGAAATTGTTTTGGTATTCCACAGGAATTTTATGTAAGGTTTGAGCTTTTGACTTTGTCCCCTTCTCCAGTTGAGATGAAATCTCTTCAGATTTTCTCAGGTAACTTTGATTAAGCAAAACTAATGAATTTTACGTCCTATTCAGATCTGCATTAGTCCCAGGTGTAAACAAAGGGTTGGCACTGAAATGTTCCAGACTGAGTAACATTAAAATACTTGCAGGTAATATTTGAGGGTTAATTTTACATTCACCTGTTTCATCAATTACAGGTTTTTGCCCTATGTAGGAATGGTAACTATAATAATGAATGACTACCCAAAATTTAAGGTATGTATCCTGATATTTTGAATACTTGAATTGCTGAAATAACAAGTACAGACAATAAGAGCCTTGCCTCTAAGCACACATGTTAATAAATTTGTGTGTGTGGTTAGGTACCTAACGTAGGATGAGCTGGGTTTCCTTGCTTACTGTTAAGCAGTAGAATTTGTTATTTGTAATGAGTTGAAAACGTGTCTTTGATAAGAATTTTGTTAGCTAAGTGCATCCAGTTGTGATGCCTGGTTGTGATGAACTTGATCCCATTAAAATATTCCTGCAATTCTGTAGGACCAGAGCTCTGTAACTGTGGGCTGGTGTGGAAGGTGTGATGGTGGAGAGGGCGCACTTTGAAGAGTTTGTGCTTTCAGAGCTCTGTGCAGAGGAATTGTAATGAGTCTGTGTTCTGTGTTTCTTTGCAGTATGCTCTCCTGGCAGTGATGGGAGCATATGTACTGCTCAAACGGGAATCCTAAACACAAGAACAAAGGGAAATATGCAGGGGGGAAAAAACTAATATATTTCAGATGGTGTCATTTCTGTATGCAGTTACAAAACTGTGCAAGCCCTTGTCTTGTCCAAATAAACTACAACTAATGAGTGAAGCTGTTGGCTGCTGGCTAATTACAAAATGGCATATTTACCACCTTCTACAGACTGCTCTCAGCTGGCCTGGCACTGGTTTGGAGGACACTGTCGTGCTAGAGCAGCCAAGGGCTCCCTTGCTATGCCACGCTGGTTTTTCTTGAGTGGTGCTGCAGCTGAGCTCACTTTCCCCTGTTGTTTGTTTTGGGGGTTTTTGCTGGATTATTTTTAATCTGTCAGTGCCATCTTTTCTCCACCATGCAAACTGTTTTGATCGGTACTTGTAAGGACACAGAATCTCTGAACAGGTAGTGAGTTGTAGGAGTTGAGTCAGACTTGTGCTTAAGGAGAGCTGGCTGGATGTGCCTGACAAATATGGCCAAGAAGGGGAGTTTGACTTGGTACTGAGCAGTGGGGACTCAGCTTTTTCCCTGAATTTAAAACTTGCTCCTTCATGGGCTAGGGAAAAAAACCCAGGTGGCCTGATTTTTAGAGGCCTGGTTTTTAGGGACTGTGTGTGTTGCTAGAATTCAGGCTGTTGACCATTTTGCCTTTTGTGTTCCTCGGTATTAAACAAACCTAACGAAAAGGTTTTATGGGGCTTTAATAACACTTGTAAATTACTGAATGAATAGCACAGTTAGAACAGTTCACTTCAGGGATATTGCCAAGAAGGGGAAACCAGAACTCTTATGTCAGTTTTGAGAATGTATTATTCTCCTCTATCATATAACACCTGAATAGTGTTAAACATAAAACTGATTTTTTTCATTTAAAAACTTACCTGATAACTCTCTTTTATGAAATTTGGTATTTTTCTCTTCTCTTAAAATGTCAGCGTTGTACTGTCAACAAAGCAGAACTTGTTTTCCTTGCTGGCTTTGTTTTTGTAGCTTTGATAAGGAACAGCGTGATGTTTTTTTCCTCTGGAGTTCTGTTTCTTCTGTAATCCCTTACCTCTGCAAAAATACTCTATTATACAATAATAACACCTTTTCTGTTGTAACAGCTCATGCTCAGCAGACAATTGCTGAATTTTTCCAAGTAATATTACTTCTTTTGTGTCTCACTAAGCAGTTTTCATGTCCAACTGTATTATAAAAAATACTTATTTCGTGTCAAATTGTGTAGAAATAAAATTGAGTATAATAAATGGCATGGCAGAATAATGTTGGTATCCTTAATGCAGTCTTCCTGGGAGCGTATCATCCCAGTTAAGAAAAAATAATGTCATTTTTGGAGACAGTGTATGCAATAGTAAGATTTTTTTTCTTTCCCCTGGTATTGCTGAAATCCAGATTTTTTTCTGTGCACCTACCGCAATATGAGCACAGTCAGCTCCGACTTGGAGACTGGTCTGTTGGACATTCTGCAGCCACTGGGAGCCAGGCACAGGAGTGGCTCAGAGCTGTGCCAGGGGAGGATCGGAGTGGATGTTAGGAAGCATTTCCTAACTGAGAGAGAGGGTGCTCAGACCTGGAGCAGGCTCCCTCGGGAGAAGGTGGATGGCCCAGGCTCAGCATTCCAGTGGCATTTGCCCTTGAGCTTCTGGGAAGCCTGTAAGGGCTCAGGCTGTCAGGCTGGATGGTTGTTGAAGGCTGTTCTGGTCCACAGGCCTGTCCATAAAAGCTTCCTGTATTTGAATTCTCCAATTAAGGAACCCCTCCACCACAAAAATCATTACCCCAAACTTGTGATGGCTGCCACAACACCCTGGCACACATACAGTGTACAGTGAGTAATCACTGTGGTTAAGCTTCAGCTGTCTAGGGCTTCCCAAAATGCAGCCCAAACAGGATCAAAATACACTGGGCCTTATTAAATAAATGTTATTATTTCATATTATTAAGCCTCTGTAAAGCTGTGGAGATCTTTTCAGAAAAATGTCTTCAGTTCATCAGGGAACTGTTGCTGCACAGAGTCAATGTTGAGGTTATTTGCAGAACACCTGCCCTGAGTGCAGGTTGGAGATGCTGGAGATTAATCTATTCACCATCTTCAACATTTACAGAGTATTCCTCAGTGGTCGTGCCTGTTATTATGTTGGAGATATGCTCCAAGCAGTGTTTGTTCTTCCTGGCTGTGTCTAACACTGGGATCCCTACAAAGAAAACGATGAAAGACACATCATTCTTCTATTATCCCTTTTTGTAGCCATCAAATCTGCTTTGCTGATAGAACAATGCTGCTTGTCTAAAATGCAAAGGAAGCAGATTAAAGAGTGTTATCATGGTAATAGTGTTTAAAAACCATGAATGTTTTCCTGCCACAGAGCGCAGCAACATTTTGCTTTGCCATGGGAGGTGTTAAAAGGGGAAAGGTATTTTAAAATAAAGAGAGCTGTTTCTTGATGTTATCAGGCTGCTTCTTTAAGAGAGATTGTCTTGAGTGAGTTGAGTCACTCGCAGTTCATAACATCCTTTGGTTGTACCTGGATCCTTTTCTGTTGGGGGTGGATCAAATTACTATTTTCCTTAAAAGGTTAATAAAAATAAGAATTAGAATAAATCCATATTGCCTTCTTTTATCCTTATGAGCCTTATGAAAGTAATCCTTATGAAATAAATAGTAAAGACACAGTACATATACAACATATGAGGAAGGTTAATTTGTTTGCATAGTGTATTCGGTAGAAGAGATTTGGACTACCAGGCAACAAGGAACTGAGGAATAATAATTCATGTTTGGTTGGTTTTGGTTTTGTTTTCTGAAAATGGACAGTTTCCTGTATTTTTCAATTTCCTGGCTTGAATTGCACCAAACAATTAGAAGTTTCTATGGATAGCAATATTTGATCGGCTGTCACTCAGCACAGAGCACGTCTGTAGCTGTACTGCAGGCTGCACAGTGAAATGTGATTGAGGAATGAGAATACTATTGTAAATTAAGCAGGAATGCATAATTAATAACCAAAAGAAAAGAATGAATCACATTAATCAGTAAAAGAAGAGGAAATAAACTGTGACTAAAGAAGGCTCAATCCAGGAGGATACACAATTGATTTCAGAAAGGCTTGTACAAGAGTTTGCCCAGAAATTGAGTTAATTCACATCCATGGGAGATTCTAGTGAAGATAGTTCAGTTCCAGTCGTGTGCGCCTAGCCGGAGGAGCTCGTAGGTTCCTTACAGTCAGCTCTGTTCCCTGTGTAGTCCACCTCCTGCCACGTTCTCTAGACAGCAAAATCATCATATAAACTGCACCGATTACACATGGCTTCATCATGTCCCTGCTGCTCTTCTGGGTGAGAAATGGCACATCAGGACTTCATAGTCCATCAGTGCTCACCCACCTTCACGGCAGTGAAACCCCCTTTAAGTGTTCCACTTCATGGCCTTTCCAGGGATATACTGTCTCCATCCTTTCTCTGCAGTGCCCCTTCAGGCTGGAATTCTTTTCATCCTGTAACTACTACAAAGTTCGCCAGTTCCAGATGCCTCAGGGTGCTGAAAAGTTTACAGGCTCCCTGTGCAAGGAAAGCAGAAAGTCCTGTAAATCCGCATTCACTTTACTATCACTTATGACAGGAAATTTAGGTGATGTTGGAAATTAAAATAAGTGCTTTGCACAAGATTTTCTGTTCCAGTGAGGGATAACGAGACCCTTTGCACCAAGTGCAGCCGAACGGAAACACACACGATGCGGTCTCACCGGGCGGGGCTGACTTTGGCCCCTGCAGCTCCCGGGTGCCCTCGGCGGTCCCTCCGCCGGCCCCGGAGGTGCTGGGCCTGAGGAGGTCCCGGGCTCCTGGTGCCCCGGACGCTGCCGGCAGCATCGCCCCGCGGTGCCCCGGGCCGCCCTCAGCACTGAACCCCGGCGCACGCAGCGGGGGGGATCGCGAACTTGTGGGACGCGTCGGTGTTGCGAAGGTAACCGAGCGACAGAACGCCTCCCTCTCCAGGGCACCGCTTGGGGCCGGCACCGCCTCGGCTCCCCCCGCGGCGCCCGGTGGGGCGGGGAGCGGGCGGGGGCCGGGGCCGCCGCGGGCCCGTGAGGAGGCGTCAGGCGCNCAGCACCTGAGCTCGGAAGGCTCATTGCCAGTTATCCATGAAGAGCTTGCATTTACTGCTGTGAGCAAACACCTGTGCAGCAGCAGCGGCGGCAGCAGCAGCAGCAGCGCTTTGGAGCTCTGACGGAGTCAGAGCCGGAGTCGGAGCGGGGCTCGGGGCAGCACCGGCAGCAGGGCAGGATGGGGGGCGGGCGGCCCGCGGCGCTGCCGCTGCTGGCACTGGCGCTGCTGGCGGCGCAGGGCAGAGCGGCGCCCCTGCAGCCCGGCGG
>VZRN01002797.1:132822-157233 GCA_013397935.1 Dasyornis broadbenti
CGGCCCTCACCGCAGCCGGGAGCTGGCCCGGGCCGAGCGCCGCGGCCGGAGCCCCAGGGCAGGGGCAGCGCTGTCGGAAACCGCGCTGGGACGGGCGGCGAGAGGCGAGCCGGGCACGGGGGGACCGACCCGGGACGGCGGGAGCCGCTGCCGGGGGCGCGGTAAAGGGAGCTCAGCAAAGGGTACGGGGAGAGGCGGGAGCCTGGGGGTGCCGGGCCGGAGGGCAGGGGCCCCGCGCTGTGCGGCGGCTCTCGAAGCCTCGCCGCGTTCCTCTTGCCCGACGGCTGCCGCCCAGATCCCTCCCGGACGGTTTTTACGTGCGTAGGTTTCACGGCGGCCGCTCGAACGCCTCCCCGAAGGACGGTCCGCGGTCTCGGGACGACTAAGGGGCACTGGGGTAAACGCCGCTGCTCTGCCCTGCGCCCGCTTGCCTCCAAACGCACTTCATAGAGCAGGTGCTTCTGGGCAGGATAGACACAGGAGGGGGGCTCAGCCTTTCAGACTTCACAAGCCCGGGGACGCTCTAAGTAATATTTGTGAGGAAGTTTTCCAGTGTGCTGTTATGGGACAGAGCCTGTGAGAAGAGCTGATTCTGTGTCCCCGTACTCCACGGTGTGAGTGGGGCTGGCGGGGGCAGCGGGCAGGGCATGGCTTCATGGGGGATGTACAAAATGTTTTCGGAGGTGAGGCAGGAAGCCAGATCCCACACATCACTTTGTACCTGGCTTGGTGGAAGACGTAGACCCACCACAGTACCAATCAGGTAACAATATCATATCTCCTGCATTGATATTTTTCCCGCTTTTCTCTTTCTGTCACTTTATCACTTTTCACACTAGCACTTCACAGTTCCTCTGAGGCACCAGCTACCTTTTGTCCCTGCTGGTTTAAATGACAAACCCAGTAACATCCAGAGTGGTTCTCAGCTTATGCTTAGCTTTGAAGGTGCTTCCATTTCAAGTCTGAGGAATGTGAATGAAAAGCACCACTGCTGCTGCTGATTCTTCCAGATATATTAGCTAGTCTAATAAGTATGACCTCTCTCAATAAATCTTCATTTTTTCTTCTCCTCCTGCCCCAACAGGCTGCATATCATTTAGATTTTTCCAGAGAAATCACTTGAAAGATTTGGCAGTGCTTTCTTCTGCCAGTGTCCACACCTTTTTGCAGGTTTATGGTCTGATGTCCCAAAGTTAATTTCTTTTAGGAGTGCATGGCTTTTCCTAGCTCCAGGTGAAGTTTGCCTTCACTGACTGCGTANNNNGTGTGTTTTGAGGCCGAAAGAACTCAGCCATCCATTGGCACAGAAGAAGGAGGCCAACAGACGAGACAAGACAAGGTTAGTGTGGCTTTTGTGCACAATATAAAAAGCAAGTCAATACCATTGTGGGGGCATTGGAGGGTGCTCAAAGCAATCAGCCAGGGGCCATTGTGTTCCTCGAATCTACATGTGTGTTTCCCAGGAACTCTATTAGTGAAGATGAATGAATTGTGCAATATCCCTAATTTCTTCTAATTTGAAGCTGGGCTTTTACAGCACTCAAAAACAGTACAAAACATACCCGTCCCTTTAGAAGCCCTGGGCAAATTTGGAAAGCTTTTTTGCTTGTTGTAGCAAAGAAAGATAGCAAGATGAGACGCAGGAGGAAGAACGCTTTAGTCAGTGCCATAATGGGCACTGGATACTGTCACAGATGCTGCTTTTAGGGTACCTGTCAAAGTTGTCAGTTATGGGATCAAGGCTCTTTTTGTTTTTGCTGTTAATCCCAGTGTGAATATGCAGCTAAAAAGCCTTCCACCCCTGAAGCACGGTGTTCAAGGCCCAAACAGAGCATAAGGGACCTTCCTCCCTAACAGAGATCTTTCCTCAGCAGTAGATCCTCCCTGATCTTTCCTCAGCAGTAGATCACTACACTTCTATTTTCCATACGGAGCTACATTTGTCACTGCAGCATCCTTCTTGCACGGGAGTGGAACTGTTGAAAGAGGATCGTGGTCTCAGTTTGAAACAATACCTAAAAATAACCCCCATAACCCTGTAGCAGAGCAGAGAGAGCTCTGACTCTTCCAGCTCCAGATCTCTCTTTTCTCTCTTGCCGTGCTTCAGGCACAGATTTGTGCCCTGACAAGCACATGAGGCATCAAGTGCTCCAGGGAGGGAGGAAGTCTAATGGTTCTTCTGATTATACAGGTGGTTTCAAATGGCAAAGAAGAGTAAGTGAACATTTCCCTTTGGGTCTGATGTCCTGGCTGTCGGTTGAATCCCTTGCTGCCACAGAGGCCTCTGGGATGTGTGTCATATTAGTATGAAGCCTCAGAAACTCTGGCACATCATAGTTTTGCAAAGACCGTTGACATTTGGAAATGAACAAGCATCAAATTTGAGAGTATTTGTTAGGGGATGGATGAAACAAGCAGGGTTGGTGCTCACCTTTCCAAGAGATACCCCAATTCCATCTCCTTTTTTGGTTTTTTGCAATATATTATTACAATTTCTGCTGAAATTATGTTTGGAAACTCAAGATGAACAATCTGTAAAGTGCAGCTGTTTGCTGTACCTCCTTCCTGTACAAGCATAGTGAAGACTAAAGGGGAATAATTTTCATCCCATTGTTGCTTTTGAGACACGCATGGGACGTGGTTTCACACAATGAAATCAGCACCATAAAATGCCACAGATTCTTCCTTCCTTTTCTCCATGTCAAGCTGAAATAATTACTGCCTTACAGAGCAAAGATTTGAAGCTGAAGTCAAACTGCAGGTGAGACATCACTCTCTGGACCAAAGATGTGCAGCAGGGAGGACTTCCCTGAAAGATAAATGGGGCTTCCAAGGTCAGACTGCAAGTCAACAGGAGGTAAACAAGGAAAAGGAGGAAATATTCATCCACAGAGAACCTGTACCCTCCATGCTCTGTATCAGCCAATAGATTGTTAAAACCAACAAAAAATAGGCTTTGCTTTTTTCCTCCCCAGAAATTCCTAAATGTGCAGCTTCAGAACCTTCCTGAAAGCATAATTCATGAGGAAGTTGCTGCCTCCTCCTGTCACTGCGTCGCTCACACCTTCCTTGTTTTTCTACTGAGATTTTGCTTGATGTGCCCTGGACAGTCAGTTGTGTTTTCTCCATCGCTCCCAAGGTCCTGTCTGGCACCTAGGATTGCACAGAGAGCCTGCAGTCCTGCTCTCTGTCTGGGCTGTTGGGTATGGAATAGGCTCTGGGAGCCAGGCAGCCCTTTCTGGTGGAAGCACTACGGTCTGGGTGTGAGGGCTCCGGCATTTAGGCTTGCCACGCTCAGAGGAAGGGAGGTTCATGCTATAAGGCTATATTAATGCAATCCTTCTTTACTTGTTTTCCAATTAGCCTAATTGAATTCAGATTGCTTAAAAGTGGGCACTAGAGACATTTATCTTGATGGGATGACAGTCTTGAGCTCCAGCGATCCTATTAACTCTAAGAACCCAAATCCCAGGTAGGGTCCATCCAGCAGTAGCTCCCATGTGACCTAACGCTTTAATCTGCTCCTGATAAAGACACACAGACCCACAGACATGTCTGTGGGCATTCTCACACATGCATAGCTGCATGCACACACGTACATGTGCATTTCTGCACATATATGGACACCAGCATTCCCAGACACAAATGCCAGTACACATGCACGTGCACACACATGCAGTGGCTCCCCAGGGACTTGTTCCCAGGGCTAAGCATCTCAAGAGCTGCATGTACCTGGGGTGGCCCCACCACCGCCTACCCACGTGCCTCCCCAGGCCTGCGGCTGGAGGCTGAAGACAGGAACAGCTGCTGCTGGAGGGATGAGCACTGCAGGTGCTGCCAGGAGCAGGCAGCCACTTCTGGCAGGCTGAGGATCAGGCTCCTGCTGAGGACAGCACAGATCTGCAGCCCTGCCCTGGCTCTGCCATTCCAGACCGAGTGTGGGAGCCTCTGGTCTGATGGTGGTGCCTAAGGCAGCCTCCTCCCCTGTCAGCAGCACTTCACCAGGACTGGGCCATCCCATGCCAGCCCCAAGGCACCTCCCAGTCCCGCTTGTCTCTGCCAGCCCTGACATTTTTTAGGAAGCTCATTAATTGTTTGTTTGATGATTCTGGCTGTACTTTTTTCTCTCACCCTTTAAACTGTGAAAATGCTGATCCTGTATCTGCTGACGAATTTAATTAGATCCTTTAAACCACCAGATGCTTTCAGTAAGATTTTCAGGATGTCCCAGGCACAATTTTATTCAGAGGTCAAAAGCCTTAGGCTTGTTTATTTTGGTGTTTTATAGATAGGACGATTCAGTCTGTAACACAGCAGTGCGAAGACACCAGCCAGATTTATACCAACGCAGGGGGAAATGCATTGAGCCTCACAAACCACAGGCTGATTGAGCTGAGCTGGTGATTTATGTAAAGACCTCCTAAAAGATCCCACTTGTCTTTCCACATAGATCATTAAATTCTGTGGTGACATGTGAGAGCAGGATCCCAAGAGGAAGAAATTGGATCAGAAGTCTTGCTGGTTTTAGGCAAAGTAGCTCTCTGATGCTTGAGGGACCTGCTGAAGATAGGTTTTCTTCATTAAAGAAATGTTGTATGAGAGCCATTTAATGCTCCAGGACATCCTCTGGAAAAAGCAAGGAAGGTCAAAACTTTGTGTTTCTTAGGTAAGAAAGAAATGAGCAAGAAGAAAATGCATATTCTCTTGATGCTACAATGGGGAAAACACTGGATAACAGGTTTTCAAGCAAAACCATTTGGAGAGTGATTAATGAAAGAACTTTCCCAAACTCTGTGTGTAGGAAGGAATCTCAGCTTCCTTTTACTGTTAGCAAACTGGCCATGTTCAGGGAAACTAGAAACTACCACCAAGAACATTTCAACATATGGTTGGGAGGAGTGTTTTTAGAAAGTGCTTGTGTACTCAGCAGAAACATTAGGGAAAAACTGTCAACTCAAAATGTGATAGAAGATTCTAGTAGAAAATAGGTAAAAGACATAGAAATAAATGTCATTTGCCTTAATCAAACATGATCCATATATGATGAACACACAAAGCTGCACACTGCCCTGTCTGTCTTTTGCAGTCATGGAGGCAGGCACCACTGTGACTGTCAGTGATAATGAGCTTTTTAAAGGTAGCAGCTTTTCTCTGGCCTTTTTCTGTGTCACTGTGTCTGTGCCAGTGCTGTATCAGCAGGTGGTAGGTTGGCCATATTGGCACCCAGGAGCTATTGGAACAGGAGGGAGGGGAACCTCTCTTCCTTGCCCTTCTCTCTCCCTCATAGCAGAGGTGACTTTGCCAAAAAGAGAATTTGGCCTCCTTTCCAAATGACCACTGCAGGCACAGCACAGGCTCACATCCTCCCTGAGATGTTGTGTCTGTCTGTGCCTTGTCACTGTCCCAGTGTGGCTGCGTGTGAATTCTGTACCCCTCTGCAGGGAGAGGGACAGTCCCAGGCAAGTGTGGGAAGATGCTCTGTGCTGCTCAGGCTTGGTGGGCTGCCTGCTGCAACCATTGCTTTACCTATGGAACCTGTGTTATCCAGACTTTTCCTGTACCTATTCCTGGGGACAGATCCTCTGTGGTGGTGATGGGACCTTCCAGGATCCATGGGATGACCTAGCTTCTCTCCACAAAGGCCTGTAACTCCCTGGAGCTTGGCAGGGCAACCACTGTTCTGTGGGGCTGGAGGACACAAACCAGGCAATGCAGGCTCGGGACAGAGTGGTTTTCACACCTGGAGTGTGCTGCAGTTGTCTTGTGCACTTCACAGAGCAGTGCCTGCGGCCAGGATTATGGAAGAGAGGAGAGGAGGGGAGAGGAGGGGAGAGGAGAGGAGAGGAGAGGAGAGGAGAGGAGAGGACATTTACTCTCTAATGAGTAGTTATATTGGTAGTATCTTCATTGCTTGCAAGAACAGCTTCAGTTTTCTTGGTCTGGCTGCCACATGAGCAAATCTAGCTACACACTTCTTCTGCTGACCTGGTCAACTCTTCACAACCACGTTTCCATGAGAAAAAAGCAGCAATNAGGAGAGGAGAGGAGAGGAGAGGGGAGGGGAGGGGAGGGGAGGGGAGGGACAAAGAGAGAAGGGAAGGGACAAAGAGAAAAAGAAAAAAGCAAGTAAGCAAGGAAGGCAGGAAAAGAGAAAGAAAGGAGACAAACCATACTTAGTGTACTTATCAATTTAAAATGAATATTTTTACTTGATTGGGTGAAGACAGGAAGAGAGAGAGAGAGAAAGAGACTTATAAACCCGTAGGAAGGTGCTACACATATTCATTTCCAAATTTAATTCCCGGGCTAGCTCTTGGAGAACTTACAAAGTCCTTAAGTTTCAAGAATTCCTTGGGAGTAGCAGCCTCCCTGTCCCACAGCCTCAGTCAGATTTAGCATTAGTGGAAGCTGTGCTTTTCCTTGAGCTTCAGGTGCCCTGCCCTGGCATAACCTTCCATGTTTAGCTTTTGATGGAGATAACTCCCAGAATCAACATGGGGAGCTCATTTTAGCCTATACCTGTTATGTGCTGGTATCCCAAGCCCCAGGATTTGGCACATAGAGCAGCCAAGCAGAGAGTCCCTCCTATCCCTTGATGTGTAAAATGTCTTTGAGAGGCTGGGAAATGAAAGCACCCTGGAGAAGCCTGCACTGCTCCAGAGCAGGACTCGCTGAGAGCCACCAAGCCTTGCTTTCCTGCAAGTCTCCACTGAAAGGTGTGTATGACAACATTTTTGACCCAAGCTGTTGAGTTACATGCTTCACTTTTTGCCTTTTGCTACACTTAGTGCAGAGATGATAAAAAAAAAATCCAGTTTTTGCAGCAAATGTCAATATTTGCACACAGTGTTTGCCTCAAGATGTTCAAAACAAACATGTTTTTATGAGAAATATATGTGTTTATTTCTGAAAGCAGGATTAAATGAGTAGTTATCTCTATGTGATGTATCAGAAGCACAATTTTGTTAAAACAGACACATTTCATAGCATTTCAATCACTTGGAAAAAATGAGAAAAGGCACATTTTTTCCCCAATATGAACTTCTTTAAAGCCATTTTTTCCATGGGGAAAAATGTTATGTTCAAAACTGAGGGTCAGTCCTAACTTCCTCCTAGGCAGTCCCAGCATGTAAATTTTCACTCTCCCCTCAGGGTTTTAAGTCTCTCTCTCATCACTTTTCTATATTTACACTCAATGCTACAGAGCTACGTGCATCCCTGTGCCTGCTCGCCCTCTGCAGCCCCAGAGAGACAAGACTGTAGTGACAGCCTCTCGGTAGTGGTGGCTCTTCTACATCACAGAACATTTCTGCTCAGCAGCCTGTTTCATTTCAGTGAAGGTGGCTTGTGCCTTTTCTTTGATGGCATCCATGTCCATATTCTGGATGTTCTGCAGCTGGCCCAAGATAGAGTCCTTGTCTTCTTCCTCCTCCTGATCTTCTGCCACCATCTTCTGAAGGTCTTCTGGCAACCCCACATCATCTCCAGCCATTTGTATTTGATTCTCATCCAATTCACTCTAAAGCAGAAAACCAAAACAGCAGATGAGAGTATTTCTGCTCTCCCAGGATCTACCAATGAGCCTCTTTTTTTAATTTTTTNCTTTTTTTTTTATTTTTTTTTTTTTTTTTTTTTAATTTTTTTTTTTTTTTTTTTTAGGGAGAACTGAAAAAGATACATACAGTTTTCAGTAAAAATTTTTGGGTGCAACTTGTGAATTCAGGGTCTCAATCAGCCTCCATGCAAGTTCTAAGATTTTTCAGGCAATGTCAATTATATTTCTTTGAAGGGCTTTGGCACTGTCAAAACTGAAGTCCTCAGTGTCACTTGCCATTTTAGAAATCTTTGTCATGCTAATAGTGCAGGAATTTCATTCAAGGTATTTGTATCCCCCAAAACCATGCTGCAGGACACTGCCAAGCCTCTCAGCTGCTGTGCTGTACCTGTCAGCTTCTGGTCAATGAAGCAACAGCTCTAGAAAAGCTGTGTGGCTGCCATTTCCCTATTCAACTGTTGGGGGGATTTTTAGGGATCAGCACTAAACTGAGGCCTTCTGCAAGAAAGATGTATTAAACTTTGGAATGAGTTACTGGAAAAAGGGTCCCCCATCTTCCCAAACCACGCCTAAACTCTGCTTAGGTCTTTGGTTGGCCTCTCTAAGTTGTGATGATGAGCAGGGGCTGCCTGGAACATAATCAGAGCAGTGTTGCAGTGCTGGTAAGGGGTAATAGAAGGATTTGGACAGCAAAAGAGAGAATGGAGGTTGGGTGTGAGTCTGAGAAAGCCAAAGGAGACAGGAGAAGGAACTGGTTAAGCAATTAAAAGGGCTGAGATGCAGTGAGCACTGTGCACGCTTGCTTTCTGCCTGCCCCCTGAAACACTCAATCAGTGGGGTTATGTCAATTTTTCAAACAATAGTGATTTTGTTCACATTTTATGGTAGATTCTGATGGATCCAGAGTGCAAAAGAACAGGATATTTTGATACAGTTCACACATCAAAGATAAGCATTAATGCCTCATTATGTCTTCAAAATGAAGCATGACAGCAGCAAAGGCCTGATATGAATAAGCAGCAATGTTATCAGCGGGAGGTGTTTTGAGAGTGAGGAGTCCGAGGTTTGCATGAATGAAAGAACAGATGAATGGAAGGACATATATGAGCAATGTCTGTGTTGTTCCAGGCCTTAGCAAGGACTGGCAGACTGGGGGTGGTCGTCTGCGTAACCACTATATACTGTTCCATATTTGCATGCTTTATATTTGCAAGAACTGTACTTCCCTTTAATCTGATTTCTCCCTAGATCGCCTGTGAAACTATGGAGAGCTCTGTCAGGATTGTTACTACGGTGTGGATAAAATGGGTGAGGACATCATCTTCTGGGTAAGGGTTGCTGCTGTCAGATCTGTGGGAGCTAGAATCCCACATCCTAATCAGAAGAGGTATTCTTTATTGATTGTGTAGCAGAAAATAAAATTGTGTTAAGCTTTTATTTAGCATCTGATGGCTATCAGAGGAGTTAGCCCTTTGGAAATCCTCACCAGTAGCAGTAGAGGATGATAAAAAAAGACGCTGTGTTAATTACTGAGAAAGTGCCCCTAATCAGGCAATCACACATGTTCTTTTCTTTAGAACTATTTCTCATTTAAGGCATCATCACTGCACACTACTGTAGTGATTCACGTCTTTGGCAATGTGAACAATTGTCTGGCATGTTCTTGTACCAAAGCCTGCTGTCCTATGGAAATCTGAGATGTGATGTGCCACAGTTTGGGGGTTCAAAATGTTCCCTGACCAGAGAAGAATAGATCCAGATATAGCCTAAAGCAGTACAATTCTGCCCGAGCCACTTGTCTCTACCCACTTGGCATTTAGCTTCTTCTTCAACAGACCTAGAACGAGCTTCAACAGGGTGGGGTTGCTCAACAAGAAGCAAAGAAACACATGATAGATGTATGGCCTCTTCCTTCTAAAATTTGACAGATTTTGGTTTTGTTTACTTTGATTTGAAATGGAAAAGTGAACTCAGAAGCAACATCTATTCTACTGAATTAAATATGCCAGGCACTGGTCTCTTGCCCCAAGGCCAGCTGGCCTGGAAAACCCACTGGGATACTATTGAACTCTGTCACCCTCCCAAACAGGGTGGTCCCATCTAACTGCCGATTGGGAATGCCTGTCCCAACTCCCAAACTGGCCCTGGGAACTGCCTGGGAGAGTGCCCAGGCCAAAACTGGGTCAGACATTATTCTGACAATTCAACAGCATAGGCGATAGAGTCCTAGTGCATGGTAATATTTTTTGACCCTGATTATGATGTAGTCAGTCCCAGATATGTTTTGCTACAGGTGCAATATAAACCAGAGTTCTTTACATATACACAATACACAGGTAGGTGTGAGCAGAAAACTGTCTAAATATCTGCTTGGTTATGATATGATGTTAAAGTCTTCTGCCCACGTTGAGGTGCAAAGGTGCCAGTTCAACGATACCAACGTTAAGTGTATACAGAAATGAGACAAAATCAGAGTGAGAAGGAGAAGGATTGAGACTGTAAAAGTAGGAGATGGTCACCATCTGATATCAAAGGGGAAAGCCCTTCTCTAGCTCCCATAGCTAAAGGGTACAGTTTAATATTAGACAACTCTATGCTCACCTGGCAGGAAGAGCAGTATCCCTCAGGGAGACACAGCCCGTGCCCGTTGGCCGGGAAAAGCAATTTCCCTCAGGGAGAGATGGCTTGTTCCACTAAAAGTTTTGTAAAGCTCCCTCGAAGGGAGACAAAGCCCTCCAGGCGGGGAGAAGAACAATCAAATTTGGTATTGCTTGTTAAACGGCACTTTCGGTTCTCTGACCAATGATGTTAAAGTCCTCTATCCAAATTAAGAAGCAAAGAAGACCAAATGCTGGTTCAACACTGCTTATATGAAGTCTGCTTGTAAACAAAAAAGAACAACGCTCACAGACTAATCCACAGGAGAACCAAACTGTTTTCGAGCATTGCTGTGTGATGTACTGCTTTCCTTATGCCTAACTTATCCGTCATAGCATTTACCCATGCTGATGTGCAGAGATTCTTAGGTAGCTGACTCCAGACCTGATCCTGTGATTCATCATCTATAATGCACTAGTTACATACAAAATCAGAGTTCACCTTGCCTGGACCTGCAGGTGGGAATTTTGATTAGCAACACAGCAGCCCCACTGTCCTGATGCCACCTGAGGGCTGCAGGTACCTCACAAGCAGGTATGAGGTTGAAACCAGCCACCTCCTCCCCATAAGCACCCTCAGAGGTTCCAGAGATCACAGCTTGGAGCACAGAGATGGTGAGTGGGGACTGGTCCCTCTGACATCTGCATTGGGACTCTGTTTTTCCACAGCTCACCATCAACACACACTCCTGTGTTTAGACATTGCAGAAATTCATTGATTACTGAATCCCAGTTCAGGAAAAAGGCAGCAAGTGGATAAGAGGGTTCAGTGAGTTCTTCTTTTAAATTAATATTATTAAAATATTAACGTATGTATTTATATAGTATTTTCTAAATGTTTGGTATGAATTTGATGCATTGAATACTCCAAAGATGAAAAAGTTGTCCATAGATCAAATGTCTCATGGCTAAAAACATCTTCCTGATGACAAACCTAAGTTGACAACTCTGTTAATAGGATTAGGTTCATTAAGGGTCTACTTTCTCTTATAAATCTGGCCCAGATAGCATGGAGCTTTAGATTTTACACGGCAAATGGGGCCCTGCTTAGTCCTGAATTTCGTCTTTTCATTTACAGTGTTTGCTAGTGATTGATACTGGTAATATACAGCACTTCTAGCCCATACCAGGCAACCTGGAATTACTTTCAATTTTCAAAGTAATCAATGCAACATCACAAGTCTCAGAGCATTTTGCTGCCAGATTGCTGTATCACAGCATTGAATTCTTTTTTCAAGGACATATAACATGCATGTAATAATTTAATCTTCTTCCTGCTATAACATATTTTCCTAAAAGCTGATGAAAACCAAGAAATGCTATATAGGGAGAAACAGTTGCAGAAAAGTGTGTCCTGCAATACTCTTTGCTGGCTTAGAGCTACTCTCCTACCTTGGAGGCAAGTCTTCTACAGTTTTTACCGAAATCTGCCCCCAAAGAGCATTTACTAAGTGCCAAAGCCAAGATCTGCTGGAGATGGGTCAGATCATCAGTGCATGCTTGTGTGTCTACAAGGTGGTCAGCCAAGGGGGACTGGAGACCTGGACACTAAAAAAGCATTTCAGATGAGAGAATTTCAAAATCACACAGGGACACCCAGCTCCACTGATGTTTAGTTGCGAGCTGGGCGCTCAAGTATCTTGGAGCTTTCCAAACCAGCCACTCTTGGAGCTGAAAGCTGTGGTGAGACACTGGGTAAATGCTGCTCAGGAGCTGTCTCAGCGTATGCCTCCAAAAGGAAAGCAAAGCCTAATGATATTTTACTACTCAGCTGCTAATTAAAATGCTGGTGTTTAGAGACTTAGGCCTCCAATCCAATCAATCACTTAAAATCTTGGACTTAATTTTTTTGCATAATTAATCTTTCTGTAATTAAACTCACCCTCAGGGTATGTTTTCCAGCTAGAGCACCAGGAGAACCAGGCTCTTAGGGGTGGAATGCATCTTACCTGACTTCAGCTGTGACTTGGCCTCCCTCTGCAAGAAGCACAGCCACTGGGAAGTGACCCAACTCCACCTTAAATGCTTATTTGAAAGCTTGGCTAGATGAGGCTACAAGTGCTGGTCTCTTTCTGTTGATGATGAGTCCCTAAATGACTTGCTTGGATTAAGCTCTACATTATTTACAAGTTAAATTCACAGCAGATGGACTCTTTACCTTCCTCCATTTTAATTAATCAGAAAACGCTGGAAAGTACTGATCAGAAAACAAGTGATAATGACTCAGAGCTGACAGGTGAGTAATAGAAATAAACTCTCCAATTGCTAAGAACCACCACACATTTCCATGAGGGCTATAAATGATATATGCCAACAACTTCCCAGTGGTGAGTTCACAGCAAATGCATGATCCAAACCCTGGGAGTCCTGTATGGCAGAAACTTACAAAACAACACAGTAACAACTTTTCTAGGCACAGAACCCCAAGTTACTTTCTCTGTGCTGGAGCTGATAGGGCAATCCCCTTCTTGAGCTATCCTTGCTTGTATCCAGGTGTTTTCATCTCAAGAAAAAGCTGTCAGTCTAACTGTGCTTTCTGTCACGATCCAGAAATGATTGCAGCTGTTGCCTGCTTTTAACAAGCCTCCAGATTTCTCTGTCACTTGAAGCTTTTGCTTTCAATATTTTGGTTTTCCTGGGAATATTTGACAGTGCCAGGATCATTGGAGAAAAAAGAATGGGCAGTTTAAAATTGCTTTAAAATTGGCCTCTGGACCAGTTGAGCCCATGAGCTACAGGCTTACCTTGGGGAGTCTGTACTTTTCTCTCAGGTGAACCCTCAGAACGGCTCGCTCTGCTTTTTTCTGTGCAAATGCTGCATCTCTTTCCATCCTGGAAATCAGAACAAATGTTCCTTCAAGATACTAATAAATCTTCTGCATTGTCCCAGTTGCTTGGCTGCAAAAAGCTAAACACAGGAGTTATTCCCCAAGGTAAGTAACTTGTCCAAAGGCACAAAAGGAGCGACACCAAGGAAGTGATGCAAGGGGCCACACTTCCTGTGCCTCTGACATCTGTGATTTTTCTCAGCCTTTTTTGTCAACTCATTGTTTCACAATGGCAATGAATGACTAAGTTTCTCTGTATAGAAAAGCACTGACTTCATCTGTGATTTTATATAATGTTATCATTAGATTTAAGAACTGGTCTGCACAATTTTTGTGTTAGATTACTTATGTATTTATTTGCAAGATGTATCTCCTCAAAGATTTTTGGTAACATTTGATAACACTCACCTTTCCCCTTAACACTCACCTTTCCCCTTCTCCCTTTCATGTCTTTTTTCCCCAGTAGCATTTTCACAGAAATTCTATTACAAAATTAATTCTTGTTTCAATATTGGTATTTTGTCACATAAAATCTACTTGCAAAATGAAATATTACTTTTCCTCTGCTTCCAAAATGAGTTTTTTTGATTTCTCTTTCTCTAAAAATAAAACCCCTGCAAACAAACCTAAAATCCAAGAAGAGCTCAAAGCCTGGTTGGTTAAGGGTTCAAAACTGCCTGAACACCACTTCAGCAAGGCACATTTACTTTTTTGATCTCCACTCCTGCAGAGCTGAACACTGTGCAAAATCCAGGGAGCCCCGAACCAGGAACATGCTCTGCCCATGCCAGAGATTTCTGACACATAACCACATCTCATCCTGAGATGATTTTTTTTCTCTTTGAGTTTCTAACTATACTTTCAGGGGTACTCCTGGTTCCTCAGTACAGTTCAGCATGGAAAGGACACATGCCTCACTTACAAACATTAGAGAAATCATTCTTTTCCCAGGCATTTCCATATCCCAGGAACCCTGTGTTGCTTCTCAATCTCCATAAAGCATCTTCCCGCCAGCAGGTGGTTTATTTCTCTTTTAAATATCCCTTGACAAAAGGCAAAGCAAAACATTCTGTGCTTTTTTTCCAGAACAAATGACACCTCTTCAGGGTTTCCTGACAGAAATGTCTGATGCTAAATACAGACCTGGATACCTCAAATTCCGTCAGTCATTAACCTGTCACCTATAATCATCTTACAAGAAGGATTTACACAACCGTTATGTAATTGACCATTAGAGGAACAGATGCATTTGAGATTTAAAAGTCAATCGTTTTATTTATAATTATGCATGGTTTGAACTCCTACACACCAAGTCCTCCATTTTACTTGTTTGCATATTTAAACACACGAGTGATAAAGATTGTCTTTACAGACAAAATTGAGACTTAATTAACCTTGAAGTTCTGCTTTATTTAGTGGATTTTAGAAAGATCTTTTAAAAGATAACCATCTTAAGCCTGTGCTCAAGATAGATGAGCATTTACTATAGCACTCAGTACTTTTTCATGTCTGCCATAATAAATGTGGACAAGAAAATATTACATACTGAAAATGTACTCCACATGGAGTTCTAGGAGAACAAATCATTTACGTTTTAGAATTAAATCCTGCACTACAAACAGCTTGGGAAATATTTCTAGGTAAAGTAACATCACCTAGGAATGAGTCCAGTATATCAAACTGTGGGGATAGCAGGAAAGCATAAGAGAGAGTTGCAGGATGGGATGGGGGGTGGGCAGGAAGAGGGAACATAATATCTTATCATTTCCAGTTGGTGAACTTCTATTTTGGAAAGTCTTTTGAGCAAATATTCATCTACTTTAAAAAAAAAAAAGTGAAGAGCTGCGTGTTTGGCTTTCTCTTGGGTTATTTTTATCTGCACGAAGTTACCACGAATCAGCCCCATACTCATAAAAAGGGAACAGGTACTCACTTCTCCTCAACCATTTGCTTTTGATATTCCTCATACTCCTCTCTGGTCATTCCTGCAGCTGCTGCTGGATCAGAAGGAGTGCTTTCTTCTTTGCTTTCTTCCCCTCCACCTCCAAGTCCCAAATTCTTTACCTGGTTGCTCAACATACTTTTCATCAGAAAGGCCATCTTCTCAAAAAAAAACCCAAAGAAACCGAAAAAAACCCCCAAACAAACAAACAAACAAACAAACCCCCGGAGCTATAAGAAAACAACTACAAGGAAGCCAAACAAAAAATGTTTTCAAACCCAACAGTTGTAAGCGAGTTTCTACAGCCACATCAGCCCTTCAAGGGCACGGTGCTAGTGAAACGTGAATGCCAAAACCAGTTTGTCAGCCATAATCTGGATTAAAGAGTGAACTCCTTAATATATAGAGGCAGATGGTTCAGATTACTCAAAAAAAATCATTAGATGCAGCTACCTACTTTTTACATTAATACTTTAAGCTAATTTCATGTACACACACAAAAATCAATTAGAGTGTGCAATAGCATTTTGATGTCTTCAGTCTTGAAGCTCTCTCTCACTTTCACAGAGATCACGTTACCTGGATCTGAACTCAAAACCTGCTTGACCCAATAGCCAGAGCAAAATAGCAAAATTCAGGCTACTGAGTGGAAACCCCTCAGATTTGAGATTTGAAAACTTGAATTCTTCATTAAGCAAAACCCCTGATTCTTTTTATCCATTAATGTTTTATCCCACCGGACAGAAAGGACCTTGTATGGTTTTCTTCAGCCCCTTTGGCTCGTCTCACAAATGAATGGGACATCTCTGCTATGATGACTTCTTTTTCAAGAAAGTAATCCCAAAGAAAGCAACTCAGGTCTTACTTTTCTTTTGAGTTTCTGTCAGCTCTTCCCCAGCCTGTCTCCATCTAGACCCCTGTTTTGGTGCTGCATAGAACACCTACTGTTTATAATCCTAACTGCTGGTAAAGGATAAATGAATCTGAATCTGGATGCTGTAAGTCTGGATACCTTTTGGTTGCAGATTGTTTCTGTAGGTCCTCATCTTTCAAACTTTTATTCCTATCATTAACCTCACCAGGTCTTCTTAGGTGAGGATTTGCAGGATCTGCTACCTAGGTCATAGACTATTTTAGGAATGAAAACCACCCGCTAGATCTCCAAAGTTCATGAATTTGGGTTTTGAGCATTTATCCTACGATGCTGTCTGCACATGTCTTAATGAAACATCCTGGAATTTTGATTATGTAAATGGCTCTCCTAGCACTTTCATAATTTTCATGAGAACTGAGAGATGGGAGGATTCCAGTTTGCTTAATGCCTTAATCTGTATTACAGCCTTTCTAATTAAAGCAGACCCATTACTATTAAAAAAAAAANAAAAAAAAAAAAAAAAAAGGGAAAAGCAGGATGTTCTGTAATCCTGGATTAATAGTGACTAAACAAGAAACTTTAACTTTCCTTTTGAAACTATCACTTAGAATCATGAGTTCCAAGTACTAACTACTACTTCTTAAATTCAAATTCTCCCAGCTGGAATTTGCAAACACTACATGGAGCACTGATTTCTCCAGAGTTTGGTGTCAGAGTCTTCTCCAAGTGTATGGGAAGTGGTACCTGTTGAGCTTTGTGCTGTTGGTCTTTACTGAAAAGAAGCTTCCCTAACTTTGTTGTAGGCTTTGATCCCTCTAGAAATGTTGCTAACACCCTTTTCTGCCTAAAAGAGATGCTTTCACGGGATTGAGAAAAGCAAGAAAGCTGCAAACTGGCTTGAGGAGGGATTGCTGAGAGGTCTTGCCCTCCAGGTCTCAACCTTCCCATCAGAAAAAACTTTCCAATGTTCATTTTGAAATTAAAAATGATAAAAAATGCTTTAAAAGTTACTGGGCCTATTGGGGCAGAAGCTGCTGAGAAACACAGAAGAGACTGGTGACAAAAGGCCCAGCATAGCCAGTACCCCTAGAATAATTCTGTTTTGGGCAGGTACTCTAACTACTGCCTAAAGTGAAGTCACAAAACGCTGCTTTTTGTTGATGACAGGAATCACAGGCTTCATGAAAACATACAGACAGCAGCTAATAAAGTACTCACGTTGCCACTTCCTTTAAGTCTATGTCTTTTCCCTCTAGCTTAAGTGAAATAAAAATTAAAAGACTCTTCCTGTTTTATCAGCTGAAACTGGGCAATATAAAAAAAACCTTGCATTCTGTATCTAGGAACACATGGATCTCTAACCCCAGTACAAAATTCAGTCTTGAAAGAAACAAATTACAAAGCTAAAGCTAAAAGCCTCACAGGGAGGCCAAGCACAAAAATGCCATCCAAGTTCCCAATCTTTTATAGATTGTGTATTCCTAACAGTCACATAATGCAAAAGTATGTAGGTTTGCTTGGAAGAACCAGGACTCTAACCCCTGCTTTATCCCTCTACCAAGAAGATGGTGCCTGTTCTAGCAGCTGGACCTTTAGAAAGAAGTATTTCAGGGCTTTGTCACCTTCAATGGATTAAATTCAAGATTCCTCTCCTCTACTTGCTAAAACTTTGCTCCTGGCTGAGGAAAAATGATAGTCAGAGAGGGAATTCAGCCTCAGAATGGCATTAACTCCCCAGTATCACACAGAACTGAACCCACATCTGTAGGTGTTCAGACTCTGAACTGAGAAAAAAGAATGCTTCAAATACACTTGCTTAGATTTCATGGACATGTACCAAATTAAAAGAAATAGGCTTACTAAAAATATGCACCTTTATTCAAATAAGGTTATCTCTGAACTCCAAATATCAATTTACATCAGTGAGAAACAAACATGAAAATGTCAGCTGTTTGAATTTTGAACATAAAAAAAACCCCCAGTAGACAATTTTCGGTGTTACAGTAATTGATCCATAGAGAAATGTCAGATTTTCTTCCCACAGAAGTTACAAACCAGAGTGGTTATTTTAGAAACCATAAACCAGGCCATTTACAAACCATATTGTGCATTTGACTTATGAAAATTCAGGGGTGACCACGTATTTAATAAATCCCACTACTACAATCCCATTCTCTTGTCATTGCCAAACATTTGCTGCTTATTATCCACAATTCAAACATGGTGATAAGACTTGCTCTCCCTCATATTGTCCAACTGCATTCCAAGGTGTCTTTTTCTCCTGGCTGTGAAATCTTACTTGATATGAACCAAACACACTGTCACTGTGAAAGAAACCTCCCAACAGGAGGCTACACTGACTAGCAAATATTCTTGAAGTCCAAATTTGTTGCTATCACTTCAGGAACAGACAGGACAAAATTTGAGCTGGGCAGTTGAGAGTTTTCTTTTGATCCAGTGAGTGATGAGGCAATTACGGAAATTCCAAGGAGAGACGACTGTGAAATGAATCATGAAGCAAAGTTATCAGTTTTCTGATGTTCCATGTTAGACTTTCTGTTCCCTATCACAGAAGTTTCCTCATTGCACGTGGGAGACGTCTGACGTAGCAGCAGCACAAACACATCCTGAGCCTCCTCCTGAAGAGAAAACTGTAGGCTTCAAGTTTCCCCCTAGACATCACCCCAGCCTGCTCTTTCTAACAAAAGAAACAGCAGTATGGGCTGCTCCAGCTTTAAACCAAAGGAATGGGTGGGTAAATTCACAGTAACAAAAATCCAGGCTCGTTCCAACTGAGACATCAGAACTGCTCCTCTTTCTGCCAGGTATGTGCACCTACTTAGCAAAATACTTTCTGCATAAAGGGTCTTCCAAAGCCTGCTGTGAGAGAAGGGGTTCTGTTTAGATGTTGCACTGCTGCAAGAAGGCCTGCAACTGAAAGGAACAACACTGTACAATTTCAGAACCATTTAAGAAAAATATATTAAGTTTAGTTAGAAGAGTCAGAATTGTAGTAGCTTAGACTCAAGGCACCTGGAAATATTTGCTGGTGTTGAAAGAACTGAAGAGATAAATTCCAGTGTGTTATTCTGCTTTATCTGAAAAGTTGTTTTTTCATTGATTAGCCTGAAGCAGTAGTTTCTCTCATTAGTACAGCAAAATCTGCTCAAATTTAGAAATGAATCTCTAAAGCTATACCACTTGGAATATCCTCCATACTGCAGATCTGTTAATAGATGTGTAGGCAGTCTCATTTTCTTGGTATAGCACAGACATTCACTTTCTGGACACTGTATTTGAAGTAACAAAATATATTGCATAGATACATCAATGCTCCAAACTGACAGGCACAATACTGAAGTGTTCTTCATTACAGTGAATTTGGCAGCATGTGTTGCATTCCAAGGGAGCAGACTGTAGAAATGCAATAGGAATACGTTATATCAGATCCTTTGTGCAGACAAACTTTGGACAAACAAATCAATAGTTATAAGTGAAATATCCTGATGCATTTGTGTATTTTATAGAATTTAGGAAACAATGGAAATACCTATTCTAATTCTACACACAAACAACTCAAGGACAAAGTTACCACAGATACGTAAACAAGGCAAAATTAATTTCACATTCCTAAGTTGGGCCCTCTGCTTTGTTTCTTTCCTGAAGCAAATGTTCACTTGATAAGAAGTAGCAAATCCACATGTTCAGTCTTATGCTTTTGATATTCAAGCAGGAATTGACACAAAATACTGGTTCTACAGATTAACAAATGCCTGAAGCAAGTATGTGAAGGAATGGATGAACACTCAGTTACCTGCAGTTTACAATACTCACCATGTAAAGATTGAAATCAAAGCATCTGTACTTGATATGTGAAAGACACAAGACAGCTTTAGAAAAGAAGACAAATTCACACACTAAACATATCCTTAATATAATCAGATTGGAAGATGGATAAGCAATAACCTTTGCTGGAAAAGTTCCACAAATCTCCCAACAAAATTACAGACAGACTTGAAAGTATAAAAAGAGAAATCAGCCCCACAATATACTAGAAGAAACTACTTTAGCACGTTTTCTCTCACTGCCTAAAACCAAACCCCAAAATAAGGAGAGAAGCCTTTCTGTGCATATTCTCTATAATTGTTTTTTTACATCAGGTATCAACAGTGCGGGTCTTAAAGGCCTGTCTTTGTGTCCACAAATCAAAAAGTTTTGAAATGCCTATTTCAGAAAGACTTTCAATTAACTAAAATATTCTTATACTGTTAAATCCGAGTGGTAAACAAATAAAATGTTTATCATAAATTTTTACCTGCCAAGAAATCCAAACCCCACAGAAGAACAGATCTTTGGGGTTTGGGATTTTTTGGCCTTGTTTTTTTTTTTCTGATATGTCAGGACATTTAGTAGCAAGTTTTCTGAACAAATCATCCATCTGCAATTCACACTATGAACAAGCACCAAGCCTGGGTGTTTCAACTCCTCCTCTGCAATCTCAACAAAAGCAGAAGAATGGTGCATTTGCCTTTCAGTATTTAGGAAAAAATTAGCTGAAAACACAGACCTAGATAGGGTGCACAGTCAGCCCCCATCCAGCATTTGCTCCACTGTTCCCAGTCTGTTTTTACCATCAAGAGTTGAAATGAGAACTCATTTTATTTAACAAAATTCAATAATTTATAATATTGAAGTATATCCAACACTAAAATTTCCCTCATTTACAGAAGTATAGAATTTTCTCTGCATACATACTGCTGTTATGTACGCACAAAACGAACAGGTGATCAAAAGAACTTTTTGGCTGCTGCTTCTTGTTGGCTCCTGAAAGAAAATGCAGAAAAAAATTCTTCAAGTCCTTTTAACTTAAAACTAGCTAACTGCTTTAAATTTTCACTTCTCTGAGGATTTGAAGATTCCATTCCTTACCAACAGAAACATAGGGAAATCAAATATAAATCATATCACAGAAACAGGATATAATTTTTTCTATTTACAAAGACATCACTGTAGTTCCAATTTTGCATCAGACACAAAAGAAAAAAAAAAATAAACACTGGCCCCACATTCTGGACAGAAGCCAAAAACAATGAAAGAACAAACAAACTGACTTTTAAAGCACCCCTAACATTTTCTGAAGCTTCTCAGTATCTGATTGGCCTAAAGATAACCTTAAAAAAGGAAAAACCCACGCAACTATGCAGAGAAAGAATTGACTTTAAATGGACTTTCCTTTTCCCTCTGGCACAGGTCATATTAATTTTCTTAGTGGATATAGACACTGTGGATCAACCACATCCAGGTGCTAGAATTACAAGAACTAGCATCACAAAGAACTGGAGGGGACCAGCTCCTTGTTTCTCTTGGAAGCCATCTTTCCAGCTGATGGCAAAAAGACTCCCAAGCATGGAGGTTTTCCCTTCCATCAATGCAAATAGAATTTCAACATTATGACATCACAAGGGGGAGGAAGAGAACAGAAAAACCATCCCAATTAGCTTAGATTTAAAAAAACCCAAAAGACGCAACAGTCACATTGAAACAGGTCAGGTTCCCACTTGATACTTAGCAGGTGAATGGGGGCAAAATAAAATAAACATCATTATGATAATTCAACATTTCCAGTGGGTTCTGTGACAGTGGAAAATTTTGCACTCAGAGGTTTTGACAACCTGACCAGTTTAAACACCAAGTGTCTTTATCTGAACTCAGTGTGCACCCCATTTGGAGCAGAAGATTGAACTGGAGACCTCCCAAGGTCTCTTCCAATCTGAATGATTGCTTGTTTTAACAAGATTATCATTAATAATGATACCATTCCAATGGCGCTATCAGTCAGCAGTCCTAAAACTATCTGCCCTGCTGTCTTCAAGCAAAACCAGACTTACCTATACATGACATAACCAATGAACAACACACTTTGCACAGCCACAAATATGAAGAAATGCATTGTAGATAAGCACGACGGAAACGGTGGCAACTCTGGGCACTTTGGTTTCTCACTAGATGGCTAAAAACCAAGAAAAGAGCAAACAAGACTACCATCAAAAACTTGCAAAACAACATGTTTGCAACATGATGTAAAAATCAGAACACAAGCAGAAAATGGACAGAAATGACAGTACTCTGAAAAATAACCTGACTCCTTATCTCACTTTCCTCTTCCACCTTTATGTTTCTCAGATAAATTGCCTGATGTTAAATTGAGGGTTATATGGGAAAGAAAACCTAAATTTGGTAAATTAATCAAGGACCTTCTATGGATCATAAGGTCATTCTGCTTAATTGCTACTTAGGCTAGACTAAGGTGCTGCTGAATGTGAGCACAGTCATATTTTGCACTTAAAAACCTTAAGCAGAGCCTGCCCAATTTTCCCCTGATTAAAGCTCTCCCTTCTGTGCAGAAGCACCACAGAATCTCCTCTGTTAAGCAGGGGGACAAACACAAATAAAAAGAACCCAGAAAACCTAATTGCGTGACCTTGTTTCCACAGGAAATTAGACTAAAACTCATGCTCTTTGTGCAAAACTTCTCATCAAGACCCAGATCATGCAGTTAGGTCAAGGCAGTGTAGTTTTAGCGAAGCAGCTTAATGAAGGATTAATTGCTCCCTAAATTGCATGCTGGCTCATCCTAGCTTTTCACTAACAGCCAAGGAAAGCAGTGTTACAGTCACACTTTACACTCCCTGCACATAAATTACCGTGTTTCGCTGTACTAAATGCTCTATGTCCCTCTTTACAACATGAAGGTGCTCTTTGATGTCATTGAAGTGCTGAGTTGTTTCATAGACTCCTGCAGAGCCCGGATGTTGAACTCCACTGATGGATCTCAGAGCATCAGTCACAGAACTCCTGAAACAAGACAAACAACAAAGCAGCTTTCAACACACACCAGCTTTTCTACAAACAGCAGTTATTCTGGACACCTTTTAGCTCAGTAGAATTAGTTTGCAATACTTAGTTGCCCCAAAAGGCAGCAAGCATTCTTCCTAGCTTTCAAGAATACCTCTCAAGAAATAATCCTTTAGTCAAACTAGGATTTTAAAAAATAGTTCATTCTGCACACAATTGCCATTTGTACAGTGCCCCATCTCAGTCACACTGAGAATAAGAGCTAGGAAATATTCTGTTGCCAGACATTGGCTTTGCCTGCCTGCCTGATGAGGTCTATAGAACAAGAGTTCTGTTTGAGGCACTTGGCAACGCTTTAGGATAAGCAGAGTTTAATGCAATCTTCGAAGAAACCCAAAAGCTGTTTGAAAAATAAATAAATAAAAGCAGTCATGTAAGAAATAAAAACAAAGAAGAGGCTTTAGGGATAAGAAAAGATTTAGATACATCCCTGTTTCGTGATTACCATTTATATGCAGAACTCATCTCCCATATGCATTGTCATAATACTTAATATTGTCTTATTGTGAATTCATTTTGCTTCTACAACAAATGAAATTAAATCCATAAAAAGTTGAGGTTTCACAACTACTTTGGTTTGAGGTAAACTAGTCAATGAAAGGAAAAAACCTTAATCTCTAATCAATATGTTTATATAATTTTCCCCTACTGTGCTGTTTCTTTTGAGTTGCAAAGAGGATTATTTCACAGCTAAAATATTTATCATGTGAATGATAATCTCTTCATTATTAACAGAATAGACAATCAAAATGTATGTCTTTGGATTTCTTTTTAATTTACTTAAAACTTTCCATCGGGTTCAGACGGGAGCTTACTTCAACGCTTTCATGGAGCACTCCTAACTCTTTGTAGAGTGGTCAGCAATTTTTCACTTACATGGACTTGGAATTAGTGCTATAATAACAACATATTTTAGAAGTAAATTTTTCACTAGAGGATTTTCTCTTAACTAACCCATCATGCCCACCACCTGAAAACCCCTGACAGTAATTCTGTCCTTCCGCATGCTTCACAGTGTTACAACACAAGTGGGATACTCACTGGGTTCTTCTTCTTCCTCCTGACAGAACCATCTCTACATAAAGAACAGAAATCTGCACACCCACCTTCCCCCAGGCTGACCCAGTCTTTGTTCAAAGCAAAAATAACTTCCATTAATAGACATGGTCTATATCAAATTGAATTTATATTGACTTTTGCATTAATAATACCCTGCTGATAGTTTCTATTGTAGAAACATGCAAGATTCTTCTGTAATCAGATGATTAAGAAATCCACAATCTTGCCAAGAGAATTACTTGGCCCCTAAGTCCTTCTCCTGCGGGATGACAAGCGAGGCAACAAGAGGCTGTTCATTTCTCTCTCTAAATAAAGCATTTCTTTAATCTAAGAAAAATATTAAGATGATGTTACGCAAACCCCGAGCTGATAAGTAGTCACTAAAAGGGCAGACTGCCGATGTTAACAAGAAAATCTAATTTGCTTGCAAGGTATAAAGATTTGGCAAGAATATTAACAGAAAAGCTTCCATGGAAGAACTACTGCAAAAATGGAAGCACTCTAATCTTCATTCTACAAAAAACTGACCTACTTAGATAAATCACAAGAGCTGCTCTTGCACTAATGGGGGGGGGGGGGGA
>VZRN01002806.1:440-14026 GCA_013397935.1 Dasyornis broadbenti
GGGAGGGGAACACGGGGACCCCTCCGCACCCCCCCCGTGGGCAATGTCCCCTCCCCAATCCCCTCCCCGATACCGGTACCGCCGCCCGCCAGGGGGCGCCGCTTCCTCCCGCCTAATTTGCATCTATTTGCATACAGCGGTGGCTCGCGGCGTGTCGGCAGCGCCCCCTCCCGGAGGAGCCGGGGGAGTCCAGTCACACCCACTCCGCAGGCCCCGCCCACCCGTCGCCGTGGTTACCGCTGACGTCACATGCTTGTGACGTCACGGGGCGCAGCCCCCACTCCGGGGCGCGGGCATCCGTTCCTGGCTGGGCGCCCGCCCCTGCCGCGCTCCAAGGTCTCGTCCTGTCCCCGGCACCGTCACCTGTCGTCCGCCGCCCCTATTCGGGCCTCGCTGGGCCCTGCGCCAGCGCCTGCCCCAAGGGACATGGGGCGGGGGTGTCCCGATCCTGCCCCATCCCCTAACACACCCCGTGCCCGGCTGAGCCCCTGCTGGGGGTCACCGGCACCCCCACAGTGACCAGTGACACACCGACTCCACTGGGGGCCATTGACACCCCCACAGTGACCAGTGACACACCCACTCCACTGGGGGCCATTGACACCCCCACAGTGACCAGTGACACACCCACTCCACTGGGGGCCATTGACACCCCCACAGTGACCAGTGACACACCCACTCCACTGAGGGCCACCGGCACCTCCACAGGGACCAGTGACACACCCACTCCACTGGGGGCCACTGGCACCCCCTCATTGACTAGTGACACCCCCCACAATGTGGCCACCGCTACTTTCACAGTGACCAGTGACCTCTCCATCAGGGGCCACCGGCACCGCCACAGAGACACCCCACCACCGCCACCCTCCCAGTGGCCCACCAGCGGCAAGCACTAGCACCCCAAACAGTGGCACCTCTCCAAGGTGCCCCTCCAGTGACTCCCCAGGGGCCCCCCGAGAGCGGAGACCACCCACAGTGCCCTCCCACATAAAATCCACACTGGAGAGCAGGGGGTGGGTGCAGCCATGTATTGCCAAAACCCAGAGCACCGGGAGCCTCTGGGCAGGATCCCCCCGACCCTCCCCATGGCACCCAGTGTCTCCCCACTCAGTCGGGGGGCGCTGCACAGCGAGTCTGGGGGTAACTCCTGCTTGTATCCAGTGTCTCTGGAAGCACCAAAACTCCCCAAGGAGGAACAGCCCCAGGGGCACCACCTTTCCCCCCATCCTGCCCCAGTCCTGGGGGGACAACAATCCCCCAGACACCCCCCATGGACCCCATTGCTGGAGGCAGCAGGAATGGGATGCCTGTCCCTGACCCCATACCTGTCCCGCAACCAGGGGCCCCCATCTCAATCCCGGGGTCCTTCCATTCTCCATCCCGAGGGTCCCCTATCCCCATCCTGAGGGTCACGCTATCCCCACCCCTGCCCTGCAGCCGTTCTCTCCGTCCCTGTCCCCATCCCCACCCCGCAGCCAGAGTCTCTCCGCCCCCGTCCCAGGGGTGGCTCTGTCCTCATCCCGGGGGTGTCTCTGTACCCATCCCAGGGGTCCCCCCTCACAGCCCCCCTCAGATCTCCTCCAGGAAGTCCACAGGGAACAGCCCCACTTTGCGGCCGGTGAAGACTTTGACGTAACCGTTCACCTCCTCCCCCTTCTGCACCACGATCTGCAGGTGAGAGGGGGCCGGGTGAGACCCCCCGGGACCCCCCCAGGGCAGGGGAACCCCAAGTGTGGAGGGGTCGGGGCAGAGCAGGTCTCGTCCAAGGGGCTGGGGAAGGTGGGAAGGGGGAGATAGTGGTGTCGGCCGTGGGGTGCAGCTGTGATGGGTAGCTTGGAGGGGGGCTAGGGGTCCCCGGGTGGTGGTGGGGGGGTCCCGTCTCACCTGATCCTTCTTAAGCGTGATCTGTCCGATCTCCCGGTTGCCCACAAAGGAACGCGTCACCTTGTGCACCCGCTCGCCTGCCCGCACCCGGATGATGAAGTTGGGGGGGAAATACCCGACTTTCTCACCGATCTTCCCCTGGAAGGAGGCAGTGGGAGAGTGAAATGGGGGGTCAGAGCCAATCCAGGGGTCCCGGATCCCCTCCTGCCAGGCTGCGTTTGGGTGTCCCGCCTTGGAGTGCCATGTGCTTTCCCAGCCGAGCTCTCCCTCTCGCCGCACAACAGCCTTACCCGCCACCACTCCTCGTTGGAGTCATCGACCACCGTGATCTTCTCCCCAGGCCTGGAAGGGAAGGAAACGCTCTGTGAGAGGAGGGCAGGACCCCCAGCTATGACAGACCCCAAGGAAAACGGCTTTTCCTGCAGAAACAGCTCCTCAAGCCCCGTATCTGGCAAGGGACACGCAGCCCATGGTCTCAGGGACAGGCAGGTTCTATATGGAGCAGCTCAGCCTTGGGAAATCCACAGAACCTCAAGCCAAACCCCAAAAGCCTTGGGAAAGAGCCCAGGACATGGCTGGGAACTCACGGGAAGTCCAGGTCGTCCTTCTCCAGGGCCTTGAAACGATAAAGTGCCACAAAATAGTGGGACTGCAGGAACCCCCCTGGCTGCAGCTTCTTGCTCTGGGGGGACACAAGCGGGGTTTGGAGTCCCAGGGGCTGCAGACAGCCCCGAGGATCCCAGCAGGGAGATCCCACAGCTACTGCCCACGATGCAGGACGAGGATGAGGTACCTTGTCATCTGTTGGGCTCTTCTCAGCCTTCTTGTCCCCTTCAGAGGCACCTGGGAACGGGAGAGGGGCTCACACCTCTCCTGGAGGTGCCTCCAAGGGTTTCCTCAGCCAAATCGGGGATGCAGCAAGAACCCCAGGGTGGGGACCTGAACTGGGGGACCCTCTTTCTATAGGGCAAACCCACCCTGGTGACACCCCCAGCACAGCCAGGGGATCCCTCCCTGCCCCATGGGCTCAGCCGCGCAACCCTTGGCCCCACGCTCACCATCCTCGGCTTTGCTCCCCACCGGCTTCGTGGCCTCCGGCTCCTCGTCCATCATCGCAGCCAAGGGCTAGAAGGCAAGAGAGAGCTCTCAAGGGGTGCAGAATGGCAAGGCTGGGGGTAATGGGGTACTGGCACCGCACCTGCAGAAATCTGGGGAGAGCCCAACCCCACACTCACGTTCTTCTTGTCGTCCTGCCCCTTCTTGCGCTCCTTATTGGCCATGATGACGCCTGTCCGCAGCGTCTCAAACACAGGGTCGCTCCTGTTTGCTGTGGGGCCACGGGAATGGTGAGGGGGGATCAGGGATGGGACACGAGGGGATGGGGACCAAGGGGACAGGGCGCCCTAGCATGGGGACTTACAGAGCTGGTCCTTGACGCCTGCGTACTGCTGGTCGCTGTAGAGGGGGGAACTGTACGCGCGGCGGAACCCGGGGGGCTGGGAGGACAAGGGGAGGTGGGGGTGGATCAGAGCATCAGCCACCTCCTCGGACCCCCAGGCCATCCTGACAGAGCCGGGGGGACCCCAAGAGGGGGATGCCGGGGTCCCCCTCAGAGCCAGGAAATGACGGGTGGTGGCACCAGGGTCCTTCCCGCTGGTGCTGGGGTGGCCACGCCCGGGGGTGCCGACCCGAGGGCTGGCAGGGAGAGTGACACTCACGATCTTTCCAAAGCAACGCTGCATCTCCACATAGGACTGGCAGTGGTGGTGGATGTTGGTTTTGCAGTTCTTGCACCTCAGGCCAAATTTGTTGTTGACTGGCGGCGGGGGCGGGTTGGAGGTGGAAAGGAGAGGGAATGTGGTGACACTGCAGCTGTGAAAGGGCCAGGACAGAGCCCTGGGCAGTCTTGGCCCCCAGCCCCAGCCCTACTCGTGACTGCCAGCCTTGCCCACGGCCCCCACCCCCCTCAGGACTCACGGACGATCATGCGGGCACAAACATCACAGAATTTGGGCTTTTTGAAGTAATGATCCTTGAACTTGTGGGGTTTGTCATTGACAAGTTTCTCGGGTTCGGGAGGGGGCTCGGGCTCCTCCTCCTCTTCCTCCTCTTCGTCATCCTCATAGATGTAGTAGATGGGTCCCCCCGAGGGGCTGACCAGCTCCCCATTGGGCTGCGGCTCTGGCGCTGGCTCCTCCTTGGGCTTTCGCTGCAGAAGTTGCTTCAGCTTCTGCAGCTGCTGGGGCAGGAGAGAATGGATGGGGCGCGGCCGTGTGGGGGAGGCAGGAGGGCAGAGACCCCGTGCCCGGCTCCTAGCCCCAATGCCTTGACCCAGAGACCCCATCCACAAGCAGAAGGAGACCCCAGGAACGCTCTGAGGATGGGGACCCTCCTCCCAGTCCCGTGAAGTCTCCACAAAAGGGCAAACTGTGGCTCCTGAGCACCTCCTGGATGTGGGCATGCCAGGGAAAAGCTAAGCTGGGAAATGCCTACCCAGCACCCAGCTGGATCGGGGTCCCACCAGGCACCCCCAGCCTCCCAAAGCCTCCTGGGGCTGCAGCAGGACCATGATAGAGAGGTGGCTTCCCCCACCCACCCAAACTGCCCTGTGGGCACCCACTTACCCGGCTCTTGGGTTTCCCACCTGAAGCAGGTGAAGCTGGTGGCTCTGGCACTTCCTTCTCTGTCATGCTGCAGGGGGAAAGACAGAGATGACATTGGCTGGGGCAGGTCTGGCTCCAGGAGCCCAGCAGGGGCTGAAGTGGTCAGGGCACATTGGGTGGGCAGTGCCTCCCCTTCTCTTGCCCATCCAACACCCTCTGCCCTGGCAAGGGCTGATTCTGCCAAGGGAAACCCCAGGGTCACTCTCAACACCCGTTCTGCAGCCCCTGTTCCAGCGAGGGTGACTCCCACCGCCCATCCTGCAACCCCTGCCCTGGCCAGGGTTGGTTCTGTCTTGGAGAGTCCCAGGGCCAGGCTGGAGGAGGCCGGTGCCCTGCCCAGAGCGTGGCACATCCGCTGACTCAGGGACGTGGTGCCAAGTGCTGTGAGCCAGCCCCTGGGCCACCTGCACGTGCCCACCTTGGACTGGGCATCTCCATTGCACTGCAAACGGTGCCACTCTCAGCCCCTCAGATGAGCACATGGGGGACACTGATGGGCACCATCTGGCTTTCGGCTGCCACTGGGGCAGGACCTGCTCCTGCAGCCCCCAAGCCATCCCTGAGCCGCATTTGACAACCTTCCACTCAGTGCTTCCACCCAGGCCTCACTATTTTTGGTGATACCCACCCCCCCTAAGCCCCTCCAGCCCCCGTGGAAACTAGCCAGGAAAACCATCAGGAAGCAGCAATGGGACTGGGGAGCGCTGGGGCAAGGGGCACTGTGGGAACGGGGCACCCCGAGGCCCTGCAGCAGAGGGGGGGCCCAGGGTGGGCACGGCCACGGCGAGGGGGGGCTACACATGGGGATACTTACCCTGTGCTTGGAGGTCTCGCACTGCGCTGAAGTATCACCCGAAGGGCGGTCGCTGTCGGGGCCCCGTCGGCTGCAGAGCCCCCAGCCCCCCGAGCCGGGCGAGCGGCGAGGGCGGCAGCCGCCCCGGTCCCGTGGTGAGCGGAGTGACAGGGCAGAGGGGGACGACAGCTGAGCGGTGGCGGGGGCTGACGCCGGGAAATTGGAGCCCCAGCGTGCGCCGGGCGGCAACGGGCGGAGGAGCCACCGGCTATTTGCGTTGGTGGGTTGCTGGGCGTGCCAGGGGCCCCCCCAGCCTCGCATGGGATAGAGAAGAGACCGGGCACAGCGAGGGCTCCAGGAATCGGGCACACTGAGGGTTCCAGGAGCTGGGCACATCAAAGACTCCAGCCTTGGTTTCTCCTTCGCTCGTGCACTGGAGGCCCCTGAGGCTGGGGCATCACAAGGCAGAGGGGCAGCAGTGGGGTCTCTGATGGGGTAGAGTGGCTGTCTCGCACCCTCCGGCACCAAATTCTGCTGGTCCAGGCTCCACTGGGACAGCGGAGCTGGGAACCACTGCTGGCAGGCTGCCTACGGGCAGAGACAGAACCTTGGACTTAATGGACACCCCGGGGTCCCTCAAGTCCCTGCCTAGCTGTGGGTGGCAGCAAGGCGGGAATTGGCACAAGCCTAGGGCTGGAGCCCTCCCTTCCTGGCAGCTCTTACCTGTCCACCTGTACCTGCTCAGGAAGGCTGCAAGCATCCTGCTCCTGGCAGAGGCTCTGGCTGTGCCAGCCCAAACCCTGTCCCCACCGGTACCTGCCAGCTCCAGGTGCTGCACCTGTCAGCAGGGACATGATGCTTCCTGCCAGGGCACACAGCTGGGGACACTCCACGCCATCATTCCTGCCCTGGAATTCCACAGCTGGATGGGGCTGGCAGCTGGGACAAGAGGCCATGAACATTTGTCAGGGAAGTCCAGCCCCAATCCAAATGCTCTGATTCCAGCCCAAGCTCCCCACTTTGGTACACCATGGGCTTACAGCCCTCGGACATGTCAAGCTTGGGGGCAGGACTGGGCAGGACCATCCCCCTGCCACTGTCCCTTCTGCTGTCCACTCACCCCACTGAGGCAGCACAGAGCCCCCAGCCCTGGCACTGGCAGAGAATGGGAAGTTACGTTCAAGTGATGGACAATTTTCCTTTTTTTTTTTTTTATTTAAAAACAACCCCCCAAATAAAATAAAACCAAAAATACCCCCCGCAAAATAATCCGATTAAATAAAATGTGCAGTGAACATACCAATCAACACCTGTATGTGCGGTCCAACACAGTGCTTAAACAAAACCATAGACACAGGGGAGGGGGGTGGGCACGGGCGTCACTCCAAAAATAATAATAATTAAAAAAAAAATCAACTTCTTGTCTCTTAATTATGTTCATATAAATATATCAAGGAAGGAAGGCGAGAGGAAGGGAGGGCAGGAGGAGAAGAGGCCCAGGGAGTGCCCGGTGCCCGCGGGAGCCCTACTGGGAGCTCGCCCGCTCCAGCACCCGCAGGTCGTAGTTCTTTTTGGCCACACGCAGCTTGAAGCGGCTGAGGGAGTTGTTGAGGCGGAGGGAGGCATTTTGGGCAGCCAGCGGGCTGGGGAACACGGCCACGATGGTGTATAAGGCAGCGAGGTCACTGTGCCTGCCATTCTCCGGAGTCCCGCTGTTGTCCCCGCCACCTCCGTCCCCGCGGCGCCCCTGAGTCTCTTTGAGCCACTGGATTTTGGCACCAGCCATGGCGAGCTGGGTGAAGAGCTTGTCAGCTTCTGTCCGTGTGATGCCCTCAGGCAGGTCAGTCACCTCCAGCACCCGGCCCAGCACTGCGGAGAAGGAGACACGTGTCACCTGCCAGGTCCTGGTGCCCTGGGAGCTGCCCCAGATCCGGGCTGGAGCACTCACCTCTCCTGGGCCCAGGAACACCATGCAGTGTCAAGCTGTCCCCACAGCAGGAATCTAATTTTTGAAGCCAGTCACTTGCCCTCCAAAGCACCCCTACCTGCTTCCTGAAGGGCTCATCCCAGTCCCTTCCTGTGCCCACACACTGGTTCTGTTTCAGGAAGAGATGCGGATATTTCCCAGTGTCCCAGGGCTACAGGGACACCAAGTCCTCCTGGTGTCCTTAGGATAGCTGAGCAGTTCAGGCATTCCCCGGGGCTCTGCTCTGTTTTCCTATCCCAAACTTCAGGTACCAGGACTGGGACACAAGGCCATGCTCCCACCTTGACCGTGGGAGGGAGAATGGCTGCACCCATGGAGCATGGTGGCACTGCCTGGTGATCCCCAAACCCCTCTGCAGCTCCTGGCCCCTGGCTGGTGGTATCCAAATCTCTCTGCAGTTTCTGGCTCCAGCCCCTGCCCAGTGGTCCCCAAATGCCTCTGCAGCTCCTGGCTCTGACCTCTGCCCCTGCCCTGGTGGTACCCAAACCCCTCTGCAGCTCCTGGCTCCAGCCCTGGCTCCAGGCTTAGCAGAGCTGCTGAAGGGATTCTTTGCTAATATTAACATGGCACGTACTGACCATGCCAGGGGCAGGAGGTGGGCAGGCAGCTCTTAAAGGGCCCCTGCAGCCAGCTGCTGGTGGTGACATGGAGGTGACATGGGGGACAAGCCTGTGGCCTTCAGAGGGTCAGTGAGGGCTGCTCCACCCAAGCTGTGGGTCCCTCCCTCCCTGAGGACCCAGTGGAGACACCCCAAGCATGGGGTGTCTTTCAGAGAGAAATGCTCACTGGGGCCCTCAGCCCTCACAGCCACCCTGGGATATCCCAAATCCCAAAGATGAGGCTCTGAATCTGCAGGTCCCATGGGAAAGGGAAGCATGGGTGGGAAGAGTGACTTGGGAAAGCAATGGTGGGAATGAGATCTCAGAGACTGGACACTCAGTTTCTGATGATAAAGAGGAATTAATCCCCGGTTCTGCCAGCTCCACCTGCTCCATCATTTCCACCCTCAGAGTGGCAGGAATAGGACCCAAGTCTCCTTCCCCTCAGAGGTTTTACTCCCTGTTCTCCCACCTCCCTCCAGGCACAGCAGGCTGGGGCTGGATGTGCTGCGCTCCCAGCCTGGACTCACCTGGGCTGGGGATGTTTGTGGGTGTGGGGAGGAGGGACTGGCAGGAATCGCTCTCCAAAACCAGCATGGGGTTCTGTGGGATGCTGGTATGGGCAGGGATGGCACCTGGAGTCTCCAAAATCCATATGTGGGGACATCAGGGGGCAAAGGGAACTGCTTGAGGGGGTCACTTGCCTACGTCACTTGTCCCCAGGTCGGTGGACGCTGACTTAAGGGCCTGTCTCTTGCTCCGGTTTCCGTGTTTCATTCCGGTCTGCCCCTTTAAGGATAAAAAGGGCACTGTGTCACCTCAGGGAACACTGTGGCCTCACGGTGCCCCCAGAGGGGCTGGGGAGGTGACACCTGGCCTGGCTGTACCTGGTGTCCTGTGTAGCTGGGCTGGTTGTGGAGCAGTGGCGGGGGACACAGGGACAAGTTGTACTGCAGCGGCTGGCCCAGCAGCGAGTACCGGCCATCACCTGCACAAGGAGCCTGTGTTTGTGGGATTCCAGGATGTGCCACGGCATTCCCAGCCCTGGGCTGGCCCCACACACCTTCCCCTTACCTTGTGCCGGGCCCATGGGCCGGGGGAACTGTGTGAGGACGGGGAGGGGGCTCAGCCCCGTGCACACACTGTTGAGGTTGGTGACAGGCGACGGCGTCGGGGACTGCGTGGGAGACGTTATGGGGCTGTTCAGCTGGGTGCTGGCCTGGGGGAGGGACAGTGTCAGACACCCCCAGTGCTTGTGACTGCTCCCACACCCACCTTGATCCTGTGAGGTGACCCCCCACACATCACCCCACCCACCCCAAAGGCTGAGCTGTCTCCTCCCTGTCCCTCCTAGTCCTCCCAGTACCTGAGCACTGGTGTCAGGGTTGTAGAGATCTCCTGGCTTCTGCCCCCGTTGTTCCAGGCTGTAGTACTTACAGTGGCTCCACTGCACCACTGGGGGGTTCTGGGGGGCCTGGGGGCCGTTGGGGACATTCAACTGCATCACCATCACACCAGGACCTGATGGGGACACCCCTGGGGACAAACACAGGCACGTATAGCCCAGGCTCTGCTGCTGCAGGACATGGGGCACCTGCCTGGCCCGGCCACTGCACACCCTTCCCTATGATCCCGCTCTGGACTCTCTCCTGTGCCACTCCTGTATTTGTCAGGCTGGAAAATCCCCACCAGGACCCACTGGGGATCTCTCTCTAATATCAAAGCTTGCATCTGGGAGTGATGTTTAATCCAGGAGAAATGGGACCACAGGGGACAAGCTGATGGATGGCAGCTCAATGACCACTCTGAGCATCTCCATAAAACTCTAGGCAAAGGCTCCGAGCACAGAGCCAGGCACAGAGCTCCAGCATCCTGGCTCAGATCCTGCAGTTCACCAGACCCAGACCTCCATCATCCCAGTCCAGCTTCTGCACCAGCTCAGCAGGCCCCAGTTTACTCCCAGCAGCTGTGACGGAGCAAGAATCCCAAGGCTCCCCTCTGCAGTTCTTCCCGCTCTCACCAAACCACAGCCCACACAGCTCCCTCCACCCCACTGCCCACCAAAGTAGGGAGATGCCAGGCATGAGTCAGCGTCACCCCAGAGCCACATTCTGATCACTCCCAGTGGGATTCCCAGACTAAGGAATCCCCTTGCACAGAAGCTGCCAGACTTGGCTGTGAAGTGGCAACTCCGCAAGCTGTGATCCAAAAGCTGATCCCACCTGTGCAGTCGGTGCCAGCCCTGCCTGTGGCCCCTCATACCTGAATACTGCTGCTGCATCTGGGGGGGGCTGCAGGGTGCCGGGGACTGTGGCATCTGGTACTGCTCAGAGCCAGGAGGCTGCAGGAACCCCACAGATGGGCTGCGGAGCAGAGAGGACTCAGGTGAGGATGCGGATGGGGAGGAAGAGCTGGGGCATCTGTGCAGGGAACTCCCAGCTCCCACTGTACTGGGATGGCCGAACGCACAGGAGCCTCTGGAGAGGGCTGGACACACAGGAGCTTGACACGCTGGTGTCACGCCAGAAAGCCCTGACTAAGGGAGCCAGGAATGGACATGCTCAGGGAGAAGCAGCACTGGTGGTACCCACCCACCTCCAGCCACAGGGGCATCTCACAGCAGCATCATGGAATCACCAAATAGAATAATGGAATCTCCCGAGTTGGAAGGGACCCACAAGGATCATCAAGGCTGACTCCTGGCCTTGACAGGACACCCCGAAAAGCCCCACCGTGGGCACAGCACCCCTTTGTCCCCAGGCATGCCAGAGCTGCATGAGCTTTACCTGGTGCCGTTCTGCTGGGCAGTGGGGATGACGCTGTAGTAGATGGGGACCCCTCCAGCCTGGAGGCCTCCCTGCACAGACTGGCTGGCTGGCACAAGCACTGGCTGCTGGAAGGGCTGCTGGACCATGTTCTGGGACTCACTGGCCATGGGAACCTGGGCAGGGAGGAAAGCAGCAGGTAACAGGTAACAGAGCAGGGGGAACTGGCCCAAGAAGACACAAGCATGGTGAAGCGATTCCTGGAGTGTTTTTCTTACAGCCCAGAGCAACCTCACCCAGGCACAAGCAGCCCCTCCCAGAGATTCTCCCAGTCCTCCTGCTCCAGATGTGTCCTACAGATTCCCACATGGCTGTGCCCTCCCCAGGCTGGCAGGCATGCCCTGTGAGTAAATACCCACCTTTGGTTCCATCCCTCAGGCACAGCCGGGGCCCCCTCCCAGCACCCAGGGACAGTGGAGAGCAGCAGATGCCCACCTGGTACGAAGGCAGCGGCGTGTACTGGACCATCAGACCTTGCATCTGGCTCCCCATCCCACTCCTCTGGCTGCTGAGGAGCCCAGGGGGCTGTGCCTGCTGCACCCCCATCACGCTCTGTATCTGGCCCCCCATGTTGTTCCTCTGGTTGTTGAGGAGCCCGGGGGTCTGCGCCTGCTGTACCCCCATCACACCTTGGTATGTTTGCTGCTGGTTGGACATCATTGGCTGTAAACCTGCCAGAACAGGGTTTCAATGGAGCAGCTTCCCAGCTGGACACAGGAAATAGCCACAGACTTTGGATTTGGGGCCTCAAATCCTGCTCTGCCCCAACATCCTGCTAAAGAGCAGGGAAAAGGGCTTCCCTTAGAGCAGGTGTAAACACATCCAAGGGAAGCTCCTGGCTTTAAATTCCCCTGGCAGCCCCTCAGTAGGGCTTACATCCACCTCATCGCCCCTCCAGCAAGCTGAGAGCAGAGGGAGGTGAAGGACTCAACAGCCTCTGCAGACAGAGGCTTCCCAACTTCCCAGCCAAGAGGAAGAGTGGGAGACAGGGAAGAGCAGCCTGGCCCCAGAGAGTGCACGAAGACATCTTTGAAGCCAACAAAAGCAGCAGGAAAGGGAAAGCTGCCCCCTTCCCCCCTTTCCCCCACCGTACCTGGCTGCTGGGACTGCTGGGGGAGCTGCTGCGGGCGCTGGGAGCCGTAGGCCACTGGGTGACTGAGGGGTCGGTATTGCTGGCTGGAGTTTGGGTACTGCCCAGGGGGGTAGTAAGAAACCTGAATCTATCGGGGCAAGAAAACACAGTGATGAGAACACAGGAGGGAGCAGGACCAAGAAAGCTGGTCCCCCAGGACCAGTTTTCTCTCTCACCTGGCCTGGCTTCTGCTGAAGGGAACCACCCAGGGCTTTGGCTCTGGCCAGCTGATGGCTCCTCGGGGAACCGCAGCCCCTTCCCACGCCTCCCAGCCTCCTCATTCAAGCCTTTCCCAGCACAGTAGTGCAAAAGCACAGTAGGCACAACTCTCCTCACAGCTCAGGTGACAATCCTAGAGGTCATAAAGCCCTGCAGGACCCCAAAGAGAGCTTAAAGGTGTCAGCCCTGAGTCCAGCCACTGTCCCTCCCCCACCACTGCAAGCCAGGAGTGGCCCGGGGGGTCCCAGGTAAGAGCCTCGTGGGCTTAGAGGGACATGGGGATTATCCTGTGCCTATGAGGAGAATGTGAGACCCAGAGCTTGGATCCTGTGGATGGATCCATCGCCAACAAGCAGCAGAAAAAGAGGGAGCCACTCCCCAGAAGCCCCTGGCCTGCCAGCTCTGGAGACATCCCCTCATGTCCTTACTTGCTGGGGAGGCTGAATGTAGCCCTGGGGCTGCAGCACCTGCTGAGTGGGGGCCGTGTGCCCCGAGGCCGAGTAGCTGGAGGTGGGAATGGGCTGCCCAGGGGTTGCCATGATGAATCCTGTCTGCTGAGGGTGCTGGGAGATGAGGGATGACTGGAACATCGCTGAGGAAGGATCCGGGGCTTCCGTTGAGCCCTGTCGGCTGAGGCTGATCTGCCCGAAGGGGCTGCTGAGCTCGTCGGCCTGGAGTGGGATAAGGGTAAGGATGGACGAGGATGGCACATGGGACAACAGCATGTAGGACACAGCTCTGCTGGTAAATGCAGGCCCCTTCTCCCTGCTCTGTGAGGAGCTCCCCCTAAAAGGCCCCCACACATGAGCCACAGACCCAGAGCAGAGACAGGGGCACATGCGAGCTGAGGGGGCCAAATGCTTGGCAGACACTGGGGACATGTGGGGCCCCATGCAGGCAGAGGTGACTCCAGCCCAGCGGCCACGTCCCAAGGGGTACACCACTCCCAAAAGATCCCGGTGGAGACAACACAGGGGCTTGGCTGGGCCCACAGGGCAGTCACGGCCCCCAGACCCTTGAGCATAGGCATTGCTAGGGAGCTCTGGGCTTAGAATTTGTTCTTCCCAGGCTCTTTCCAAGACCACTACTCCAGCAGTGGGGGTCCCGTGGCCTCAGGCATCCCACTGCAGCACAGAGTTCTGTGAATCCCAACCCCAGGGTGTCAGTGTCCGGGACATACCTGATCAGCACAAGCTCACACAACACAAACACAGCACAGAGCACAACAGACAGTGCAGAAGAGGAACTGGGGTTTATACCAGGTTGTACTGCTGGGGTGGAGAGACTGGCAAGAGGACTTGGGGGCAGGAGCTTGGAGAGTATGGAACAGGCTGCAGCGCCGGGACCGGCTACGACCAGCAGAGAAGGGAACGGAAAGAGATCCAGAGGGAAAGGAGGAAGAGGAAAAGGAAGGAGAGACGGAAGGAGGGAGTGGTGAGCGAGGGAGGGAGGGAGGGAGTGGTGAGGGAGGGAGGGAGTAGGGG
>VZRN01002806.1:14249-46140 GCA_013397935.1 Dasyornis broadbenti
AAGGAAGGAAGGAAGGAAGGAAGGAAGGAGAGAAAGAAGGTTAGTCAAGTGAGCCAACTGCAAACACACAGAGGGGCATTGCAGGGGCTTGGGAAGCACAGAGACCATTCCAGGGCAGCATCCATCCCATCAGACACAGCCCAGCCGGAGGCTCTGCGGAGCTGGGGAGGAGTGACTGCCCCAAAGCAGCTCTTGCCTGGCAGGAAGAGTGGCATGAGTTCACCAGGGCCAGCAGCAGTGGGAGAGCCACGTCTCCCAGCACAACCCTTGTGTCTCCCGCTTCCAGCATTCCCTGCAGTGCTCCTTGACCATTCCTGTCAGGAGTGCCTTTCTTGCATGCTTGCCTTCCACAGGAACCCCCTCTTTGTCACTTGGAGCACCTGCTTTATGACAATCCCTCACTTAAACCCCACACGCTGCACTTTGGGCACTGACCCTGCGACGATCAGTGCTGGACAGGGGGTTTGATCCTTTAATTTGACCTTTGGTGACATGGAAGGGACACAGACATGGGGATGGTGCATGGGGTGGTGCATCTCCAGACCCTTCACCAACAGTCAAACACCTGAAATCAGTTTTCCAGGACCTAGGCCATTGAATGAGACAGTAGAAGACAGAAACTGAAACACCAGCAAACCCCAGTGATCCTGCATGAGATCCCGCCCAGGGATTCCGCTATTCCAGGTCCTGCTCCAGCTCCAGACAGCCATCTCGGGGAGACAGCTCATCCCTTGAGTCCCAGAATCCTCCACAAACAGATCCACAACCCTGGAGTCACTCCAGGGCCCCAGAACTACCAGCACCCCATCTCCTACAGCTGGTAACAGCCAGCAAGGAGTTGTAAAAAAGCTGTAAATGCTTTTCGAGGAGGTTCTTCCCTTCTCTCATCCCAGTGAAAACACTGAGAATCATAGAGCAGCCCAGGTTGGAAGGGACCTCGGAAGAACACCTGGTCCATGAACTTCTCATGGGAAAGGGAGCCTTGGTGTCGTTACCCAGCAATCTCCCTGCCCTGTTGCACCTTGAACCCCTCCAGTGTAACTCCAGGAGCTCTTTGCTGTAGGACACACCATGAGCCCAAGGTGATGCCAGAGGATCCCTACAGAGCCCCTGGGCAGGCTGAGGCCCAGCATCAACATGTGGGACAGGGACATGCTGTGGATACCCCCACACCACCATCCACTCCCCAAACCCCCCATCGGGATGGTTCCCACCCCAACCCCACTCCTGCAGAAGGACAGGGCTGGGCTGTGGTTTGTCACAGCCTCAGTAGCAGAACAAGTACATAGGAATGTCACCCGTGGGTGCTTCCTGGAGGGTTCCATCCCTAGAAACAGCCCAGCAGGCTGTGGAACATGGAACATCTCTTGGTTTTAACTCAGGGAGGGATGGTCTGGAGAACACACCTGGCATTGCTCCAGGTCTGCCTTCCCCAGGACTTCAGAAGACCAGTCCTGGGGAGCTCAAATCCAGCAACCATTCAGGATGGTCCTGAAGTAAACTGGTTCCAGTTTGCCGCTCATTCAAGAGCTATGGACCCTTTGCCAGGGGGGCTGCTGGCCTGAGCAGATCGAAAGGAGCTGGTAAAGTGAGAAATCCCACGGAATCATTCAGGCACAGCAACGCCCAACCTCCTCCTGCTCTGCCACAAGCACAGCAGGACAGCGAATGTGGGGACTCCCAAAACCCAGGTGTGAGCCCCAAGCAGCCCAGGTTTCCTCTGGCCCTGCCTCCCCCCTACCTGTGTGCCCTGTGTGACTCACCTGGGACATCATGGGGCTGCTCATGGCCGGCTGCTGCTGGGTGGGGGGGAGGCCAGGGGCCTGCGGGGGTGGCTGTGGGGGCGGCTGCGGGGCCGTGCAGGGCAGGAGGCCACGGCTGGGCTGCGAGGACGAGGACTGGCTGCAGGCCTCAGGGGCACCTAGCACCAAACCTGCAACAGAGAGAAGCATGGAGGGCTGGGATCCAGGAGAAAAGGGCATCAGCTCAGTGGGGAGGGCACAGGGTGATCCTGGCACCACTGGAGCTTCCACGGGGACATGCAAGCAGGCGGTGGGATAAGGTCCAGTTTCTCTCTGCTCACAGCAAAGCAAGGTGCTGACACTCCAGGGGGTTGTACCTCCCTTCTCTCTATGCCCAGGTGCACATGGTGACCCTCCAAAGCTGATCCCAGGATCTCTTCCCCTGCCCCACGCAGGGAAGAGGAATCTGGCTGCCAACAGCAGCACCTGCTTGGTGGAAGCTCTTCACCCTGCAGGAGGCAGGGATCTCAAAAACAGGGAGCTGCCAGGTACACCTGTGTCAGCTCAGGACCACGAGAGTCTGTGTGAAGGAGCTGGAGAGCTGTTCCCAGCCCCAGTTCAGCTCTGGGCACAACCCCACCTGGACACCAACACTGCCATCACCTGTGCGACTGCCCAGAGCAGAGGGGAGTGGGGGGACTCCATTATCCCATTCCATGGCTCCCAGAGCCCCTTTTCTCCAGGAAAAGGCTGGGAGATGGCAGGCTGAAAGCAATCCCTTCTCACGGCAGAAAAAGCTTGGAAGGAGCACGATACACACTGCTGGTACCCAGCTGGGAAGCATCTCCTCAGTGTTCTGGTCTTACTTCCAGAAATAAAAGGGTTGTGAAACTCTTGCTTGATGCCCAGTAGCTGCTGTTTAACCAATTCTGCCTCTGATCTCCCACATTTCCACAGCTGATCTCCAGGGATTCTGCTGAGGAGCTCTGTCAGCAGCCACATGCTGCAAAGGAAGGAATATTCCACTGCCAGTTGCTCAGGGACTGGATGGGAAAAGAGCCCCTGAATCCCAAGCACTTCCACCCCCATGGAATAAACATGAGGATATGGAAGAAGGTGGGCTTGGTGGTTTTTTCCCTCAAGTGACAATTCCTTCACCTTTTTTTCCCTTCTTCCCAAGATGTTTCTAATCATTTGCCATTATATGAAGCCTGGAAAGCAACTGTTCTGTTCCCAGGGGCGACCTGGAGGGAAAATTACAGGAAGAGCCAGAAAGCAGCTCTCTCTCACTCTGCTCTGCACACGCTGGGACAGATCTTCAAGTGCTCCCAGCACTCCATGAATCAGTCCTGGAGATGGCTGCAACTCCCACAGTGAGCACAGCCCTGCACACGATGGGAACAGGATCTCGGGAGACACCATGGGCACCTCTAAACTGGGAGACAAAGGTGTGGTTTCAAAGTCAGGCTGGATGCTGGGATCCAGCCCTGAAAGGATTCTTGTGCCACAGTTACTGACCACAAGCACCAATCTGCCTTTCCTGCCCACAAAAAATGATGGTTCCCAAGGATTTGGGACCTGCTGCTGACCCGTGGGAATGGAGGACAGTGGGATAACACCAGGTTCTGCTCACTGACACCACACAGTCACCAGCTACCCCACGGCTCCTCAGCTGTCACGGGATTAAATGGGAGCAAAACCCAGGCTGCCTCTTCCATGAACACCTTTCAGGTGTTTCAACCAATCAGCTAGTTGGAAATAAAGGATTCTGCTCCTCCCTGACCGAGGGGATGTCCTCGACACCCAGCACACACATCCCTTGGGAAGCTGCTGCCAGAACAGGCCACCTGTGACACCCCAGGGGAACATCCCCCGTGCATGAGCTGTGCACTGTGATACCTGGATGCACAAGGAAGGACTGAGTTGGAGCGGCAGAGAGACTTAGGATCCTGATTTCCTTTGGCTCCAGCCAAATTCCCCTTGGCTTCCAGCAGCTCTGGAGCTCAAGCTCCTGGTTTACTCCCAGGAGTTCTGTGAATCACTGTGTGTCCTAGGTTACAATATAGATGTATTTAAGTATTCTATTACCACCAGCTGTGGGTCGTTAGCTGTTACCCCCTGCTAACGACCCACCCCTGCTAACAGACGATGGGCCATCAAGAAACCACTGCATGACTCATGGGCTTATCTCATCCTATTGTGAGATGCTCCGCCCAGGAGGGAGGAGCCAAGCACTCCTACCTGGATATAACCTGGCCTTGGAACTAGCTAGGGGAGCCCTGTCTACTGGATTTTCAGAGGACAAGAGCTACTGCTGGACCTTCAGCTGGAAACCAGACCTTCCACAGGATCATCACTTCAACTGGACTGCTACCACCACCCTAACCAGGTGTCAGGTTGTATCTGACCTTGTCAGTGTTTTTCTTTGTATTATTTCACTTATTTTTAATTTTTCCTATTAAATTGTAATCTTGACTTGTGATCTTCCACTGGTTTGTTTTCAAACCAATACACTGTGAGAGAACATCGTGGGCAGATCCCAATTATGGAGTCTTTGACAAGGTAACTGCATGTCTGATGAGACTAATGGATGTCACCTTTCCGGACCCTCCTCCTTGGAAAGCAACAGTGCCAGGAGGTTCATCCTGAGGATTCTCAGGGTTGGGTGGGATTTTGGGAGCAGAAGAGAATGGCAACACAACTTGGGGCACAGCAGAGGACAGAAAACAACACAAACTGGGAGTCTGAGTTGCAGGGCCTGGAAGGAAACACTTGTCCTTTGCCCCAGGTAACTCTGCTGAGGGCATGGGAGAGGTGATGCCGAGTTCTGAAAAAGATGGTGATGAACCAGGTGGCACAACCAGATGGCACACCCATGCCAGGGTACCGAGATCCTGGTGCCACCCATGTCCTGTTTTAACCAGAGCATCACAAGCCCCAGTTCCCCAGCCCAAAACCTGCCAGGTGCCTTTAGCAGGGACAGAGCTCCACACTTGCCTGGAAGCGGCACTGTACCTGCCCGTGACGTCCTGCTGGCAGTGCTGCCCTTGCTGCTCCCGATGCTGTCCCCCCTGGTCAGGATGGAGATGCCACTGAAGCTGCTGGCTTTGGTGACGGGCGGCCGCAGGTTGCGGATGGAGCCGTCGGAATCCGTGCTGCTCCAGGGCCGTGGCTCCAGGGACTTGATCTCACTCTCGGTGCTGCTCTGGCGGCTGCCCGAGGCCCGGCTCAGCCCGTCCCGGGTGCCCCTGCAGAGACCACAGGAGTCAACCTGGACTCCAGTGAAGGGGCAGTGGCAGAGCTGGGCTCCAGTGCAAGGTGGTGGGGACAGTCAGCAGTTGAGTTTGGGACCCTTTTGGTGGTGGGGGGTTCCAACAGTAAAACCTCTGCTCAGGGTACAGCTTTTTGTGCTGACCCAGCCACTGTGGATGTACCCTGGTCAGAGCTGGCTCCTGGCCCTATCCCCAGCCTGATCCCAGTCTGGAAGAGACACCGGCAGGGTCAGAGTAAGATCCTGTGCTAAAGACCTCCCTGTCTCAGAACAGGGAGCTTTTAAAGGCCTGGAGACCACCTCGCACTACAGCCCTAGTGAGGATTTCTGCCAGCTGGGCCTGTTTGCCCAAAGTTGTGACTGCCCCATCCCTGGAAGCATCCAAGGTCAGATTGGACAGGGTTTGGAGCACCCTAGGATAGTGGAAGTTGTCCCTGCCCAAGGCAGGGGGTGGAAAGGGATGAGTTTTAAGGTCCCTTGCAACCCAAACCATTCCAGGACTCTGGAATATCACTACCCCCAGAGCTGTGCCCCCACTGACCACCCTGCCTTAGCCAGGCCAGCTCTGAACTTTATGGAATATCAGCACATCACCCCAAGTAGTGAGCCTGCTTTATCAGCCCAGTTAAGAGTAGAAGCCTGGGATTGGGGTTCCTGGGCTTTCCCTGGGAAGCGATGGTGAGGAAGAGTTGCTGAGTCTGGCTAAGAAAAAGGAACTCCTGAGGTGATGTCCTGCGCTGCTGGGAGCATATAGGAGCCAAAAATGCATCTCTTGGAAAAGCAGCACAATGGTTATGTCCCTAGAGAGCTCAAAATGGTCCCGAGGCCCACATATCCTCCTTCTCCCACCAAGGGGAACCCAAAAAGCAGGTTAACCGAGCTCTTCAGGGCCTGGGCACCACAGGCAGGGAAGCTCTTGGCACAGCCCTGGCTGCAGCTCAGCTCCCAAAGCTGCAGCCACATCAGCAATGGGATTTCTGCTCCATTCTGGGAGTTTTACTCCAACCCCATGGATCTGAGAACTGTCCTTCCTGTCCTGAACACCCTTGACGCAGGCAGACCCCAGGACACAGCCCCTGTATCCGTGCTGAGTACACCGCACTCCTCAGGACAGCCTGAGGCAGGGGACGGCCCAAGGAGAGGGAAAAAGCTGCTCCTGCCTGGCTCAGATCCTCCTGTCCTGTTCCACACAGAGCTGCCCGCTCTCCAGAGCTTTGGCTGGGAGAGCAGAGCACAGCAGGGATGAGGCTGTCTCCCATTTCATCCCGTTCTTGATCCCCACACCTCAATAGCCTGCGCCAGCCGGGTCTGTGCCGGGTGACTCATCAGCCTCACTCCAGCCCTTTCATCCATGGGAAAACTGTTTAATAAGAAAATGCTGCTCAAACATGTTCCCAGTGCCCTCAGCAGCTCCTGCGGCTGAGATGGAGCCTGAGACACTTCACTGTCACCATTAAGTCATCCAGCCTCAATAATCAGGGATTAGGGACAGCCCTGCTTGATCCTAATGCTGATGCTGGCACTCTAAGAGCAGGGATTTCCTATCCTTTAGGAGAACAAGAGGTGGAATGGTTTGAAAACTGCTGGAGTTCCTCCCTGCCATTCCCACCCTCCTTTTTTTAAATTGATGAACCAGCCAAAAAAGGATTCAAAATTGATGTTGCAAAGAGAATAACTTCAGTAACGCCACGAGCAGCTGCGCAAGGCAGGGACTCAGCAGGATATGGCACAAAATAAATCACACAGAGATCCCTACAAATCTGCCTCTGTGTGTGAGAGCTACAAGCAAAGCCTTCTGTGGAGAGTCTGATGAGGGAAAAGCATTATTTTAGAGTCATTCAAGGCTCTGGAGACACCCCAGGGGCTGCGGGGAAGCACTCACCTGCTGTCCGTGAGGTATCCGTTCTGGCCAGACTAGGAGCGTGAACATGGAGATGGGGAGGAAAGAAAAGGGAGACTTATTAACTCTGAAAGAACAAACCTAGGTGATTCCAAAGGGTGGGGCTGAGACACAGCGTGCGTTGAGGTGTGGTGTTGAGCCTCCTGCTCACTAGCTCCCTGCGCATCTCCATCCAGGCCCTTGGGAACCTTTCCTGATCCCTGCCACCCTGAGATCTCTCAGAGTCCCCAGCTCCTTCCTCCACTGAGGCAGCTTTGATGGTCACCTTTGTCCAGGTGACGATCAAGGCCAGGCATACAAGGGTCTTTCTGTACTAAATGCAGCATTTGGAGCTGACTCCAGCTGGGAGCATTCCCTGGAGCAGCCTCTGAGTCAGACATAAGTGTGAGACATGGCTCCACACAGAGAGCAGGGATTTCAGGAAGCAATAACTAAGCTGGACACTTCATGAGACAGACAATAAACACCCTGCTCAAATTCCTCCTGGGAAGGTCCAAATTCTTCCCAGGAGGGCCTAAATTCCTCCTAGAAAGGCAGAACCCTGCACTGCTGGGTCAGGAGGTGGAAGCTGCAGCAAAGGCAAGAAACTGGAAGATGCAGCTGCTGTTCCCTTTGGGTTGGCAATTGATTTTCTGGTCACCCCAAAAATGCCACTGCATAAGCTTATCATCTTTTGGGCAGCAAGGAACAGGAACACATCCATTGCTCCCTGAAATTTTAGGGAAGGAGTAGATTGGAGGGTGCAGGTGTGGCTCCTCTACCCCAGTATCTCACACATCTTTGTTGGGAGCTGGAATTCCCTGGCACATCCCCAAAATTCTGGGAAATTGGTAGAAAAGGCAAGATCTGACCTCTCAGCATATTCAAGGCCACCTTCTGCCCCAAAGCTCCAGGAGGATCCTGGCAGGTGAACGATCCAAACTTACCTCTCGTGCAAATATCCTCTCCCTGACCCGCTGATATTCCTCCTCTCGCTCTTCTATGGATTTGCTCCTTCTCCCATCCTGCAAGGGGAGTCTGATCTGAAGGGACAAACACAGCTCAGGGGTCAGCAGTTGCCAGCGGGAGCAGTCAGCTGCTGGGAATTTTGGGTAGGATGTGGATTACGTGGTGTCTGGATGCAGTGATCCACTCTCTGCCTTTGGACCCATCTTCGGGACACCCGTGTCCAGGGATGAACATCCCGGAGGTGCCAGGATGTTCATTCCTGGACATGCATCCACCTCCTGCCCCAAGCACAACCACCCTGCCTGAACTCTGCCTGAGCCAGAGATCAGGAATATCACCAATAGTCTGTTCCTGGGGGGAAAGCTAAAGGTCATTTTTTGGAGCATGTGCCAACACTCCTGCTCCCTCCTGCTCCCTCATCCCTGTGCTCTGTGGGCAGCCACACCCCCGAGCGCCACCACAGGGAAACCAAAACCTGGGATTGACTGAAACACCCAGCTCCCCACCTTGACTTAAATTCAGGACCAGGTCCCAGAGCATGGGACAGCGCTGGGCGGATGTGACTCTGGGTTTAGATGGGATATTGAGAAAAAATTCCTCTCTGTGAGGGTGGGGAGGCCCTGGCACAGGGTGCCCAGAGAAGCTGTGCCATCCCTGGCAGTGTCCAAGGCCAGGCTGGACACAGCTTGGAGCAGCCTGGGATAGTGGAAGGTGTCCCTGCCCATGGCAGGGGGTGGCACTGGATTCACTTCAAGGTCTTTTCCAACCCAAACCATTCCATGTTTCTCTGAAGATGGGAGCTACAAGAGCCCGAGGTCCCTGGGGAAGGGCACCACTCACTGCAAGCCCTGGGAAGAGAGAGGGGAAGACACTTGGCAACTCTCAGCTGAAGGATATTCCCAAAATCTTGGCAAAAGGCTTCACCTTAAAACCTGGTCTAGCCCCCAGCTGATTTCAGGGTGTGGAGAAGTACGCCCATGGAACCCACACCAAATCTTCATCAATTTCCATTGTATTTGGAAAAGTTTTCATGAAATTCTGATGCTGCTGTTAGGGTGGAGTGGGAGCTTCTACTAAATGTTAATTCAGGAAACCCAAGGGAACTTTAGAGTTATTCTTGTCTTGTGACCACTCACTTTTGACTTTCCCAAAGGCTGCAGATGCCCCACTGCCACCCCTCACCTGGTTATCATCCCGATCCATGCTGGTGTCATCTCGTTTTAGGATAAACCTCTGTGGGAACTCTGCATTCTTCTCATCCTTGATGTGCTCGGAGAACCTCTGCTCAGGGCTGTAGGAAAACCAGCCCTTGTTAGGAGGGAAAAAACGGGCCCAGAACATGCCAAGATGTTTATTGTGTGAAATCTCAGCTCTGGCTGATGGCAACAAGAGCTCCTGCCCCTTCTCCAGGAACTACAGAGAGCCAGGGAGGGCTGGGAGGAAAAGCTTCTCCCCCATTCCTTCATTCCATGACTCTGATTCTTCTAGAGAGGGATCTCCCCTTCTTATGAGGCAAAAAAAAATTGTGGTGTGGAACCCATCCTGCTATGGAGCATTTCTGGGCTGTGGGGAAGGGAGAAGAGGGAAAAGAGGGTCGGGAGGAAGGGGAAAGGGAAGGGGAAGGGGAGCTTACATTCGTGTGTTACTGGTCTTGTTGATGATCACAGCCTTCCCAGTCTGATCCACGTTGTGATCCATCCCAAAATAGGCTGCAACCCGGTGGAGCAGCATCCTGTGGTACGAGGTCATCTGGGGGAACTTCTTGAACTGATTGCTGGGAAGAGGGGAAAGAGTTGGAATTCCAAGCAATCAGTCACATCAGGATGTCCCAAAGACATTTCCTTCTCCCCTGGCAGACCAAATTCCTAAACTCTATATTACAAAACCTCTTTTGCTTGACACAAACTCGATAATCACTTACTTGTTATCACTAATGAACTCCAGAATCTCCTGTTCCAACTTGAGCAGCATCATTCTGTCCCTGTCAAGAAAAAAGAAAGGAAAAGGCCACTTTAGGGACAGTGGAACAGCTTTCCCTGTTCCCAACCCCTCTCCTGCAGCAGAAAAAGGTCACAAACTCCCAGAGCAGGTGACACCAATGACCTAATTTCACACGTTCATCACGGGAAATGGGCTAAAAAACTCACTGTTTTTCAACTATACTAAATTAATCACCAGTTTTTTTCCAGTTTAAGGCTGTTTTGCTAACAGTGCTTGGCTTTGGAAAGCCTGAATCCTTGCTCTGCTGGAAGCTCCACTGGTGGAGCCTCCAGCTTTGCTATTCCCATGCCAGCCTTTCCCTCAATTCCACTGATTATTCCCACAGCAGCTCACTACAGGCTGACTTTTGACAATCAGTTATAGAAAAGGGTTTAAAGCAATCAAAAGTATTTCTTTGCATCCAAAGGAATTATTTGTCCTTCTCTCTCTCCATCACATATAATTCCGTGTTTGGAATTAAAAAGGATATAAAACTACAATTGTGTTTTTAGGTTCTACACAATCCCAGCTCTGGTAACTCCTGGAATTCCAAGAGGAAAACACAAAGACATTTGAAGGCACTGTCTGGAGGTGCTGCAATTCCCCAGGATACAGGAACACACAGACCCCAGAGGTGTCACAGTGACCCCCTCCACCATCCTCTGAGGGAGTTGTTTTACTGAGCAGGACCTACCGTGGGTTTTTTTTCAGTGTATTTACTAAAAATTCATGCAAATCTATTCCAGTAGAGTCTGTATATTCCTGGCTGGAATCTGAAAAAACAAGAAGGGCAGCAGAACAAATTAACAAATCACTGAAACAGCACAGAGAGAAGGGAAAGGAGAGAGGAAGGGAGGAGGAGGAAGGGGAAAGGAAAGGGCTGTGTCTCTGCGGTTTTGTGTGCCTGAGGATGATGTTCCCACATCTCCCAGTCTAACCCAGGATTAAGTACCCTTGTCCCAGGACAGCAGGACCAGCACACCCAGAACAAGGCACTCCAAGGCTCCTTTAGGAGGATGCCAGAGAGAGGGAGGTGAGAAGGGTTCGTGGAAGGACACCTTGGTCCCAAAACCAACCCTTGGACACACTCTGGACACTACATGCGGTCACAGCTGGCCCTTGCAGGTGTATATTCCACACTTTGGTCCAAGCAACTTCTGCCTTACAGTCCTTAAATCCTGCAGGCCCTGGGAAGCTGGCCTGTGTTTCCCCTCTTCCTACACCCTTTTAATTTAAAAATAATTGCAGAACAAAATGATGAAACTGAATCAGCTCTGTTGTGGAGCTGCCCTACAAGGATTTTGGGGGGAATTTGTTGCCCAGATCCAAAGTGTCTCTTTCAGCCATTTTTATGCCCCAGTAACCTGTGAGTCCGTGGGGAATGTGTCAGCCTGGAGAATCCCTCCCTCCCTTTCTCCATGCTCTGCTCTGGAAGGATGTGGATGAACCACCCTTGGAAGTGTCCAAGGCCAGGTTGGAGGGGCTTGGAGCAACCTGGGATAGTGGCAGCTGTCCTTGCCTGTGGCAGGAGGTGGAATGGGATGAGTGTGTGTCAACCTGGAAAAGAGAAGGCTCCAGGGAGACCTCAGACCCCTTCCAGTGCCTAAAGTAGCTCCAAGAGAGCTGGAGAAGGACTTGGGACAAGTGACTGAGGGACAGGACAAGAAGGAATGGCTTTCCACTGCCAGAGGGCTGGGTCAGATGGGATTTTGGGAAAAAATTCCTCCCTGTGTGTGTGGGGAGGCCCTGGCACAGAGTGCTCAGAGAAGCTGCGGCTGCCCCTGGATCCTGGAAGTGTCCATGGCCAGGCTGGACAGGGCTTGGAGCAGCCTGGGCTGGCGGAAAGTGTCCCTGCCCATGGCAGGGGTGGGATGGATTGAGCTTGAAGCTCCCTTCCCACCTAAATCATCCCAGGATTCCATGATGTTATCAACCCCATAGTCCTGCACAGCAGCAGCAGAGATAACCAACCCCCTGTCCAAAACGTGCCCCACTTCCACAGGATTCTCAGAGCAGGTGAGCAGCACCTCTCCAGTTCAAACCAGCACCTGACCTCGAGAGAGCATCTTCCTTGGTGTTTTTTCTTTATTCTTGTCTTTTTCTTCTTTCTCCACCCCATCTTTCATGGATTTCTCCTCTTCCTTGTCAGAGGGGCAGCTCACGTGCAGCTGGATGATGTCCTGGGACAAAACAAAGGAGGTTTGGAGTCCCCTGGACATTCCCTGAGTCACAGCCACAGCTGGAGAGGCACCACAGGAAGGTCTCAACCAGCTCTTGTGGAAATTTCTTGGCTCCCCAAGGCACAGGAGAGCAAGACATGGATCATTTCTACCAAGACATGGATTTCCTGGGCACACTCCCAAATTTGTCTGATTCTGGGCCTACCTGAGACTCCAGCAGCCCATCCACAAAGGGGCCCGAGGATTCCTCACACACAGCCAAACTCCTGACCAGTTTAAGCTTTGAGTTAGACTGAAAAAGGTAAAGAGAGAGTGGTTACAACACCTCAGCCAAAACACACACTTGAATTCCTGCAGCTGCATTCCCGTGGCACTTGTGCAGCCATTCCCAAACAAACTGCTCCATAAGAGGGATATTCCCCTCAATATACAGGAATATACAATGACTTGGAATCCCTGAACAATGAGTTATTTTATTCCTTCAGCCTTTGAACCAAATTTTACTTGGGAATTTCCCTGCCTTAATTCCTGCACTCCCTGACTTCCAGACAGACAATTCCAGCCTTTATCCTGTTAGAAAAGTGCACTCATGCTCCAGCACATGGAAATTCCTGTCCTGAACCTGTGGCTTCTGGAGGCTGGAAAGGCTCAGGAGCAGCATCCTAAGGCTGGGATCAGGGCTCAGCTCAGAACAGCCCAAAGGACATTGGGATGCCAGCAGAGCTCCTACCTTGGCTCTTTTCCTGGCGTGTCCGTGACTTGATGTTCGTTTCTGTGGAGAGAGAAAAGGGAAGGCAAGAAGCTTAACCTGGAAGTTTTCTGCCATTCTTGGGACACAGAAGGGGATCATGACAGAGATGCTGCTGCTCTGTCTGGAGAGCCACCGAGCCACCTGTGAGCCCAGAAACCTTCCCCACTCCATTCCAAATTGCCTGGGCAGGCTCTCCCTGCACAGCTCCGGGTCTGCCCATGCAGCTGTGAGCACATCTGGCAGATGTGCCAGCCCACAGCTGGAATGGCAGCAGCAGCCAGCAGGCAGCTGAGGGTGGGAACTGCTTCAAGCTCCACAAGGAGCCAAAGCACAGGTGGCAGGAGAGCAGAGCAGTGGGAATGAGTCCCAGCACCCGTAAATAATGCTTGCACAGAGGTCTTTTTCCTTATTGAAATGAAATCCCAAAACATTCCCGTCCTATTTTTAACTGAAGCACAGCAATAGTCAAGCAGCATTTCTGAAACCAAGCTCTCCCTGGATGCCTTCACTTGACATGAAGACATTAACTCATCCTTAGATCAAAGAAAGGAGCAAGAGGGAGGTGACAGCCCTGGCATCAGAACCTGGGGACAGAGCATGAGTGTCCCCAGGGAATATTTCAGTTATTCCACTCCCAGGCTCAGGGAATATTTCAATCACTCTGGCCAGGACAGATTCAGCTAAAGAAGAAGGGAGCAGGCTGGAAAGGCTGCACAGTGTGCTGTGCATGTGGAAAAGGGGGCACAGGCTCCAGATTCTTTGGGAAGGGATGGGAAGCAGCAGATGAGGGCCCAGCTCTCCCCACCCACACACCTGAGACTCCTGGCGCACAATGACCTCCTCCCCACCATCCTTCTCCACCTCCTCCTTGCTTGGTGACCTGGATACATATTTGGTTTTGTTCACAGATTCCTCAACCACCTTTTTTTCCGATTCCTTCATAATTTCCAGGGACTCCTGTGCTGAGTTGCTGTTGGACATCTTCAGAACCCTCTGACGCAGCGAGGGGCACCTGCAGGACAAGGGACAGGGACAGTGACAGGTCAAGGGGTGCACAGAGGTTCTCTCTGAACACAAACTCTTGCACATGCAGGCTGTAACTTCCTTGGAACCCACCTTGTGCACAGATCCCAAACCAAGCACTTGGATCAAGCCCACCCACTCATCCCCTGGGTGCAGCCCCAGCTCAAGGAGACCTGGCAGGAGCTCCCGTGGTTCTCACCAGCATTTTGGAGCCACCAGGGCTGGACAAAGCCCCTGAGGTAGACAGAGGTGCTGAGGCAGGTAAGGGATGGAGAGGGAGACTGAGGGCAGCTCTAAACAAGCAAACATCCCACAGATGAAATGACTTCCAGCAACCAGAGCTCTGCCCCACGGCAAAACACCGCCAAAAATCTGCATTTCCCCAAATCCCAGCCCAGTTCTTTTTGGAATTAGTCAAATCTTCATTGAGAAAACACTCTTGTACCCCAAACATGCTCGGTGAGATAAGGTAACCCCAATATCTCCTCTTCTTTTGGACAGATACTTCAGGAAAAGTGGGATATTAAGACACAAATTCCTGATAAAGCTGAATTTAATTGCTTCCCTTTGATTAGCAAGAACCAGGCCCTGGCACAGGGTGCCCAGAGAAGCTGTGGCCAGCTTGGACGTGGCTTGGAGCAGCCTGGGATAGTGGAAGGTGTCCCTGCCCATGGCAGGGGGTGGGACTGGATGGGCTTTAAGGTCACTCCCAACCCAAACCATTCCATGATTTTATGATTCTGGTCACTCAGCACAGGTCTCACAGTCTGAGCAAGGACTAAACCAGCTCCACGTGGCTGTGCAGGGATGTGGCACTGGGTAACCCCTTTGGAGAGACAAGTTTCCAAAAAGAAAAGGGGAGCCTAAATCTGAGCAAGACTCAAGCAAAACCTCACGTAGCAGAAAATGCATCTGATGTTTAACAATTCCTTTGGCAGAAAGTGGCTGAAACAAAGTCAGATCTCATGGAGATTTATTGAGTCCTGACTTTGCACAGGAGCAGCTGACATTCCAGGACTATTCCCCTTTAATCTGTGGAGCTGCTGAACACAAAACATGTATTTGACATTTATGCAGTTACTGGAATCGGTTCCAGACACAGAAAGCAGGAGAATGCAGCGAACTGCCTCTGTTCCATGGATTCTTATGGGGGTTTGTAACAAATTTGCTAAGACATGGAGGGCAGGTGCCCTGGGGTGACTGGAAAATGCCACATCCAGTGGGAGAATGGGACAGGACTGACACAGGGAGGCAGCTGAGCCACCTCAGCTTCCTGCATTCCATCACCACCTGCTCAAGGCTGGCCATGAGTGAGGCTGCTGCCAGTCTAGAACCACAGATCGGACAACCAGGAAAGGGAAAAGTTACTTAACTCAAGGTTAAGCAGCACTTTTAAGTGGGTGGGAAATATCCCTGAAAATTCATGGGGAAAGGGTGCAGGGAAAGCATCCATCCTCCAGCTGCAAGGGCCTGTCCTCATCCCAGCAGGTTGATATCCAGCAGTGGTGCTCCCAGGGATGCTGCACAGGGTGAAGAGCCCCACACGAGGGAATTCCACGCTGCTCCAACAGGATTTAGGTCAGGAAGGGAAAAGGGAACACTTGTCTGACGTGCCTCATTCATGGGAGGATTGTGCAGGGGGTGAAGGTGGCAAACTCTGCCTCTCCCTGCCCCAAAATATTCCACACTGTAGCAAACTGCTCCAGGATCATGCCCAGGCTGGGGGCTTAAACATTCCAAGAGGATCTGGAGCAGATTTGGGGAAGGGAGGGAGGAGGCAGAACCAGAACTGCACACATGACACTCAGATAAATGAGCAGGTTTTGTACAGCTCATTCCCCTTGCATCACCCACCCTCTAACAAGCTCTTCCCCCCAAGCCAAACATCTCAGCCAAATTTAAGAAGGATAACAGGATCTTTTCCCACCATGCTGCAATGTAACTTCAGCATCACATAGGGAGTATTATCAGATTTCCCAGAAAAGACAACTCAGAGCCACAGAACTGACATTTATCAGCTGCCCCCTCCTGTTATACCTTCCGTCCCCGCCAGCCAGCCTCCAGGACATTTCCCTGCATGCAGAATTCACAGAAGATCTGTGCACTGCTGCTTTCCAGAGGAGGATTCCTTGCGGGATGAATGAATCAGCCCCGCTCCCTCGGGCAGCCGTGGGATGCAGAGAGGGGGTGGCAGACACGAGTGACGGTGACAGACAGGGTTTGTGGAGAGTGTGGAAGTTCAGAGGACTCAGGGGGGTGGGTGGGATTGAGCTGGGCCTTGGGAGAGATATAAAATTACACTGATGCAACACAAAATCTGTGTCAGGAAAGAGAATGGAGCAAAAGTGGGGGAAGGTGGAAGGGAAGAGGTGGGTGAGGTGTTGTTGCTGTTTTGGTTTGGGGATGGGGATTGGCAAAGCAACTGGGCCAGTGACAGCAGTGACTGGGCATACTGGGAATGCTGGCCAAGGGCCAGGGAATCGGGACACATTTACATCCACCTCCCCACTCCAGAAAGGAACACGGAATTCCACCTCTGCTGCCTTCTTGCCACCCGCACTTTGCAGCTGCCGAGCCCTGGGAATGCAGCAGCAGTAGGTCCTGGTTGGGCAGGGAATAAAAGCAAGAAAGTTCTGCATTTCCAGTTCAGATGGATCTGGCAGCAAATTTGGAAAAGGCAGGAAGCTCCTGCTAAATAAACTCTCTTCCTGGCCTTGTTTCTCAGGGAACAGACCCGCTTCTGAGCTAAATGAGGGTACAAAGGAGACACATGGCTGCCGGGTGCAGCTGCCCACACACAGCTCCGGGGGTGCAGCAGGATGGAGGGATCTGAGGTGGGGATGGAGGGATCTGAGGTGCCTCAGCCTCCACCTCTCAGGTTTCAGGGCTAAGGAAACCAGTGCTGAAGGAGGGAATTGTCCTGCTCTGCTCTGGGGCAGCCTCACCTTGAGTCCTGTGGGGGCAGTTTTGGGCGCCACAATGTAAGAAGGCTCTAAAGCTATTGGAGAGCATCCAAAAGAAAGACATGGAGATAGGGAAGGGTCTGGAAGGGCCATACAAGGAGCAGATGAAGGCACTTGGCTTCTTCATCCCAAACTGCAGGTTCCACATGAGCACCAGTCTCTGCACTCTGGTGACCCAGGACTTGGAACAGCTGGAGCTGTGTCAGGGGGGTTTAGGGTGGATATCAGGAAAAAGTTTTCCCCCAGAGGGTGGTTGGGCACTGAACAGGCTCACTAGGGAATGGTCACAGCCCCAAAGCTGCCAGAACTCCAGGAGTGTTTGGACAATGCTCTCAGGCACAGGGTGGGATTGTTGGGGTGTGCTGTGCAAGGCTGGGAGTTGGACTCAATGATCATTGGGGTCCCTTGCAAATCAGGATATTCCATGATTCCAGGTGGGCTTCACCTTCCCAGCACCTGCCCAAGCCATGGCCATGGGAACCAGTGTCAATGCTACAGCATTCCCACCTGACTTCCAAGACAAGACTCCTGACTCCCTTCCCTCCACTTCCCTTGGTTATTAACCAGGTCTGGTTTGCCTTTCCCAAACTCACTCCCTGGGACATTCAAGAGGGCCATGTCCCCACAGGAGGGATGGGACAGAACGGCCTTTATGGTCCCTCCCAGCCCAAAATATTCCATGATTTCCCCAGCACACCAGCGTTCCCCCCAGTGTTTGGGGGCAGCAGCACCCACCACCCATCACCGGCCTCCCGCTGGGTACCAGGGATGCTCTTGCAAGCAATTCACTGATTGGCTGCCCGGCAGCCAATGGGGAGCCGAGCTCCATGGCAACGAGCCCTGTCGCCAGGAGCAACAGGGCGGGGGTGACTCAGGTCCCCCCTCCCCAGCGCAGCAGAGGCTGCGGAAAAGGGTTCGCACAGGAAAAAGTGGAGGCGGTAGGCTGGGGAGGGGGCTGCGACTCCAGGCATGACGCCCCTCAGGCCCTGCCAGGCCCTCTCCATGCCCAGGGATCATCCTAGTGGCGCCTCCTTGGCCAGGGAAGAGCGGCTGGGACAATCCTGGCAACCAGGGGCATCTGCCAGGTGCAACAGGAGGCTGGGATGGAAGGATTTGTTTGGAGCAACCAAAGCTCCCGAAACATCTCCATCCTGGGCTTCACTCAGGCAAAACATCACTGCACAGCGCAGCTGCCTGGGGCCGCCCTAGGACCCCAGGAAAAGTCTGCAGGCTTGGCTGGAATTCCAACAGGTAAAGAGCCTTTGGAGCTCCCTCTCCTTCCCTCCTACTGGAGAAAGCAGCTCCCAGTCAGGTAACAGCAACCACTACGACAAGCACCTGGTTCAATGAGAAACCCCAAAACCAGCAACACTCATAAACACCAAAGACACCTCTCCTGAATTCTCTTATTTCTTATTATCAGTTGGAGAGCGATTTAATTCCTCCCTACATTAGAGTTCCTACAAAACCCAGTAAAATTCCCCACAGGAGGCCAGACGTCTTTGCCTGCACAGTCCCCGTGCTTAGTCATTGCTTTAAATCCTAATCTCCACCCCCACATGACATCAAATTCTGAAATTATGATGCAGACAGAAGGGTTTGACTCCAGGTGAGAAGGGGGGAAATAACCTTAAATGAATAAGGAGACAGGAAATGTAGGTGAGTCCAAGTGAATTCTGGAAAACCAGGAGGTTTCCTTGTGGAAAACATCTCAAAGCACAACATAATTTCATAGGGAATAAAATACTCTGATTTGTTACCTCCCTCCATCAAGGCAGGGACTAAACTCAGGAGAGGTGTCAACGTGTGCCCACTGTATTCCAGGAGTGTGACCAGTATCAGGACTGCCAAAATTATTTCCATGTGATACCCAGGAATCACATAAAGGTGCAAAAAAGTTTTATAAACATCAGTATTCCTTCTTTTAAGAAGAAATTCCTCCCTGTGAGGGTGGGGAGGCCGTGGCACAGGTTGCCCAGGGAAGCTGTGGCTGCCCCATCCCTGGAAGTGCCCAAGGCCAGGTTGGAGCAACCTGGTTTGGTGGAAGGTGTCCCTCCATGGCAACGGGGTGGAAGAAGATGAGCTTTAAGGTCCCTTCCCACCCAAACCATTCCATGATTCCATATTGAGGTCCTTTCTTTCACTTTCCTCACCTTTCAAGCTCTCTCATGTCCCACCTGGGCACACCTGAGCCACAGCCCCAGCTATTCTCTGCTGCCCTCCAGCACTTCTGGGCACAAAAATCTCTTAAATACTCTGATCTGGATGGGAAAACTTTGCTTACACCTAATTCCCACATGTGAAAAAGGAAACACAGAGAATTCCTGCTACAATTATCCTATGCCACAGCTCTACATGTCCCAGACACCGACAGGTTAACACTGGGAGAAAGGAACCTGCTGCACAACACCCCAGGAGTTAAATGGTCCTAAGGAATACTTCCCTAAGGAAAGTGGGATTAGACAGTTTTAAATCCAAGTTGTCTAAGCCTGGAGCTCCCAACACCAAGGGCTGCTCTCCCCTCAAGTAGAAAAAGGGACATTATTGGTTTGATGTTAAAAAGAAAGGAAACAGTGATCCTGCTGTTCTCATTTCCTTTGATTTTTGGGAGCTGCTTCAGGCTGAGCAATAACCTTCTCACCCCTCATTTACAAAATCTGGGGGAGGAAAAAAACCAAAACCAACACCAAAAAACTCTGAACCCAAAATAGTTAAAAAGTGAAGGATCATCAGTGACACAGCCCTGGAGAACGAAGGGCTTCCTGGAGAAGGAAGTGCTGCTCCCAGTGCAGGACTGAAGGTTTGTGGACAGTTCCTGATGGTTCCTGGGCAGAACTATGGGAGAAAGGAAAGAAATCCAGGATGAGAATCCCCTGTCAGAGCTCCCTGCTCCACTTCACACCACTTCCCACTTCCTCATCACGAGCTATTCCTGTATTCATCCAAGGACCAGGGAACTGTTCTGGTGACGTCAAAGCAGTTTCCCAGCAACAATTAATGAGGGCTGTCCACCACAGGGGTTTCCTGAAAAGCAAGCAAGGCATTATCCACCTACTTTCAACAGTGTCAGGATGCAATAGGACAGCACTGAACAAGGATTTCTGTTAACCCTTCCGTGGCTCAGCGGGAATCCCTGGTACAGCTCCCACCAACACACTCCCGAGTCTTTCAGAGAACCCCAAGCAGAATTCCTTCCAACTGAGCCCATCCATAACGAGGGACCTGTGCTAGAAGTACCAACCACGCTCAGAAAAACATGGAAAAGAGCTCATCTCCTGCTGGCACCTGCTCCCGTGCTGAGCCTGCACCAGGGTATTAAAAATCTGGATGAGGGAACAAGGAATTCCCCCATCTTCCTCAGCTGGTCCAGCTGGCATAGCACATCCCCAAACTTTGTTTGTCAGCCCCAATGCATCCCAGCTTGCAGAAAACCTCCACGGGAGGAAGCCACAAGGCAGGAACGTTATCTGTATCCCTCCTGCTCTCCAGCTGCTGCTCCTGCATTTCCCCACACAGAGGACACGGAGCCACTTATCACGGAGGGGGACTGGATGTTCTCCAAGGGGGATCCAGAAATGGATCTGAACATAGAAAAAAAAAAAAAAAGGGGAAATAATGATTCAAAGAAAAAACTCAACTTTATCTGTTGTCTGCCAGTGGCAAAAGTTGGGATTGAATGTGAAGTCTGAGGAGACTGAGGAGAAGGTAGAGAGATCCTGAGATCCCAAAGTACAGTAACCACACCTCAATCCCAAGAAAAGCAGCTCCAGCACTAAATCTGGAATGAAGAGAGTGTACATTCTTGGGTGTTAAGCAACACTGGGAGATGGACGTGCGTGAGGAGGGGGAAAAGTCAATCCAATCTCCTGATTCCACTAAACCCAACTCAGTGAGAGGTTTAAATCAATTTAAAAATGGGGTTAATGTATCAGTGAACACAAGCACCATCCTGCAGAACACCACGTTGCATAAGCCACCCTGAAAACGTCACATGGCACACAGCCAACTGAGTAGCCAACATTTCTGATCAACTAGTCAGCTCCAAACAAGTAAATTCATTAAAATACAAACTAGCAAAAGAGCTGGGAAGGTTCTGTCTTTGAAAAAACAAAGGGAATTACCCAGGAGCAAGCTGCAGACACTTGGAGCACAAGGAGATTCCATGATGCTATCAGGGGAACTCCTTAATGACATGGCAGAGCACAGGATGCCGACCGGGGATTCCCTCTCTCCGTAGGTGCATCCCCAGCAGCACAAAAGGAGGAAGAAGAGAGCTCATCTCACACTCCCAAGTCCCGACTGGAACCCCAGAGCCACATATTTATTTAGTCCAGCTCCATTTTAAATTAAACCCATCCAGCAGCAGAAATCCTGGCACTTACCAACTGGAGAGGGACATTGTCAGGTCCCCATCCCTTAAATATTCATCTGCATTTATGCTGCATTTTGTACCAGTGAGGGGGAAAGTCTGATCAATCTTTCTTTTCTCAAGTCCCAAATAATTAAAACCTCATTCTAAAAATAAACTCACCGTGGTGGTTCTGCACTCTCAGCACGTCAGCTGTTTCCCAATTTCAACAGAGACTCCATGGCCATGACCAGTTCAAGAGGAATTCTGCCAGGATAATATCGCTCCCGGGAAGCCCCCGCCAGCTCTCTCGAATAAAACACTTGCGATCTTTGCTGCTGCTCCGGCGAGCTCGGGGCTCTGACAAGCGGCTCGGCAGCGGAGCAGATCCCAGCTGTTCCCAGGGATGTCAGCACAGCTCTGCCAATAGCCACATCCACACCCCCCTCCTGCTCTCCTGCAAATCTTCAATGGAGCTGCCTCCGCACAGCCTGAGACGCCGTTAAAAATGCAGCATCCATCCCCTGCCAGCCCCAGAGCCACACGGGAAGGGACCTGGGGGTCCTGATGGATGGGGAGTTGCATATGAGTCAGCAGTGTGTCCTGGAGGCAAGAGGGTCACCAGATCCTGGGGGCTCCAGGTCAGGTCCAGCATCACTGGACAGTGAGGGAGGGCATTGTCCCACTCTGCTCTGGGCTGGGGCAGCCTCACCTCCTCTTCTGGGGGCAGTTTGGGCACCACAATATGAAAAAGACCTAAAGATATTGGAGAGTCAGCAGGAAGAGACTGAGGGGAGACTTCTCAGAGGCTGAAGCTTCATATAAGGGGCAGCTCCAGTCTCTGCCCTGTGACCAGTGACAGGAGCCCAGGGAATGGCTGGAGCTGTGCCAAGGAACGGGTAGGTTGGGTATCAGGGAAAGGTTTTCCCCAGAGGGTGGTGGGGCACGGAACAGGCCCCCCAGGGAATGGTCATGGCCCCAAGGCTGCCAGAGCTCCAAGAGCATTTGGACAACACTCTTAGGCACAGGGTGGGATTGTTAGGGTATCTGTGCAGGGCCAGGAGCTGGGCTCACTGATCCTTGGGGGTCCCTTCCTACTCAGGATATTCCATGATTCCATAAAAGAAAGGATGGCAGATACCACCCAAGGCATCAGCAGCCTCCAGAAGGATTTGCATGCACGGACAACACCCAACACAACACCCCACACCTGCCCAGATAGGTCACAGCTAGCCTTGCTCCGCTCCTGTCACTGCTGCCAAACTTTTCTGAGGGGTCACTTTGTTAATGGTTTAATTTTAATTCAGTTATTTGTTTTTCTTGCTCATTTATTGGTGATTAAATGTGGAGAGAGAAAACAAGTAATGCAAATGGCCCCAGAGAAACTTGAAACCTTTCACTTGCTTAAATTTTCCCCAGAATGGGGTTTTCCACCCCAGACCCAGCAATTCTGCAGGCAGAGAAGCTGCAATCAAGTCCCTTCTCCACATCTCATGGATGGAAAATGGGAGAGAAAGGAATTATGAGAGATAAGAAGACAAAAGTCACCTGCAAGGCTATTCCAGTGTTGTCAAAGGTCTCAGTTAATCAACCCCCACCTTGGCCAAATGCAAAGGCTCCAGGGATGTTGTACAAGATTTTCCCATCAGAAGGTGCAAGGCAGACAGATCCAAAGGATCCAAGTTCCTTTTATGTCTCCCATTTCTGGGCACTTCAAGTTTTTTTCCTCTCAATCCTGCAAAGAACTTTTACAATGAAGGTACTTGGGCAAGAAAATCTCACAGGCTCTTTGAGAAATGGGCACCAGTCTCTGAGCAGGGTGAGGCCAGTGGGGCTTCAGCTGAGCTCAGGGGGAGGAGGATGTGGGGCTTCAGCTGAGCTCAGGGTGAGGAGGATGAGTGGCTTCAGCTGAGCTCAGAGGACGAGTGGCTTCAGCTGAGCTCAGGGTAAGGAGGATGTGGGGCTTCAGCTGAGCTTAGTCTACAGAGGACAAGGAACCTCAGCTGAGCTCAGGTTCTGCTGCTGCACAGGAGCTCCAGAGGCAGCAACTGCGGATACAGGAGCGCCAGGGTTGCTCAGCAGGAGCTGGGTTGGAGCCGGAGCTTGGCAGCACATGCTCAGAGTGACTCCCTGTGGCAGCCCCGCCAGCAGGACCCAGCCAAACAGCTTAGCACCAGCTTTTACCCCCTTTTTAATTCATCTCTTTGGGGGCTGATTATTCCTGGCACCCAGGAACAGGGCCCTGGAGTGTGAAACCTGGAGTTCTGAGCCCTGAAGCAGCTCCAGGAGATACTTTGCAAGTGAAGAAGTGACAGAAAGGGACAGAGGAAGCATTCCCAAGGCAAGGATCACTGCTCCACACAGAGCCTTCAAATTCCCAGTGAAGCCAACAGCTTTATTTTGCTAAGGAGCATCCTGTGGTCAGAGGCAGCCTCAGGGTCATTAAGGATGTGTGCTGGAGCCCTGCAGTGGCAGGATCAGTGCTGTACAAGGAGAAAACTCAGAATGCTGCTCTCGCCTTCTTCCAGATCTCTGTTTTCAAAGAACATGTCCTCAGCTTCAGACCCTCTGTCGAGGCCCCACTGTCTGTAGTTAAATGGGGAAGAGAAGCAGCTGCATGAGAGCCTGCAGACCTGATCTCTGGCACTTGGCAGGTAGATCAGCAGACTTTGGAATGTGAAACCCTCCAGCCCCAGGACATGAGCACCTGCCCCAGACAGCACAGGTGCAGTCTCCTGCAGGTTCATCCAGCTCTTCCCAAAATCTCTGTCCATCACTGCAAGCTGGCAGCATTTCATCCTCATGGAGCACAGTGCGTGTGAGAGGATTTCCTGAGCTGCATCACTCTCCTTACATGGGGGACAGCAAATCCAGGGTGGAAGGAGGAGGAGGAAGAGTGAATCAGCCCCAGCAGCCTGGACAAAGCCCAACGGAGCAGGTTCCTGCCTCTCACACCAAGAGCCCTCAGCTCCGGAATTGCAGCCACACAGTGAAACTGGGTCAGGGAAAGCAGGGACGGGAAAGATGCAGCAGTTCCAGGTACTGCCGGCTGGCAGGGAAGCTGCCAGTGCCCAACAGTTACATCGAGGAGGAAACAAAGGAAAAAGCAACAACACATTCCCTCCCTCCCTGGCAGACACGTATGGATGAGCCCCGGCTGTTTGCCAGCCCAGCTTCCATGGAGAGGAGACATGTCAGCTAGGAAGTGGATAAATTCCACTGGAAGGGGGAAAAGTTGGGACCTGTGACACTAAACCAGTGGGGTGGCACTGGTGCATGTCCCCATCAGCAGCTGGGACTGGGATCTCCCAGGGACAGACAGTGGCTGGAAAGGGAGAAGAGCTTTGCCATGGGAATTCCACACATCCATATGCCCACCCAGAGCAGAAAACTCCCTGTCCCCTTGGAAAGGGGGAAAGCCCCAAATCTGTGACAGGCACACGTCTCGCTCTTGTCAGCCTCAGCACCCACAGCACCATGGGGAGGAGGGAGAGGAAAATCCTCAAGGAGCTGGATCACAGATATTCTTTGGGATGGACCTGACCTTGCTCAGGATCCAGCAGCAGCCATTCCCAGCATTAATTACTGGAATGCACAGGTAGAGCCACGCTCCAGGCAGCATCTGCTTCCAAGGACACGAGGAGTATGCGGACTGCAGGGAAGAGCTAGAGATGGAGAGGCTGCCTGGGGTGATTCAACGTCAGGTGCTGCCAGGTACTCACCACCATCCGAGCGCAGGGATCAGCAAGGACACAAACACTTGGACAGACACTACAGAACCACATGGCCACTCAAAGACCTTCCCAAGTCCTCCACGCCCACAGTCTGATCCCATGTTTTCCTCAGCATGTGCGGCAGAGGTGACACCTCCTGGGCTAGAACCATTCTCCAGGTAGTACAAAGAATTTTAATTCTCTATTTTTAAAAGGGCCTTTCCATTCAAACCTTGCTCTGCCACGGATGCATTATCACGGCAACCACTCCCTCCCTGTCTGTCCCAGAAAGGGGAGCATAAACACCTGGAGATCCGGAGGGTCCATGCCTGGCCTGTGACCCCTCGACCCCTCCAGCCCCTCTCCGAGCCAGGCCCGGCGTGGTTTGACATGAACCAAATCTGTCAATGGCTCAAGACAGACACGTGGGCAGCACTGAGCAGGGAAAACGTAGCATGCTCCATTCAGCTCCAATCCCTGATAAATAATTCAGGAAGAGAAATGCCGCAATACAGAGCCCAGGAAGATTTAAAAATAGACCATGCGCCGCTCCAGAGGAATGGAGGGAAGGAGAGGGGTGGCATCAACAGGAGCACGAGGGTTGCCAGCAGCCCGGGGTCGCTCCACACCCTGACCCCAGCGTCTGTGGTTACGTTCGCTTTTAACTGGGAATTTAACCCAATTCTTGTTAACAGTGCAGCAGCATTCCAGGCTGGATGCTGCCCTGGATTGGAACCCTGCAAGGAGTCAGAGTCCCAAAAAACAAGCCCCAGGAAGAAGAAGGATGGTGGTGGGTACTATCCCAAATCCAGCTGCTAGCAACCCAGGCACTTCCATTCAACACTCATAACACCAGTTGCTGGACAACTGTCCCAAATAATATCTAAATATAGATAATATACAAAAATATGCAAATATACAATATATCTATCAAAACCATATAAATATTATCACACAAACACCACTCCCAGTTAGGCAACAAGCAGGAAAGTGTTGTCTCAGGATTCCATCACCCTTCCTGCATCCTAAAAAAACCCCAAACCAACCCAACTTCATGCTACCCTAAAATATCCAACTCTCTGAACAGTGTAGGTGTCACCTGTATTTTCGTGGTGGCAATTAGAACACAGAAAGGATGTAGGAAGATCATTATCAGTTCCTTCCACCTGTACAGAACACTTCCCATTCCCTATTAATTATTAATTAGCCTTGGTCAAAGGTACAGCCCCTTTATCCCAGTTTGCCACTAGGATGTCTAAAGGAAAAAATGGGCTTTCCAGGTTTAGCAGGAATACTTTGCCAGATGGCTGCGTTCTCCCCTTCTCTCCAAGTTTCAAAAATAGCTCCAGAAAGGCACAGCTTTTTCCCTGCTTCCTCGTGAACAATGATCTCCGCTTCCCAAGGACTTGTGAGATGGGAAACTGCTACTAATAAGAAAATACAGAGTGAGTTTTCACAAGGAAAAATGAAATTGTGTCATGTATAGGTAATTAAAAACCTAATAACTCTGGACTCAGAGGCTTTCCATAAATATTTTGGAGTTTTCCCAACAAATACAAAAATAAAGATATGGAAGACATGGACCAGCTACTGTGAGAAGACTCTGACAGGACACCAAAACTCCCAAAAAAGCTGCTCGTCAGTGAGGAGATGGTGGAGAAGCTCCCAATGCTCCCACTAGTGGCAAGACAAGACTCCTGCAATCCAGAATCCACACAGAATCCATCCACAGACTGTTCAGCAGCTGGGAATACCCATAAGGATAACAGGGGTTGGAATGAGATGAGTTTTAAGGTCCCTCCCAAGTCAAACCATCCTGGCATTCCAAAATTCCCTGATAAAAGGGAGTTGCTCTCACCAGCCCAGCATATCCACTGCTGAACCCTCCCACTCACATCCCAGTGGGAAATGAAGGATTTTTCCTAGTTCTGGGAAGCTCTGTGCTGTCGGGATCATGCCTTGAACCCACTCAGTGTGAGGTGTTCATGTCCATCCAGGCAGTGCCAAGGAGACCAACTGCTTCCATAAATCTCGAGTCCCTGTTTGAAGGGAACAATCTTGGTCCTAGCCTGTTTGCAACCAACCTGGGGGTGACCTGGGAAAGGAAAACCCCAATATTTTGGGATACAGACATGTTTAAAGGGAGAGAGAAGGTTGAGGCTGGAGCAACCTAGCCAGTCATGGAGGGAGGACACAAACACCTCAGCATTCCCCACATTCTGGATCTTCCTTTTCCATGCTCCCTTGTTTCCCCCTCCATGGTCAAATCCCAAAACTATTGGCCTTAAAGCTCAGGGTTGTTTGGACATAGGGAAGCAGGCAGGATGGGATCCTGCTGGGAAGGACACAAGCACCTCTCTGCATTCCCCACATTCCAGATCTCCATTTTCCATGCTCCCTGCTTTCCCCCCATCCAGGGTCAAATCCCAACAGGATTGGGCTCAAAGCTCCTTGTCAATTGGGTTTGGACATGGGGAAACAGGCAGGACAGGATCCTACTGGGCAGAACAGAAGCATTGCTGCATTCCCCACATTACAGATCTTCCTTTCCTGACCATGCTCCCTCCTTCCCCCTCATCCAAGGTAAAATCCCACCAGGATTGCGCTCAGAGCTCCTGGTCCTTTGGACGTGGGGAAGCAGGCAGCACAAGATCCCATTTCCTCATGGAATTTCCTTTTCAAAGCCTCCCCAGAGAGGTCAGCTTCCGGGATAACACCTTCCCAAACAAAGTGGATTTTGTGTCTAAACTCAGCTCAGGAGAAATTAATTCCTCAAAGAAAAAGATGTCAAAGCAAGAGCAAAATTTTAAAACTTCATCAAAAAACCTAAACGAGCTGCTCTGCCGAGTGGGCTGGGCCTGCCCACACTCAATCATCCCCGAAATTCTCCGGGAAGCAGCGGTGACTCAGCCTGCGGCACACAGACAGCTTGTGCTCCCGATCCAGAGTGAAACTGGCCTTGCCAGGAACCCCTCAACCCGCACGCGCCCCATCCCAGCGCACATGCCGGGGAATCCCGGTGCTGACGGGCAGCAGGGAGGCCCCAGCCCATCCTCCCACTGTGCCCACACTCCTCACCCGGGCTGCAATCCAGGTGGGGATGGCCCTCAGCTCGGGTCACTGGGATTCAGGGGAAGGTGCAAGGAAAGATGGAGGGGAGTTGGAGGGGAGGGAAGCTCACTCAGGTCCTTGACTACTTTTGAGGTTCAACAAGGCCAAGTGTTGGGTCCTGCCTGGCTCACACCAACCCCATGGAACACTCCAGGCTGGGGCAGAGGGGCTGGAAGCTAGGAAAGGCCCTGGGGTGCTGGTGCCAGGGGCTGGACATAAGCCCAGGTGTGCCCAGGTGGGCAAGAGGCTAATGGCACCTGGGCTGTCCCAGCCACACGGTGGGCATAGCCCCAGGGCAGGGACAGTCCCCCTGTGCTGGCACTGCTGAGGCCCCTCCAGTGCTGGGTCTGGGCCCTCACAATTGTGACATTGAGGGGCTGGAGCATGGCCAGAGCTGGGAAAGGGCTGAAGCAGAAGGGTCTGGAGAACTCCTGAGGGAGCTGAGGGGGCTCACACTGGAGTAAAGGAGGCTCAGGAGGGACCTTCTGGCTCTCCACAGCTTCCTGACAGGAGGGTGAAGCCAGGTGGGGTCAGGATCTGCTCCCAGGGAACAACCGGGCAAGAGGAAATGGCCTCAGGCTGTGCCAGGGGAGGTTCAGGCTGGCCATCGGGAGGAATTCACTCATGGAACGACTGGTCAAGCATTGTGAGGTTCTCAAGCACCATCAGGTCTGCCACTTGTTCCACTGGTTCCAGAATCATGGAACCACTGATGCTGGAAAAGACCTGCAAGACAATCGAGTTCAACCTGTGACCAATTGCCACCAGAGCCCTGAGTGCCACATCCGGTCATTCCTTGGACACCTCCAGGGATGGGGACTCCACCACCTGCCTGGGCAGACCCTTCCAAAGCTGACAACCCTTTGCATGGAAAAATTCTTCCTGGTGTCCAACCTGAACCTCCCCTGGTGCAGCTGAGGTGTTTCCTCTTGTCCTGTCCCTGTTCCCTGGAAGTAGAGTCCGATCCCCGCCTGGCTGCACCCTCCTGTCAGGGAGTTTTGAAGAGACAGAAGGTCCCCCCGAGCCTCCTTTTCTCTAGGCTGAGCCCCCACAACTCCCTCAGAAGTTCTCCAGAAGGCTCCAGCCCCTTCCCAGACTCCACTGTCCTTCTCCAGATACACTCCAAGCACCTGGAGGTCTCTGACCTCTCTAAGTCTTTGCCAAACACCAACAGGTACTTCCAAAATCCATCCTTGAGAAAAAGGATCCATACTACAGTAGCAGCTGAATCCACCTGTCCCATGTGTTTGTTTCCTTCCAACATCCCCTTTGCCTGCCAGGGCTGCAACCAGCACAGAGACACCAACATCTCCCGCTCTTTATTCCCTTGAGAAAAGAATCTGCTGAGAGTTCTGCCTCTGTAACCACAGTGAGTGGCTCAGGATCATCTCAACAGGCATTAAAACATTTTAACATGGGTTTCAACCTCTGCTGGAGTCTTTGGATGCAGCCACAAATGGATATTTGGGATGAATTTAAGGCAAGAAAAATATTTTGGCACAGAAATGCAGGGGAAGCACCAGAAGCCCAGAATATTGGCAAGATCAGTTTATTAAGTTTCTCTTTAGCCAAAAAAAAAACCCCTTTGAAAAGTTTTCAAGGTGCCAAGTCGCATTCCCTGCCTCTGGCTGCACCTCCTGCTCCAAATTACTTGGGAATAACTCTACTGAGTGACCCAAACCTGCTGCACTGGAGTGATTGAGGTGGGAGAGGAGCTCCCAAAGCTGCTCTGAAAGTTTGGACACAGACCCCTCGGTGTTGCCTCTGGGGCAGCCACCTCCTCCTTGAAAACAACTTAAAATAACCAATTTATTAAAATGAGCATGGATCTGGCTCTAATTTCATATTAAAGCCAGATAATGAGGTGAAGAGAATTTCACAGGTGCAGAGAGAGCCACAGAGAGCTGGGCTGGGAGCTGGGTTTGCTGAGAGGGGTGGTTTAGGCACCTCAAATGGGTGATTTAGGCACCTTCTCCCCAAAATCAGGGGTTTGGAATAGCAACACTGACACAGCCTTAAATTTAGCAACACAAATGGCATCACTGCTATAAGGGGAACGCGATTCCAACAGGGGATCCGGTGTCACAGACAGCAAGAGGGGTCCTGCAGAACAGCTGGAAGGAGGGATTGGACATGGATATTCTCCACTGCTCCAAGGCAGCACTGAGCCAGTGGGGCTGCTTCTCTCATGGGAATTCATCCATCAGCACAGCAGTTTCCTTCTCCTTCAGTTCAGTTCACTAGGTGCCTCTATTCAGGAAATCATGGAATAATTTGGGTTGGAAAAGACCTTAAAGCTCATTCAGTTCCAGCCCCTGCCATGGGCAGGGACACCTTCCACTAGACCAGGTTGCCCCAAGGTCTGTCCAACTTGGCCTTGGACACTGCCAGGGATCTGGCATTCCTTCCAACCCCTTTTCCAGCCAGGTCAGACAACCAGTGACAAAAAACAATTCCTGTGAGACTGAGCAGTGCCACCCCTTCTCCCAACATTCCCCACTCAAGGAATCAGCAGAATCCCAAGTCCTTAGGCCATAGTTTCCCACATACAGGGAGAAGAGCTGTGTGGAGTTCCCACTCTGGACCTGGTTTGCTGCACGTTCAGCAAATATAGCCAAAAATCCACCTTGCTCTTCCCAACACCTTTTGTCAACACTGTAGAATCACAGAAGTATTCCAGGAACAGTGATCATGGAAAAGCTCGTGTGCCCCTGAGCTGATCCATGCTGGCGTTAACAGGATCCCTACAGCAACAGGTCACTGGGATTAGGCAGAGGTAAATCAGCTCCCAGGATTAGGAAACACCACAGAGAGATCTCGGACAAGAGGAGGGAGGTGGGGTCCATGTCACGTTGGAGCCAAGACACTAAATTGGAAGCCAGGAATTTTAAATGCCCCAAGAGCCAAAGTGTTCAGGAAAGAACAAGAAGGATTCTCGTGATGTTCCTTCCCACAACCCACCAGCTACATTGGTATCCATCAGGAGCTCAGAAGCACAGACTTCTATCAGCCCATTTCAAACAGACCTGAGGACACTTGAATTAACATCAACCCACCTATGACACCTCCTGCCAGGAGACAGAAGCAACTCTGACCCTCAGCCCAAATTCCTACAGGTATCAAAAAAAAACCTGGGAGGATTTAAACAGTCTCAGGGCCAGGCACACAGAAAAAGAAGCAACAAAACCACCTTTCCACGCGTCCCATCAGCACAGACCCTCTGGACCCTTCCAAACCAGCACCTTCCCACACGTTGGGAGGTCCCAGGACTGGGAATTATTTCCAGGAAAAGCATTTCAAAGCAAAGACGTTGTCCATGAGAACACCAGAACATCGCAGGGTGCTTCCCAGCTCCTGGAAGGGCCCCGGGCTCTTCTCCCACCTGTGGCTCTCGTACTCCTCAGCTCCCTATGAGCCGAGCGCGGGCACTGGCGGCTCTCAGCGGGATCCCCCGTGTCTCCGGTGCAGGGAGCTCCAGCTCCCACGTGGTCCGCCAACGTGCCATGGAAGCGGCATGAGACCCCTCCGAGCAGCGGCACCACGAGGCCCGGAGACCCCGCCGGGAGCCGCCCCGAGCGACCCCCGAGAGGGGCAGCGCAGGAGTCCGCACCGAGCGCTCCCCGAGAGGGGCAGCCCGGGAACCGCAATGAGAGACCCCCGAGAAGGCAGACCAGGAACCGACCCTCGAGAGGAGCACGACAGGAGCCGGACCTCGCAGCGAGCTGCCCCCGAGAGGGGCAGCCCCAGAACGGGAACCACCTCCGGGAGCGCCCCGGCGGGAGCAGCTCCGGGACACGCTGCCCCCGCAGGGAAAGGACCGGGGACATCGTGGGAGGGTCCCCGCGGCTGTCCCCGGTGCACCGCGATCGCCCCGTTGCCCCCAGCCCTGATCCCTCCCGCCCCCACCGCACTTACCGGGCCGCGCCGGGGCGGGCCCTGCGCCGCGGGGCCGCCGCCGCCA
>VZRN01002806.1:67068-87822 GCA_013397935.1 Dasyornis broadbenti
CGGGTCTGCCCTGTTGTGCAGAGTTGGGCTGGGGGATTGCAGCCGTCTCCTCCTCCTCTTCTGGTCTCGCAGGGGCGTCAGAGCCCACGTTTGTCTCTCGCCTTCCCACCGTCTTCTGCTCCACCACCCATCGGTATTGGGGTCTCTCTGCCGCCACCACCCCTCGGTGTCACCATCCCGACGTCTCACCCCATAAGCTCCCTCCATCCCCTTTCTCTCTCTGTCTTCTCCACCATCTCCTTCCCTCTCCCCCGGCCCCGTTCCCCAGTGTCCTCAGGAAACTGGAGCCAGATGACAGATTTTAGATGTGTTTGCAGGAAATAAAAGGCGAGGAGCTGGGGGGGAGGGGGGCGGCCAGCCCTGACCCCCTCTCGCGCCGCGTTTCGGCGTCTGGAGCCAGCCCTGCTCCGAGAGCTCCCGCCGCTGGCTGCGCTCCTGGTTTTCTTGGCAGAGAGGAGCAGGAATGTGTTTCAGTTTGAGTTTCTTGGCAGGAGGAGAGCGAGGGAAGATTCCCCTCATCCCGCCTGCTCCTGGCTCTCAAATTTATGCCCAAAGGCTGCGACTTGGGTGGGCCGCGGCGGTGTGCGGCCGGCGGGGGAGGCGAGCGCGGCGGTGGGCGAGACGCCGGATGGTTCCCATTGCTTCCCGTTGCTTCCCATTGCTTCCCATTGGCTCCCAGCGTTCCCGGCCCCATCCAGCCTCCTCGGCTCGGGGGGCCACCGGGCTTTGGGGAGCCCCTGTGGCCCCCATGGGTTGGGGGGAGCGTCCTGCGGCTGGGACCGGTGTTTTTGAGGTGTTTCTGGTGTTGTGCAGCCGCCCCTTGTCCTGTGCTGGTGCTCATAGGTGGGATGTGGGGGATTGGGGAAATGCCACCTGGCACCCACCTGGCCCCCTACCTTGCCAGGCTGGCTCTGCTTACCAAACCCCTCCCCACCTGCACCCAGCGCTGCCCCGGCACAGTGGGACCCTCACGCTCCTGCTTCACCTCGGTGGTGCTGGGGACCAGAGCCCCCTGGGAGCTGGCACAGGGGGTGCTGGAGAGGGAAAAAGGGGGGACACAGTCCCAGGCAGGGAGGTGGTGTGAAAACTATGCGGGTGCTGAGGTGGGGACGGTGTGACTTGTGCTGTAGGTGTGTGTTCCCCATGTGTGTGGTGACACACCGGGCACATGTGTGTGCTCCATGTGCCTATGCACGCCCAGCCCTGGAAGTGTTCCAGGCCAGTTTGGATGGGGCTTGGAGCAACCTGGGCTAATGGGAGGTGTCCCTGCTCGTGGAACAGGATGAGCTTCAAGATCTCTCCCAGCCCATCCTGTGATTCTACATGTGCTGTGCATGTTTACCTGTGCACACAGAGCTTTGTGTGTGTTCCTTTGGCCATATGTGTCCTCTGCGGCTGTGCTGGTGTCACACAGGTGCACGAGGTGGTGGCTCCACAGGTGTGTGTACCTGTGCTCCAGGGCCGTGCAGAGGAGAGGGACAGGGCTGATGGTCACCAGGGCAACCGGGGGTCTCAGGTGATGGTTGTGGGGAGGGGGAGGTGAGGTTTGCTGACCCCCAGTCCCCCCATCACCTCACAGGTGCACATGCACCTCTGTGGTGGGTTGGGTCATGCACCCTTGGTGTGTGCACACAAAAGTGAGCAGTGACATGCACAGAAGGCTATGGGGGCTGAGGTCACCCCACAACCCCACCAAGTTTAGTGGTGGAGGGGCTTGAAAACCTCGTTAGCCCTGGCAGGGTTGGGGCAGGTGGGAGGTTTCCCTCGGGCTGATCCCCAAACTCCTGCGAAGCCCAGGCCCAGGGGGCAGGTGAGAGCCCCCTTCTCTGCCCCCCACCCCTGTTTCCTCCTCATTTCTCTTTCCCCTTTCCCCCCCAGTTCCACCACCTTCCTGGGCAGCCCCCTCCCCTCTGCCTGCCCCGCTGCCCCCCCTCCATTCTTCCTGCCTGACACTCTCACAAAGCCCCTAGACGAGCTTTCAAAGGGGCAACTCATGCGGAAGAATTGCTGCCCCCCTCGCCCCCCCCCCGCTCCAAACGCAACCCAGCACTTTTCCCAGCGGGGTGAGGGGCTCCCACTCCCCCAGACCCCTTGTTTGGGGCGATTCCCTGCGTCTCAAAGGGGGAAGCTGAGGGGGCAGGAGCCCTTGTTCCCAGCACCACCCACATCTGCCTTGTGCTGTGGTGGCTTCTCCTGCTCCTGTCCGTCATGTCAGCCCTCAGGGGTCTTGGGGCAAGACAGACACCGTGGGGGTGGGAATGGATGGGCACAGGATGGTGGCCCTGGGTGGAGGTGGAGTTGGGGGTGCAGGACAAGGACTGTGAGTGGGAATGGAGTTGGGGGACAGGATGGTGACCAGGGGTTGGGATGGATTGGGGGCAGAATGGTGGCTCTGGGTGGAGTTGGGATCAGGCTCAGGGCAGGACCCCACAGGCAGGGATCCACGGTGGGCTAGGCTGAGCCCCGTGGCAGGGGCGCGATGCGTGGGTGGGACAGGGCAGGGTGGGGACCCGCGGGCAGGGTGGGGACCTACGGGCAAGGCAGGGCTGGGTGGGACCTGCAGATGCTGGAGAATCACTGGGAAGGGAGGAGTAGAGAGCCAGCTCTGGACCTTGGCCCGGGAATGGTTCTGGCTGTGCCTCGCTTTTCCATTTCATAGAATCCCAGAATCCCGGAATGTTTTGGGTTGGAAGGAACCTTAAAGTCACGTTTCACCCCCTTCACCGTGGGCAGGGACACCTTCCACTATATCAGGTTGTTCCAAGCTCCGTCCAAGTTGGCCTTGGACACTTCCAGGGATGGGGCAGCCACAGCTTCTCTGGGCACCCTGTGCCAGGGCTTCCCCACCCTGAAAGGAATTTCTGCTCAATATCCCCAAATCTCCCCTGTTTCAGTTTAAAACCTGTCCCGGGTCAGGGGGGTCCGGCGTGCTGCGGCGCCCCCTGGCGGCCAAACCCAACCTATTCCCGCCACTCCCCCAGGTCCCCACGGCACCCCCCGGGCCCCGCAGCTACCCCGATGTGCCTCTGAGACACCCCCGGGCCCCACCGCGACATGTTCGACCCCACGGGACCCCCGGCCGCGGGCTACAGCGAGCACTGCTGCCTGCACCCGCCCCATGGAACAGCCCCCTCCGCCCCAGGACCACCAGGTAGGTCATGGTGGGGGTTCTAGGCCCCGGATTCACCCCCCGAGGTCAGGGGGGCTCCGGGGGTCCCTCTTCCCCACCCTCCTCACCTGTCTTCTGTCCTCCAGGACTTGATTTCCCCGTGTGCCATCAGCCCGGACACCGTGGGTATGGGCTGGCACCAGGAGCTGAACACCCTGGTGATGGTGAGTCTTCGGTTTTGGGGGGCCATAGGGCAGGGTGGATTCCATAGAGGAGTTGAACATCTCTTCTGTTCTAAATCTGAAGCAAACTGGCACACTCAGGGCACTGCTCCAGCCTCCAGACACCAGGTGTGTGTCCTTGGGGTGTTGCCAGACCCTAGGACTGTGCTGAGGGCAGTGCCCCCTGCTCTGCCACTCCCAGGCTCCCGGTTCTCCACACCCCGTGGCGCAGGGAAGCTGGGCAAGAAGCGGGCACTGTCCATCTCCCCACTGTCCGACTCCAGCATTGACCTGCAGACCGTGATCCGCACCTCTCCCAACTCCCTCGTCGCCTTCATCAACTCCCGCTGCGCCTCTGCCAGTGGCTCCTATGGGCATCTCTCCATCAGCACCATCAGGTGGGCACCTGCCCTCAGCCCCCTGGCAGGTGGGAGCCTGGCTGGGAGCTGAGTGCCCATTCCCACCTTGGGGAGCACTGGGAGAGCCAGGAGCAGGGTGGGATGGTGGGGAAGGGATGGCTGGGATCCCTGGCTCAGCAGACCTCAGTCCTGTCTCCTGACGGTGTCACCTGCTCATCCCTCTGCTCTCTGCAGCCCATCCCTGGGGTACCAGAGTCCACCTGGGCAGCAGAAGGGCCAAGGCCACCTGTACACGCCTGCCCCACCTTGCAGCTCCCATGAGCTGCCCACGTGCCCGGGGCTCCTGCACCACCCACCTGCTCGTGGGGCCCTCAAACACTGCCAGGTATAGGGGGAATCCATGTGAGCCAGGAATCCATGTGAGTGGGGATTTGTGTGAGCTGGGGATCCGTGTGAGTGAGTGGGGATCTGTGAGTGGGTTTCCATGTGAGCCAGGAATCCATGTGAGGGGGATTTGTGTGAGCTGGGGATCCCTATGAGTGGGGATCCATGTGAGTGGGGATCCGTGTGAGCCAGGAATCCATGTGAGGGGGATTTGTGTGAGTGGGTTTCCGTGTGAGCCGGGAATCTGTGTGAGTGGGGATTTGTGTGAGCTGGGGATCCCTATGAGTGGGGATCCATGTGAGTGGGGATCCATGTGAGCCAGGAATCCATGTGAGTGGGGATTTGTGTGAGCTGGGGATCTATGTGAGTGGGGAATCCGTGTGAGTGGAGTTCTGTGTGAGTGGGGATCCATGTGAGCTGTGTATCTGTATGAGCCGTGTATTCCATGTGAGTTGGGCATCTGTGTGAGTGGAGATCCCTGTAAGAAGTGCATCCATGTGAGGATAAATCCATGTAAGAACTGCATCCATGTAAGGAATGCATCCATGTAAGCCATACTTCGATGTAAGCGATGCATCCATGTAAGGAATGCATCCATGTAAGCCATGTTCCAGTGGGCATCTCCATGCTGACTGCGTCCCTCTTTCCCCGCTCCGGCAGCAGCTGAAGCTAGAGTGGAGCCTGAGCAGCCCCCTGAGTGCCAAATTCCCAGAAGAGCGATCTGAGGGTGACATCTCCAGCCCAGCATCCACGGGCACCCAGGTACAGCCCAGGCCATGAGACCCCGCCTTGACATCCCCAGGGCTCCACACTCCCAGCACCATTCCTGTGGGGTCACACCCTGTCCGTGCTCCCCCAGGACCCCTTGCTGGGGATGCTGGATGTTCGGGAGGAGCTGGAGAAGGAGGATGGGAAACCCGAGTGTGAGGCTGTGTATGAGACCAACTGCTACTGGGATGGCTGTGCCAAGGAATTCGACACACAGGAGCAGCTGGTGCACGTGAGTCAGGGGATGCCAAGGCAGTCCCACCCCAAAACCTGCCCTCAGGCTGCCGGCCAACATCCCCCTGGATCTGCCCATGATTCCTGCTCCCAGTTCCCAACCACCTGCCCTGGGAACTCACCGTGATGCTGGAAGTTCCCTCCTGGGAATGCAGGATGTGCATCCCCCAGTTCTCCTCACCCACCGATGCTTCCAGACTCCCTCCTTTGCTCCAGCTTTCCTTCCTCCAACTCTCCTATACCCCCTGAACATCCTTCGGATCACCTTGACTCCTCTGTCTGCTCTTGGTCCTCCCAGAGCATCCCTCAAACATCCCCTGTATCCTCTGCCTCCTCCAAACACCACCTGACTTGTTCTTCCCCAAATTCTGGTGTCTTCACCTGCCATCCCAGTCCCTCCATGTCCCTTTCTGCCATCCCATTCTGTCTGTGTCCATTTCTACCATCGCAGTCCTATCCCAATCCCCTACATCCCTTTCTCCCATGATATTCCTGGATCTCCCTGTCCCTAGTTCCCCTCCCCAGCACCACCAGTGACACTCCTCTCCCTCCTCAGCACATCAACAATGAGCACATCCATGGGGAGAAGAAGGAGTTCGTGTGCCACTGGGCAGCGTGTTCCCGGGAGCAGAGGCCCTTCAAGGCTCAGTACATGCTGGTGGTTCACATGCGGCGTCACACAGGCGAGAAACCTCACAAGTGCACGGTGAGATGCCAAAAATTCCTCAGAAATGCTTGATGAGCTGGGAAAATGAGGGAGACAGGGCAGAGCATTAGAAGAGGCTCAGGTGTGGCATCTGGAGCCCATGGGGTCCACGGTGTGGCAGAGTCGGGTGGGCAGCAGGTGGGTACAGCCATGGGGTTCATGGAATCCTGGAATGATTTGGGTTGGAGGGACCTTAAAGCTCATCCCATTCCATGCCCTGCCATGGCAGGGATGCCTCCCACTATCCCAGGATGCTCCAAGCCCTGTCCGGCCTGGCCTTGGACACTGGGGAAGCCACGGCTTCTCTGGGCAACCTGTGCTAGGGCCTCCCCACCCTCAAAGGGAGGAATTTCTTCCCAAAATCCACCTAACCCAGAGTCACGTTGCCCCAGTGCGGTCCCATGCTTTGGAACATGTTCCTGAATTTAAGTGAAGACGGGGAGCTGGGTGCTGCAGTCAATCCCAGTTTGTGGTTTCCCCATGCGGACACTCTGAGGGGATGCCATGGGCAGAGACACAATGAGGTGGCACAATCCCAGGGTGAAGGGCTGTGCCACAGCGTGAGGATGCACCTGAGGAGGGCAGGTGTGTCGGGGGGAAGATGTGTGTCCATGGCAGATGTGCCGTGGGTGTGGGATGTGGGATAGCGTGGTGCAAGACCTGGTGACGGTGTGTGACATTCCCGCCCCGCTCTGCCGCAGTTCGAGGGCTGTAACAAGGCCTATTCCCGCCTGGAGAACCTCAAGACACACCTGCGCTCGCACACGGGTGAGAAACCCTACGTGTGTGAGCACGAGGGCTGCAACAAGGCCTTTTCCAACGCCTCCGACCGCGCCAAGCACCAAAACCGCACCCACTCCAACGAGGTACCACCCCACCCAGGGCTTCCTGCACCCCTCCGGGCTCTTCCAGATCAGTCCTGTCCTCTGAGAACTCCCCATATCGTTGTTTTTTGCTCCTGTGTGCCCCAACTCCCTCTTTCCCTACTCTAAGTATCCTGTTGGTCACCAGCATTCCCACTGGGATCCCTTTACCCTGCTCCAGGGGAGCACCCTCCATCCTCTGCCTTCCTGAGCTCTCCCCAGCACCCTCTGAGGGGCTCACCCGCTTTAATCTCACCCTCAGCTCTCTCCAGAGGGAGGGGAGAGCAGTTTACTTTTGGGGACGGAGCTTTCATTTTCACCCTCCCTCCTCCATGCCCGCTGGTTTTCCCGGACAGAAGCCGTACGTGTGCAAGATTCCTGGCTGCACCAAGCGCTACACGGACCCCAGTTCCCTGCGGAAGCACGTGAAGACAGTGCACGGCCCCGATGCCCATGTCACCAAGAAGCACCGAGGGGACGTGGGGCCAGGCCGGGTGCTGCCCACTTCCAGTGGTCCCCCGGACATGAAACAGGAGAAGGACACAAACGGCCCCAGCGAGGCTCAGAAGGACGATGGGAAACTCCTGGTGCCTGACCTGTCCTTGGTAAGGAGCTGCGGGGGCAGTGGTGGAGGGAGGGAGGTTTTGGCGGTGGGGGATCATCCCCAAGTGGTAGGACAAGAGAAAACAGCCTCAACCTGTTCCAGGGGAGCCTTAGGTTGGATATTAGGGAAAATTTCTTCACTGTCAGGCACTGGAATGGGCTGCTCAAGGCAGTGGTGGAGTCACCATCCCTGGTGAAGTGTCCAAAAAACACTGGGATGTAGCACTTGGGGACCTGGTTTAGTGGTGAACACAGCAGTGTTGAGTTAATAGTTGGGCTCAATGATCTCAGAGGCTTTTCTGATGTTAATGATGATTCCAAGTGTGTCCTGGATACCTGACCTCCTTTCCCTGGCCGTGCTCTGGTTCCCCCCAGAAGCCTCAGCCCAGCCCTGGTGGGCAATCATCGTGCAGCAGCGACCACTCGCCCCTGGGCAGCACTACCAACAACGACAGCGGTGTGGAGATGGCAGGAAACGCCGGTGGCAGCTACGAGGACCTGTCCACACTGGAGGACATGGTGCCCGGGGAGCCCATGGGCACCTCGGGGCTCATGGCCCTCCACAAACTGGAAAACCTCCGCATTGACAAACTGAAGCAGCTGAGGAAACCGGCAGCTTCCAAGGGCCTGAGCCTGCCACCCATCCCTGGAGCCGGTGAGATTGGGGTCCCTCCCACGAGGATGGCAGGGCCTGTCCCATGGCAAGTGTGTGGAGAGCAGCCAGACGTTTCCACACCTTCTGTCATTAGAAGTGGACCCCAAAATCTGGGGGAAACCTTAGAGCCCCTTCCAGTGCCTAGAGGGGCTCCAAGAGAACTGGAGAGGGACTTTGGGCAAGGGCTTGGAGTGCCAGGACAAGGGGGAATGGCTTCCCTCTGCCAGGGGACAGAGTTAGATGGGATATTGGAAGAAATTCTTCCCTGTGAAGGGTGGGGAGGCTCTGGCACAGAGTCCCCAAAGAAGCTGTGGCTACCTCATCCCTGGAAGTGTCCAAGGCCAGCCTGGTCTAGTGGAAAGTGTCCCTGCCCGTGGCAGGAGATGGAACTGGGTGGTCGTTATGATGTCTCCCAACTCAAACCATTCCATGATACAATGATTTTTCCAACCTAAATGAGCTTCTGCCCATCTGTGTTGCCACCTGCTCCCTGTCCTCGCAGGCTCTAACCACGAAAGAGCCACACCCCGGCTCTGGAGGTGGCTCCCGTCCCTGCTCTGACATTGTTGCCATACTGTGTCCCGGGGTAACTCCTCCTTCTTTCCCTCAGGCCTGCCCGGGGAGGTGCCCGGGCTCCTGGTGCCACCCGCAGCCTCGCACCGGCGCATCACGGAGCTGTCGGCGGCGGAACTGGGCCTGGCGGCCCTGGGCGAGCGCCGGAGCAGCGGCACCAGCACCGTCAGCTCTGCCTACACTGTCAGTCGCCGCTCGTCCCTGGTGTCCCCATACCTGGCAGGGCCATGCCCAGGCGGTGAGGCAGGAGCCATGCCTGACAGGACGTGCCCGGTAGATGGCTACAATCCCATCTCTCCCGACGAGTCACGACGCTCCAGTGACACCAGCGTTTGCGGGGGGCTGCCGGGGGTGGGCAGCCTCACCCCGGCACAGCGGTACCGCCTCAAGGCCAAATATGCCGCAGCAACGGGCGGTCCCCCTCCAACACCACTGCCCAGCATGGAGCAGGCAGCCACGGGTGGCCACGGTGGCATGCCTGGGGGCTACCCCACACCGGCTGGACCTCACTGCATCGCCAACGGCTTGTTGAGAAGGCACAGTTCCAACGACCACACCGGCTACCCAGGCAGCATCCCCACTCACCTGGTGCCCCGGCACAGCGTGCGACGGGCGAGTGACCCTGCCCGGACGGTGGGCAAGCCTCCGGCCGTGCCCAGGGTGCAGCGGTTTAAGAGCGTGGGGAATGTGAACGCGCCAGGCGTGGGCAGGACAGCACTGCAGCCTCTGGGCGGCTCCGAGGCCAACCTGCAGCGCCACGGCTTCTCCCCACGCCCCCCCAGCATCACTGAGAATGTTTTGCTGGAGAGCATGGGGGGCCCTGGTCCCGAATCCAGCCTGCTGGAGATGGATCAGTACTTGAGCTATCCCGAGGAAAGCTTCCCATGCCAGGGCACTGGTGTGGAGCTCCAGGGTGGCATTTACAGTGCGCAGCGGACCATGGAGGAGACACATGGGGACATGGAGGAGGGGCTGCTGCAGCCAGAGTTCTCCCTCCCGCAGTGCCAGATGAACCAGCATTTCCCCAGTTTGCCAGCTGGGAATGGGACCATGCCAGCGCCCTGGGATGGACCCTTCCAGGGCATGCTGGATATGAGCTCCAGGCAAAGTGTCAGTGCTGCAGCTCCTGTCATGTCCGGGCCACAGTGTCCCCATCAAACTGAGTACCCCCATCCTAGTGCCTGTGGGCAGCATCCCAAACAGGTGAGCTCGTGCCAGGACAGTGGATTTTTTGGTGGTCACCGGTTTAACCGACTACAGATCAAATCCGAGCAGCGACACCCAGCGCCTACCCCAGCACTTGCTCCCTGTTCCAACGCCAAACTGACTGGGCCCCCACCGTCCCCTGCCGCCTTTGGCCGTGCCATGGATGTGGGGCCAGGCGGGTACCCCACTGCGGGGCTGGCACCAGGCGGGTACATGGCCATCGCCAGCCCGGGTGCCTGCAGAGCCCAGACCCCCACCCTGCAGACCAAAGAAGTGATGGTCCGGAACTACGTGGAGGCACAGCAGGCGCTGATGTGGGGGGAGCAGACCCCCTCCAAGGGGGGCGCGGCTGGCGTGGGGCTGGGCAGCGAGCCCAGGCAGTGCCAGGTCATGCCAGCCCCATCATACCTCAGCCCCAGGTACTGCGGTTACCAACCCAAGCCAGATCATCTGCAGAGCTTGCCGGAGCCCCAGCACCTCCTGAGCTCCCCCTGCTTCAACCCTGAGATGGTCCCACACCCTCCAGGTGGCCCAAAACCGCTTGGTCACCAAACCAGTTCGAGCTTCCCGGGCAGCCTGGTACAGCCAGGTCATGTCTACGAGGGTGTGAACGCTGGTGCCCAGCGCCTGCCGCGCTTGCCCCCCACCCGCCCCGTGCCTGAGGGGCCTGGGAACCTCCCCCTGTACTACCCAGGCCGGGGCCCCCATGGGCAGGGGGGCAAAGGTGGGCACAAGCTGCTGGGCCAGGTGGCAGCGAGCTGCGGGGGTGCTGGGCACTACGGCGGGGGCCCAGAGGGACTCAAAGGCACCTCCTGTTACTACCTGGACTCGGGGGAGCAGGTGGCCAACAGCCTGGACTCACTGGACCTGGAGAACACGCACCTTGACTTCGCTGCCATTGTGGAGGACATAGAGACCCCCCCAGCGCTGCCCAGACCCCCCAGCCCGGCTGGGGGGCTCCTGCTCCCCTCATCTGGGGGTGCCAACATGGCAGTGGGGGACATGAGCTCCATGCTGAGCACATTGGCAGGGGAGAGCCACTTCCTCAACTCCCTGTCCTAATGGGGGGTGCCCTCAGGTGGGCACCTCTGCAGCCAGGGGGCCCCCAGCATGTTGGGCAGAGGTGGGAATCCTTCTCTCATCCATGTTTAGGCCTGGGGGGAAGCAGGGAACACCCCTGGAGCCCCACCTTCTCCAGTCTCTGAGTGTCACCATAAAAGGGTGACACTCAGAGACTGGAGAAGGGTGACATTGCTGGGTCCCAGACACAGCCCCAGCCCCAGCCCTTCAAGTCACCTGTGGTGTGGGGAACTGGTTTTACTGGGCCCTTATTCCAGTGCCTCGGAGCATGTCCCACCCGCCCTGCTCGGGAGAAGGTGCCCCCGCGCAGCCTTAATGCCGAAACCAAAGAGTCCCCGCCCCGTGGGCCGGGCCCATCCCAGTGTTCCCCCTGCTCTAAATCCCAGTCTGTCAAGACTGGTAGGTCCCCCAGTCTTGTCCCGGGGGACAGTTCCCCAGAGATGGGGCGGGGGGTGCCTGTACATAGTGTTCATTCCTGTCTGTCTGTCCGGGGGGGTCTCCAAAACCTCCCATCTGTGAGAGCACCAGCAGAGCCACCCCCGCATTAAACCCTTTCTCAGGGTACTGTGTGTGTTTGTCACCCCTGCGAGGGGCTCCCCGCTTGATCTCGTCCTGGGGAGGGGTGGACAGGACCTCAGACTCCCTCTTTGGTCTCCTGGCATCACCACCCCTGGCAGCACCTTCCCCACCTTCCAGATCCGGGATCCAGAACTGTGACCCAGAGTGAGCAGCATTGGTAAAAGAGCAATTCGTGCTTCAAATAATGGAAATGGCTTAAAATAATGCTATTAATTAGGCAAAAATTGGTTAAAATTCAATCATGCGAAAAATTACCTAAGATAACCTAATTAATGACGAGGAAAAAAGCTTAAAATAATGCAATTGTATATTATTTAGTTAATGTAATTAATGATGCAAAAATTGCTTAAAATAATGCAATTAGTGATGCAAAAATCCCATGAAATTATGCAATTTTGTATAATTTGCCTAAAGTAACACAATAATGGAAAAAGTACTTAACGCAATTAATGATGCAAAAAAATGCTTAAAATGCAATCATGCAACATTTGCTTAAAATAATGCAATTATGTGCACAAGATTTGTTTAAATAACGCAATTGTGCATAATTTTCTCAAAATAATTCAATTAATGGTGCAAAAAATGCTGAAAATAATGAAACAGTGCACAAATTCGCTTAAAATAACAAAACTAATAAGCAAATTTTGCATAAACGCAGTTTTGCATAATTTGGTTAAAATAACGCAATTATAGAAATCAGGGTATTTCCCCGCACACCCAGAGCTTCGTCACGCTGTAATTAACCCGTAATTAACTCGTAATTAACCCGCGGCAGCGATCGGGCCCGGGTGGGCCGTGCCGATGACGCCCTCTGGCGGTCCCGGTGGTGAATGAGCGCGGCGCTCCCGGGGGCTCCCGGAGGTGCCCGACGGTCCCGCGATGTCCCGCGAGCAGCGATCCGTCTCCGGAGGGAGACTCCATGAGCCTGGAGCCCTCCGGGATACCGGGCAGGCGCGCTGGTCCTCTGGAAGTCGCAGGGTCCCGGGAGGGAGCGGGGTCCCCGGACGGAGCGGGGTCCCCGGAGGCTCAGAGCTGCGGCTGAGCTCCTTCCTGCCTCCCTGCCCGAGGCAGTGACACCACAGGGGACAGCGCTTGGATGCCACCGGACCCGCCAACCGGTGCCAGCTCTGGTGGTGAGAGGGAAGCCAGGACCCCCTCGGCCTCAGGGCAGCATGGGGAACACTCGATATTAAATACAACTGGGGTTGTGGTTGGGAGAGTAATAAATAGGCAATAAATAGCGATAAATAGTGAGGGGACGAGGCACAGGGACACGCTGCAAAGGCACAGGGACACACCATGGCATCGTGCCGTGGTGCTGACAGCAGGAATAGGAATTGGGGGGCTCCCAGCCCCCCTGCTCTGCTCCATGCCCCGCACAGGACGCAGCAGGGTCTGGCAAAACCCCCACCATAGAGTCGGGGCCATCACAACGGGTCCCCTCTGTCACTTCCCCACTCGCTCCTTGTGCGACTCTGTCACCACTTGCTGCAGGAAGAGAATTTGGGGGTCAGTCCCATGGCAGGGTTGGGCCTTCCAGGCAGGGCGCCTCCAGTTCTCCCCTGCCCGGTCCTCACCTGCCCATTCCGTGTCTCAATGGTTTTGATGAGCACCATCCTCCGTGCTGAGCTCTCCACGGGCTGGGGTTCCAGCACTGGGCACAGAGGGGCCATCAGTACCCCATGCCCTCCCAGACACCCTGGGCAGGAGCGTAGGGACCCACCCACACCCCCACTGGAAAGACCCCCAGACATAGTGGGGGACCCCCAGCTTGCCGCTCACCTGAGCTTCTCATGCTGAAGGAGGTGGTGGGGTGCAGTGGGAGGGTGATCCTGGGGGAAGAGGAGAGGGGGATGAGGACGGTCTGGGACTCGTAGACATTGCTGGTGACCCCAGCTCTTCCACACCCTCAAGTCCATGACCCACATCCCAGCTCAGGTGGGGGCTGTGCCTGAGGCTGCCGGGCTGGCACCCAGAGTGGAGCTAGAGGCAGCTCCCCCACCATGACGCAAGCCCCTGGCCTTGCCTTTATCTCAGCACCAAGAAGCTCCCACGGGAACCTCTTGTTTTCCTGTGGAAACAAGGCCTGGAGCTGCCTCCTCCCAAGAAAATCTCACAATAACCGGGGTGACTCAACGCGGGGGACCTTCCCCCCTGGCAGTGGGGAGACACCATGTGCCGGGCTCCCCTCACCGGCTCTCCTCGCCCTCCAGCAGCTTGCGGTATGTGGCAATCTCGATGTCCAGGGCCATCTTGACGTTAAGCAGGTCCTGGTACTCGCGCAGGTGCCGTGCCATCTCCTCCTTCATCTGCTGGATCTCCTGCTCCAGCCTCCCCACCACATCCTGGTAGTTCGCGATCTCCTCCCCGAACTCATCCTCCATCTCCCGCATCTGCCGTTGCAGCGCCTCATTCTGCAGGGGCAGAAGGGGCTGCGTAGGGCTGGGGGTGGGGTCTGTTCCCGCACCCCCTCAAACAGTCCCCGGCTCTCACCACGCCCTTCAGCCCGTCCACCTCGCAGGTCAGGCTCTGAATCTGCCGCCGGGACTCATTCATCTCCTGCTTGGCCAGCCGCAGTGCCTCGTGGTTGCGGTTTGCTGCATCCGAGAGGTCGGCGAACTGCGAGGGCCGGGCGAGTCAGGGTTCTGGGGTGGCTTAGCCATCCCAAAATCCCTCCCAGCCCCGGGTACCTTCGATTTGTACCACTCCTCGGCTTCCTGCAGGTTCTTGACAGCGATGCTCTCGTACTGGGTGCGGATCTCCCGCAACGCAGCCGTCAGCTCCGGCTTGCAGACCTCCACCTCGGCCAGCCCCGCCGGACTCGGGGCACTCACCTCCAGGTCCCGCAGCTCCTGCGTGGGCCAGTGGGCGTCACGCGGTGGCACAAAGACGTGACCTACTCCCTCTCGCCCCACTCCACCCCGGCCCTCACCTCCTCGTGCAGCTTCTTCAGGAAGCCAATCTCGTCCATCAGCAGCTCAACCTTGCGCTCCAGCTCCAGGCGGGACAGCGTGGCGTGGTCCACGTCCTGTGGGAGAGATCGGGATGAGCTGCAGGGCAGAGTGGAGGGGATGGGAAGCTCCTGAAGCCCCCCCGGGGTGGTGAGGGATGAGGATTGGGGAATGGATGGGGAGAGGGGCCCCCCTGCCCCCTCACCTTGCGGAACAGCACCAGGCTCTTCTCGGCATCCTCACGCTTCTGTGTCTCGTCCTCCAGCCTAGGGACAGCAAGGGATGAGAGGGAGGTGGGGGCGGGGGTGCAGACCGCCTCCTCTTGCCTCCTGCTGCAGCCGCCTCCACACACAGTGGAGGTAAACGGGCAGGGAGTGACCCCCAGCGCTCATTCCAATCCGCTCCCAGTGCCCCCACCCTTGCCCTGCCCGTCCCAGTGCCCCGCCCTTCTGCAGAGCCCAGATCTCCCAGTACCTCCCAGTGCCCTCCGTGCATCCCTGGTGCCTGGGTACCAGTGTCTGCTGAGGGTATCCCTTCCCTGGGGTCCTCTTCCCAGTACACCCTGGACATTTACCAGTCCCCACCCCGACATCCCCGGGGCTCTCCCATTCCCATCCCACTGCATCCTCCGGCCCCGCCCCACCCCGGTGCAAGTCTCATCCCATCACATCCTTCATGCCAGCGTATCCCCCAGGCCCTGTCTGGCACGTTCCCCAGACCCCATCCCATGCATGACTCATCCCGAAACATCCCCGGTTCCCATCGCAGTACCTCTCTCATCCCAGTTCATCCCTCATCCCTCATTCCCTGACCGCCGGTACATCCTCCAGTCCCCACCCCGGTGCATCCTTCATCCCGGTGCATCCCTAGTCCCCGTTCTGGCGTATCCCTCATCCCTGCTCATTCTCGGTCCCCATCCCGTTGCCTCCCCCGGCCCCGCCGCCGGCCCACCGCTGCCGCAGGGCCGCCAGGTCGGTGGCGAGCCCATCCCGCTCAGCCTGAAGCCGGTCCCGGTCGCGGCCGAGGCGCTGCAGCCGCTCCCGCAGGCCCCTCAGCTCTCCCTGCACCAGTCCGGTGCGGGGCCCGGTGGTGGCGGTGGCACGGCCCAGGGCGGCGCGGAGGGTCCCGTTCTGCCGCTCCAGCTCCCGCACCCGCTCCAGGAAAGCGGCGAAACGATCGTTCAGTGCCGCCAGTTCCTCCCGCTCCGCGCCCCGCGCTGCCGCTGCCGCCGCCAGCCTCCCTGGGGCCACGGTGAGGGGCGGTGGCGCCTCGGGGTCGCGGTCACGGCGGCTCATGGTTTTCACCGGGAGGGCGGCAGCTGCCAGTATCGGCTGTTTATAGTGGACAGAGGCTCCGCCCCGCCGGGGGGACCCGGGGTACGGGACAGAGAGAGGGGAGGGGTCACCGGGCCGGGGGGAGGACCAGGGGATGCAGATGTCCCCTCGGGGCGACGGCGAAAGGGGCTAGAAGTGGCCGGGGACACCCGTCGGGTTGAGGGGCAGGGGCTGCAGGACGTAGGGCTGCAGACATTCCCCTTCAGGGAGGCTCGGGGACTCCCATGGGCTGCAGGGCTGGGGCTACTGTGTCACCCCCGGCGATGCAGGCAGAGGAGTCCCCAGGGGCAGGGGGGAGAGGGGCCGAGGGTGCCCGGGACACACACGACCCCCCCACTCCGTCAGTAGAAGAGGGACTGGGGGAACTTATAGGGTTCCCCGCAGGCAGCATGTGGGTACAGACCCCCCAGCTGGGATGCAGAAAGGGATTGGGGGATGCAGGGCTCCGGCAGAGCACCTGTCTTGAGCTGGATCCCATTCTGCCCGGGGTGCTCAGCACCCAGGGCGGGGGGGCCCCGTCATCCACCCCCCTCCCTTTCTGTCGGGGCCGCCGTGACTCGGCTCTGCGGGAGCTGCCATGCGCGGGGCAGCGCTGGACAAGCTCTGCAACCCGCCCTCGACCCCCCCCCCTTTCCGGACAGTCAGGGCGGCACTTACGGGAAGGATTCGGTGCCCTGCCCAGACGCTGTGGGGAGGGTCCCCGCCGCCCAGGACCCCGCTCCCAGCTCTGCAGAAAAGCGCACTGAGAGCGGCTTCGTGCCAGCAGCAGCACACCACATCCACTCTGTCTGCCCCAGGGCTGGGTTCTACCCAAGCACTGGGCAGGACAGTGGGGGCTCTCAGGGATCCCCCCATACCTGGTGAGCCCCAGGGCCGGTAGAATGGTGAGGAGGACATGAGCCCCCCACCACTGCAGGCAGCCCAGAAGGGCAGTGCAAACTCATAGCACAGGACCCAGCCAGGAACACCCACCCCACACAAGCCCCCAGCCTCTCCCAGCACCGCCCCTGTGCCAGCTGGCAGCAGAGCCGGGCAGCCAGCCCAGCCTAGGTCCCCTCCCCTGGGATGTCCCCCCAGGTCACCAAAAGGCAGATTGTCCCAGCACAATGAATGAGGCAACATGGGAAAGAGCCATTTTAATGAACAGCACCACAGTGTAACACAAGAGACAAGGCACTACTATTCCTCCCCCTCATCCTCACCTTCCAGGCTGTCAGCCCCCACCTCCTCGTAATCCTTCTCCAGGGCAGCCATATCCTCACGGGCCTCCGAGAACTCCCCCTCCTCCATGCCCTCCCCCACGTACCAGTGCACGAACGCCCGTTTCGCGTACATCAGGTCAAACTTGTGGTCCAGGCGGGCCCAGGCCTCGGCGATGGCCGTGGTGTTGCTCAGCATGCACACGGCACGCTGCACCTTGGCCAGGTCTCCCCCGGGCACCACTGTGGGCGGCTGGTAGTTGATGCCCACCTTGAAACCAGTGGGGCACCAGTCCACAAACTGGATGGTGCGCTTGGTCTTGATGGTGGCGATGGCGGCGTTGACATCCTTGGGTACCACGTCCCCGCGGTACAGCAGGCAGCACGCCATGTACTTGCCGTGCCGTGGGTCACACTTCACCATCTGGTTGGCTGGCTCAAAGCAGGCATTGGTGATCTCGGCCACTGAGAGCTGCTCGTGATAAGCCTTCTCAGCAGAGATGACAGGGGCATAGGTGGCCAGCGGGAAGTGGATGCGAGGATACGGCACCAGGTTGGTCTGGAATTCCGTCAGGTCGACATTCAGGGCTCCGTCAAAGCGCAGCGACGCCGTGATGGACGACACGATCTGGCTGATGAGGCGGTTGAGGTTGGTGTAGGTGGGACGCTCGATGTCCAGATTGCGGCGACAGATGTCGTAGATGGCCTCGTTGTCCACCATGAAGGCACAGTCGGAGTGCTCCAGAGTGGTGTGGGTGGTGAGGATGGAGTTGTAGGGCTCCACCACAGCCGTGGAGACCTGTGGGGCCGGGTAGATGGAGAACTCCAGCTTGGACTTCTTGCCGTAGTCAACAGAGAGCCGCTCCATAAGCAGGGAGGTGAAGCCAGAGCCGGTGCCACCACCAAAGCTGTGGAACACCAGGAAGCCCTGCAGCCCTGTGCACTGGTCAGCCTGCAAGGTGGGAAGAGGAAAACAAGACCAAACTCTCAGTAATTCTGAACTTCACCTGCTACGGACTTGCCCAGGAAGGCAAACGTTCCTCACAGGATGGCAAATATTTGTCCCAGGATCTCAGGTTCTATGATTCAGTATGACCTGGTCGAGGGAAAGAGACCCCATTCTGCAGGGATTTGGGGACACTCAGTAGAGACAAGGAGGGGCATGTTTATTCCAGGCAGCAGAAGTTACTCCTTCCTCTCTGTGGCCACGTGAGGACAATTAGGGTGTTCCAGGAGCAGAGCAGGAACCACCAGAGTGGGGGACAAGATGGCCCTGACTTTACATGTTGGACGCTGACTCATGGTGGATCCCCCAGCTCATGGGAGATACCCCAGCAGGCTCTACATTAAGTCAACCATGGCTTCACGCCCTCGTTTTCCAAGAGTTTGCAGCAGGAGCTCATCCCACAAGAGCCCACGGGCAGCCAGCTCAGCCTTTGATGTGCCAGGAGCTCCTCGAGCGCAGCCGGTGGCGCAGCAGGTCCGGCCACCCCGGCGCCAGCCTCAGCGTGGGAATCAGAGGTTCAAAGAACATGTGCAGCCACACCAGTCAAACCAGTGCTGCACCAGCACCCAAACAATCTGTCCTGCCCCCCTGCCCTGGGCATGGGGCTTCCCACCCTCCTCCCCTTGGCAAGGCTTAGCACCGGCCTGGGATCAGGGCAGTTGGTCCCTACAGGGCAGCCCCACCCTCTGCCCCAAAGTGCGGATGGGCTGAGAAGAACCTGCCCAGGGACACCTGGAGCTTCCCTTTGTCCCCAGACCCCCCGCAGGGATGGACCCACCCCACGAGACCCCACAGAACACTTGCCAGCTTGCGGATGCGGTCAAGGACCAGGTCGATGATCTCCTTCCCGATGGTGTAGTGCCCACGGGCATAGTTGTTGGCTGCATCCTCCTTGCCCGTGATCAGCTGCTCGGGGTGGAAGAGCTGCCGGTACGTCCCCGTGCGCACCTCATCTGCGGGGACAGCCCCGGGCCCCGTTAGCACCCAGTGCCCACTCCCAGCGCCCGCCCCGCCGGCCGCTCCCCGCGCACTCACCGATCACCGTGGGCTCCAGGTCCACGAAGACGGCCCGGGGCACGTGCTTGCCGGCCCCCGTCTCGCTGAAGAAGGTGTTGAAGGAGTCGTCCCCCCCGCCGATGGTCTTGTCGCTGGGCATCTGCCCGTCGGGCTGGATGCCGTGCTCCAGGCAGTACAGCTCCCAGCAGGCATTGCCGATCTGCACGCCTGCTTGGCCCACGTGGATGGAGATGCACTCGCGCTGCAGGGGCAAACGGCACCGGGTCACCCCTTTTGTCCCACCCCAGCGTGCCCCGGGATGTCACTGAGCTGGAAAGGGTCCCTCCGCAAGGCTGATGGGGCCGGATCCTGCCCAGACTCAATGCAGGGGTGCTCAGTTACGGGCACAGGCTCAGTCCCCCCAAACCTCAGTTGTGCCCTGGCTCGCTCAGGGCTGACCCAGCATTATCCCAAACTCCAGCCGGAGAGATCCAGGAGCTGAGGGGGGAGGTGTGGAGGGATCCCCGTGTATGGAGACAGACTGGAGCTAGCAGTGTGCATAGTCCCAGGGATACAGGGGGTGCTCAGCTCTGGGGATCCCATCCTGCCCCCCAGGGAGCTAAGACCCTGCACCGTTTGATGCCATTTATGCCACCACGCCCCGCGAACAGGGAATTGAGGTTCCCCAGGGCTTTTCCCGGTCCCCACCATTCCCAGTCCCCTCAACCCACGATCACACAGGAACAGGGACACTTCAACCCCCTCTCCAGGGGGCTGCCCATCACTTCCCGGTTTCGGGCCTGGTCTAGACCTCACGGAATGTGGAGCCACTCTCCTCTCCACCAGCGCTTGCACAATCCCGGCTTGTCACGGTCCCGCCGCAGCCCTGAGCCGCGGTTCTGGGCGCCCGGCTGGCAGCCAGCTCCACCCGGGACAAGAGCAAACTCCGGCGACCGGGAGGACTTTCCCCGTGGCAGCCGCTCCTGGTTGTGCCCGGGCCACTATGAGAGCATGGGATCTGCCCCCACCCGCCATCGCCCCACGCCGCCGTGACTCACTCCCACGCGTGGTGCCGGCGAACAGAGCCGGGAGAGGGTGGCACGGCGCGTCCAAGGGGGGCTGTGGGGACGTGCCCAGGACTTGCGTGGGAGCTCAGGACACGCAGTGTCCCCACGCAGCTGGCAGGGAGCCCGGGGGGGATCAGGCAGCGAACCCCGGCTGGGGGAAGTCCACGGTTCAGCGGGACTCACGCACCCCACGTCCCCCCACTTCAGGTCCTGCCCGGGGACGAGGAAGTGCTCGGTAGCACCACGGGGTGTCCTGAACACGCGAGGAACTCCCAACCCCTCCAGACCACAGCCTCACGTGCTGCTGGGGACAGGGGGGTACTCGGCACGCACCCGGCTCTCAGCCCCAAGCTCTGCTCTGGGGGTCCCGCACTCCCGGGGGCTCCTACATTCCCAGGGGGTCCCACCCCACGCGGTGCCCCTCATGGATGCGCCACGCCCCCAGCCCTCACCATGGCCGCTCACTGCCCGAAAAGTTACGAAGCCGTCGAGGAGGGAGGCGGGGGTCGTCCCGTAGGGCCCCCGAGATATACCCCAGGGGGCGGGGCTTATTGGGGACGGGCAAAGGGGAGAGGCCAGCAGCACTTTGCCCCGCCCCTCCGGGTCACGCGGCGCTCTGGACACGCCCTCCTCGCCCCGCCTCGAGTCAGATTGGCCGGTTCGAAAGTTGGCGAGGATGGGTGGGCGGTGACGTCAGCGGAGAGGAATGTGGTGGGAGGGGACGGGAACGGGGAGGGAGAATGTGGGGAAATGGGCGTGGTTATGGGCGGGGAAAGAGGCGGGGATAGAGGGGCGGAGGGTGGGGGTCCCGAGTGATGGGTGGGGCTTGGCGGGCAGACAGGGGGCGACTGGGGGGGTCAG
>VZRN01002807.1:6397-28889 GCA_013397935.1 Dasyornis broadbenti
CATCCCACCCCACCCCACCTCCCTGACCCTCTCCAAGCGCAGAGCAAACGAAGCTCCAAGTCCAAAGGTTGGGAATTTTTCCGCTCTAACAATCCAGAGGGCTCAGCCTCCTGCCAGAAAACACCCAGAGGACTCCTGGCCTCCGGGAAAAGATTCCAGGCTCCGTGTCTGGGACAGGGAAGGGCTCAGGAATTGCTGGCTCAGCACTCAGGCTCCTTATCTGGTTTTCCAGGCGGCTGCTCCGGTGCTGATCCGGGCTCTGCGATGTTATCTCGGCTCCAGCCTCCCTTCCCCTCTCTCCGAGAATTCCCAGGTTTTCTCTGGAGAGGCAGCCCCAGCTGGGTCTGGAAGGGCAGGATGGTGTCTCTGGGTGTCCTCAGGAATCCGCCTCTGCCCTTTCCCGACCTTTGGCTCGGCACCCAGGCGGGACTGGCGGGGTTTTGTTCCCTTTTTCTGCGCGTTTTAACAGAAAAGTGAGGGAGGTGCAAACCCCGGGAATGCTTCTCGTGGATTCAGGGATGCACGCTTCCTAAGGAGCAGCAGCTAGCGGGAATTCCCAACCGAGCAGAGCACAAAGGGTCAGCGAACTGGGATCTGTGGGGTTTTGGGGGTCTCTGCCCCATGGAGTTGGAGAAGTCCCTGCTCATTCCAGGAGGGATGGACAAGGATGATTTTCCGATGTCCCTTCCAACCCCACTTATCCCAGAATTCCTTGATTTCATCCCTCAAGTGCCTGGATTTATCCACTTGGCTGGCTCCGGGGATTGCAGCATCCCAGGAGATCCCTGGGCCTGTGCCCTGCCCTAAACCCGGGAATGGGGCTGGGAGCAGACCTGGAGCGGGATATTCCTTAGCCCGGAGGAGAAGGAGGTGACGCTGGAATTGCTCCGGCTTCGCTCGGAAAGGCTGGGATTGCTGGATCTGGGAACTCCCTTTGAGCCTGGCTTTGTCCGAGGAAGGAAGGAAGGAAGGAAGGAAGGAAGGAAGGAAGGAAGGAAGGAAGGAATCCATGGATTCTCCATGGATTTCCCGGCTCTGCTCCAGGATTCCATTCCCTTCACCATTCCCATGCTCCATGTCCCATCGGAATGAGCTCCTGCTCCATCATTCCTGCCCCTGGCTCTGGCCCTTTGGTTGCAAGGCCGGGGACGAAGAATCCCGGAGCTGAATCCTGACAGATCCACTCGGGCCCATGGGATTTCCCCAAAGGAAAAGCTGGCTCTGGCTCACCCTCAGCCTCACTCCCAGCCAGCCCACATTTCCCCATTTTCCAGAACCCCAAAACCTGGGAATGATCTGTGACACACTGAATGGGGGGGGACGGGACACACAGGGAGCTGGGATTCCAGGGAATGCTCGGGGGTAGGAAACCATGGAATCATTCCTGAGTTCCTTGATTTCCCGGATTATAACACCTCAGGCCATGCCTGATAGCAACGAGCTGGGGGCCTCATTTGCTCCCACACAATCCCAGAATTCCAGGATGGATCAGCTTGGAAGGGACCTTAAAGCTCATCCAGTTCCATCCTTTTCCAGGGACACCTCCCATTCTCCAGGGCTGTTTTTCAAAGACACAACCCGAATTCCAAAATCCCGTGAAAACTCGGGATTGGTTTCCACGTTATTTCCATCTTTCCCGCTTTTCCTGCCTGAACCCCCCGGCTCGCCTCTCGGGCACCTCGGCTTTCCTCTCCGTTCCCGCATCCCAATCCGTGTTTCCTCTCGGGCACCGCGCAATCGCAGCCTCGGCGCAAGGACACGTCCTGCGTGTCCCGGGTTTATTCCAGGAGCAGGATCAATAGCCATTACCGGGAGCGCTTGTTTTGTGGGACGCAACTCGACTCCGCTCGATAAAAGCGCAGGAAGAAGAATCCCAAAAATAAAAGTGGGAGGGAGGTGACGGGAGGTGGGACTTCCAGGGTGTTTCTGTGTGGATACGTGGTGGCTTGGAACTGGGAAAGGGGAGGGATCGGTGGGATAGTGGGAAGGGATTCCTGGCTGGGAGGGGGGGCAGGGGCAGGGATGGAATTCCCAGAGAAGCTGTGGGTCCCTGGAAGTGTCCAAGGCTGGGGTTGGAGCAGCCTGGGATAGTGGGAACGGGATGATCCTTGAGGCCCCTTCCATCCCAAACCATTCCGGGATAACTCAGCCATGGCTGGTTTCCCTCGGGCTGTTTGTCCGGGAGGGCCGCTGGATCGGGATAAGGCAGGAAAAGGCCAGGATCTGGCTGGGCCTCGGGGTCTTTTTCCCTCGACTGTCCAAACCCACGGAATTGGCTACAAAACTGGGAAGTGCCTGTGCATCCCAGGGAGTGCAAGGGTGTCCCTGCAGGGCTCGGGCGCGTTCCGGAGCAGTGGGAAAGGAGAGGATTCCCCAAATGGGGAGAGCTGGATGGGAAAGGAGAGGATTCTCCAGATGGGGAGATCGGGGTCGGATGGAAAGGGAGAGGATTCTCCAGATGGAAAATGGGTGATGGGAAGGGTGAGGATTCCGCAAATGGAGAGATCGGGGTTGGATGGGAAAGGAGAGGATTCTCCAAATGGAGAGACCTAGATCAGATGGGAAAAGGGAGGATTCTCCAAACTGTGAGATTGGGATCAGACGGGAAAAGGGAGGATTCTCCCAGTGGAGAGATCCCAGTTTCCAGCTTCATCTCCAGCTCCTGGTGAGCTCCAGCAGCTCCTTCGGTGCCTCCTGCCCTGGGCGAGGAAAACCTTGGGATCATGGAAAGCGGAGCAACTGTGGGGCTCATCCAGGCGGGAATGTGCCTCCTGCTCCTGGCCCTGGTGCCGCTGGGAAGGAGGAGGAACCCTCGGGAAGGGGGGATTTTCCAAAGCACGGGACAGGGCTGGATTCCGCTGTGGATCCAGGGCCGTTTGTAAGGGACGCGGAATCCTCTCTGGGATTTGGGCAAATCCAGGCAGTGTTTAAAGCCGGTTGTTCCCGTTTTCCATCTCGCCTCCCCGAACCCTGAGTGATTCGGCCTCGGTGCCGTTGGCAAAGCCCCCGGGATCAACGCACGGAATTTCAGGCCCTTTCCCCACCCATTTTGGAGGTCTGGCGGCGGGAAATGGGAGCACCGTGCCGCGAATTCCCGATTTTCTGTGCCGCCAGCCGGAGCTGAGGCAGGCCGACGGAAAAGGGGTGGGAAAGCAGCAGCGTTCCCTTGTTTTGGATCCAGGGTCGGATCTGGGTCCGTGCCAGGGAACGGGAGAATCTCCATGAGGGACGAACTGCCCTGACTCAGCATCCCAGGGGGATCAGGGCTCTGATAAGCACCCGGAGAGGCCGGAACAGGGACATTCCCGTGTCCTTCCTTTCCCGCTTTTCCTGTTCCTGCTCCCACGGGGGTGAATCCCCCGTCCCTCCCATCCCTCCCGCAATTCCAGCCTGGCCAAATCTCCTCCTTGGCTTTGTCCCTGGGGAACATTCCTGGTGGGAATCCATGGGATGGGCTCCTGCCCCCTGGAACACCTGGGGCGCGGGGATGTGGCTATTCCCATGGGAATGTGCATGGATACCCCACTGGAATGTGCTCCAGGGTTGGATTTGGATGCCGGGTTTGGATTCTTGGATGGGTCACAGGCTTCCACTCCAGGGATTTTCCTCCTCCTTCCCATCATCTCCTGCTGAGGCCTGGAGAAGGCTTTGATCCCTGCCGTGCCTCATCCCGTGCTTCCCTCAGCTCCAGCGTCTCTGCTTCATTCCCAGCAAAAGGAGGAGAGGAGGGAATGCCGGAGCTGAGGGTTGGATTCGGGAGAGGAGGGAATGCCGGAGCTGAGGGTTGGATTCAGGCGATCAGGGAATGCCGGAGCTGAGGGTTGGATTCAGGCAATCAGGGAATGCCGGAGCTGAGGGTTGGATTCGGGAAATCAGGAATGCCAGAGCTGAGGGTTGGATTCGGGAAATCAGGAATGCCAGAGCTGAGGGTTGGATTCGGGAAATCAGGGAATGCCGGAGCTGAGGGTTGGATTCGGGAAATCAGGAATGCCAGAGCTGAGGGTTGGATTCGGGAAATCAGGGAATGCCGGAGCTGAGGGTTGGATTCAGGCAATCAGGGAATGCCGGAGCTGAGGGTTGGATTCGGGAAATCAGGGAATGCCGGAGCTGAGGGTTGGATTCGGGAAATCAGGAATGCCAGAGCTGAGGGTTGGATTCGGGAAATCAGGAATGCCAGAGCTGAGGGTTGGATTCGGGAAATCAGGGAATGCCGGAGCTGAGGGTTGGATTCGGGAAATCAGGAATGCCGGAGCTGCCTGGCTGGATTCAGGAGAAGAGGGGGATCGTGGAGCTGGGAGATCAGGACGATCCTGGAGCTCCGCATTCCTGGCAGGATCCGTGTGCCCCAGGCACAGAGCCGGCCTTGTTGCCCGAGCATCCCATTCCATGCTCCGCTCCCAGCCACCGCCGGCAGCTCCCGCCTGGCTTTTTTGGGAACAGAAGCGCCATTCCCAAGGAAAGGGAGAGAGAGGGGTCTGCAGAGAGGGGAGGGGGAGGGTTGTGGATCGGGACGTGAATCAACATTCCAGGGATCGGGATGGGGCTGGATACCTGTGGTTTGAGGCATTGCTGGAGCCAGGACACCACGCTCTGCTCCCGGAGGAGGAACTGCGGCATTCCGGGAGGAATCCGGCTGGGAAGGGATGGGAATGGAAAGGCGAAGGAAAAGGGGGGGAAAAGGACAAAAAAAAAATGAGAGAGGGAGAGGAGGGGAGGAAGAGGCAGGGAAGGAGGGAGGGAAAGGCAGGAAAGAGGAAAGGAAAGGAAAGGAAAGGAAAGGAAAGGAAAGGAAAGGAAAGGAAAGGAAAGGAAAGGAAAGGCAGGAGCCCTCTCCATGGATTTCCCAGCTCCAGGATTCCAGGAGTTAAAAGCTGCCTGGTTTTTGAGCTCCCTGCTGAGCCTTTGCCTCGATTCCTTTTCCCTTTTGTCCCCTTATTCCGGCACTCTGGAATTCATCTGCAGCTCCTTCCTGTTGCCGGGACAGGTAAATTTTAATCGGGAATTTTGTATCCCTCCGGAAATGCCTCCGGAAGCCGAGGCTGGAGGAAAAACCACCCTGAAAGCACAGCAGAGGGAGAAATGGGAACCCTCAATCCCGACATTCCCCGATTCCTGGACGGGGAAACGGAGTGAGAAAATCCCGTTCTCTTCTTCCTGCGCGTCCTTCCGTGATTCTCCCTCTGGAAGCGGTTGGCAAAGGCGATGTCCAAAGATTTTGGAATTTCTGGAATTAAAAGCTCCTTTGCTGGATTTTTTCCCTCACCCAGTTGGTCATGGTGGGGTGGAGGGAAGCGCCAGGGCAAACCGGAAATATCCCAAAAATCCCTGTTTGGACTCCCGTGGGGATTGTTGGTGGCTGCGGGTGTGTAAGAGTAGGGATTCTCCTGGAAATGCCTCGACAGGGAATGAGCTGGATTTGGAGGAATCAGAGGATCCTGGAACGGTTTGGGCTGGAAAGGACCTTAAATCCCATCCCATTCCCACCCCTTTCCATGGGCAGGGACACCTCCCACATTCCCAGGCTGCTCCAGCCTGGCCTCGGGCACTTCCAGGGATCCAGGGGCAGCCACGGCTTCTCTGGGAATTCCATCCCAGCCAGGAATCCCTTCCCAACATCCCATCTGTCCCCGTTGTCTCCCTGAGCTCTTTGGGGAATGCCGAGACTCTCCTGGACAGTGAGCTCAGCTCTCCCAAGGGGCCGCCTGAGCATCTCCCAGCGGGATAATTAGGGTAATTAGGATAATTAGGAAGCTGCTTTCTCCTCCAGGTGCTCCTGTTCCCTCTTGGCTGGCTTGGAGCTGGAATCTTTCAGAGGCAGAGATTCCCACCTGGACACCGTGGGAAGGAGATCCCTTGGGATGTCCAGGGGTCTCCCTGGGCTTCGTGGTGGGGAGGGATCCGGTTTTTCCCACGGAGGGGCTGAGGGCTCCATGGATTCCCTTGCCTTCCCGGAGTCATCCAGAGGCACCCAGGGTGTCCAGAACACTTCCCAGGGCAGGCAGAGCTGGCTCGGGATCGGCGGGAAGCGTCAGGTAGCACTCGGCACCTCGCTTCCACAGCCTCTGGAAAAGCAGGAATTTTCCCCTCCGTGGGGCACGGGAACGGGATCCTCCCAAGCAGAGCCCGTGTCTCGCTGTTGGCTGAGCGGGAGCTGCCCCGGGACACCTCGGGATTCGGTGGGATTTGCTCCGAGATTCCCGGGCTTTTCCGGTTCCCTCCCAAAACGCGCGGTAATTCCGGTCGTCGGATTTTGACGCCGACAAAAATCCCTCCGCGACTGGGAATTCTGTCCTTGCTTTCTGTCCCAAGCACTGGGCTCCAGATTTAACCGGGTCTTTTCCAACCCGGATGATTCCACGAGATAAAATATCCAAAACGCTTTTGTAGGGAAAAGATTCCCGTGGATTTCTGGGAAAACCGCCTTGCATTTTCACGGAATGCTGGAGAGGGGTTGGTACAACCCCACCCTGAACTTCAGGAATATCCTCAGGAAAATCCGGGAGCACAACTCAAAGCTGTCCCTGGCTGTGAGCTCAGCTCCGTTGGCTGCTGAGAGACTGGAGAAAGACGGATAAAAATTCCCAAATCCGTCCCTAATTGTCGTCCAGGCCAGGTCCACGTCTCCCCAAAAAAATGATGGGAAGAGGTTGAAAGCCTCCCCTCAGTCCATGGTTAATCCCGAATATTTCCTTTGGGAAAACCTCCGGCCTTTAGTTCCAACTCCCAGGGATTTCTCTGGTTCCGGAGAGAAATTTGGGATCACCTGCAGACGACGGCACGGGAAGCCCCGGGAGAGCCGGCGGGATGAGGATATTCCATCCCACCTTATCCAACCTTTCCCAAATCATTTAGGGAGGTTTTTCCTGCGGTCTTTCAGAGCCCTTCATCCCACGTTTGCGCTTCCCGCTGCTCATTCCTGCTTTTCTCTGAGGTCCGTGGGAACGGCCTGGGATGGATGCTCCACCTTGGGATGGCCCCGCCCCTGCTCGTCATTCCAGCGGGGGGACTTGGAATTTGGCTCTCCCGTCCTTTCCCCAGCTCCCTCCTTTCTGTTCGGCTTGGGAAGCTCCTGGGTTCTCCCTGAAATCGGAGGGAATTCTCACCAGAACAGTTTTCCAGCCAATTCCTGGGCCCTGAGCTGGGAATTCCTTGCAGGGCAGAGGGGTTTTGTGGGAATTGGTGGGGATCGTGCAGCTCGCTCAGGGCAGGAATTATTTCCAGGCGGGAAGGATTCCCAGCGTGGAGGGGAGAGGATCCAGGGATGAGGAGCTCAGGGACACTCGGGGATCCCTGTGCCAAATCCTTCTCACTTCCTACAATTCCCGAAAAGTGGCTGTAGCCGGGTCCCTTCTCCCAGGAAACCAGTGCTGAGAGAAGAGGGAACGGCCTCGAGTTGTGCCAGGGGAGCTTTAGGCTGGATATCGGGAATATCCTTCCTGGAAAGGCTTAGCCAGCCCCGGCACCGGGCAGTGGGGGAGCCCCCACTCCTGGCGGGATTTAACATCGGTGTGGATGGATTTGGGAATGCCGGCGCTGTTCCGAGGGGTCTGACAGCAGCGGAGCAGCAGCGGGAATCTGAGGGCAAAAACAAGGATGAGGCTGGAATTCCCTCGGGAGAGCTCCGTGTCCCTGGGCCGGCTGGAGCCCGGCCAGGGAAGCTTTCTGCTCCCGCATTGTCTCCGAACGAGCCCGGGATGGGAGGGAGGGGCAGGAAGGATTCCCAGTTAATGGATTTGAGGGATCATTAGGACAGGAACCGGGCCCGGCAGCGCCGTGCCTTCCGCAGCCGCTGGAAAATTCCCGTTTTCCCTCTGCTGCCGCGCCCCAGCGCTCCTGGATATTGTTTCAGGCTCGGCTGAGGGGATGTGCAGGGCGTTGGTTTATCCCAAACTGTCTCCTGGCTCTCCTGATTTCCCGTGGAAAACCTGGGGAGTGTTTGGAGGGGCAGCCCGCGGTTCCCGTTGGATCAAAGATCCCTCCCCAAAATCCCCATTTCCCTTCTCTCCGGAGTGCTCCTGGATGTCGGGTCAGGCCGAGCAGGATAAGCTGGGTTAGGCCTTCTTTTGTCCCGGATCGTCTCCCGGTTCTCCCTATTTCCCATGGAAAACCTGGGGAATGTTTGGAGGCGCAGCCCCCGGTTCCTGTTGGATCAAAGATCCCTCCCTCGGGCTGTGCCCGAATATTCCAATGCCGTCTCATCCCTGGATTTCCGCCTCCTCAATCGCTTTGTGGCTGGAAGCAGGGAAGGATTGCTGGAGAAACCCCTCCAGAAGTTCCCTTCAAACCTCCCCGAGAACATCCAAGGCTGGAAAATTCCAGATCCTTTGGATTTTGTGCCTGGATTCAAAGCCGGGACCACGATGCCTCCGTCCCATCCGGTGCCTCGGGGAAATTGGTGCAGACTCCGAGAATCCCGGGATCCTTTGGCTCCCGGAAAAGGTGGCCAAGGTCCCCTGGCTGTGTCCTGAGGTGGCCGTGGAGCAGCAGGAATTCATGATCTGGGAGACCGGGAATAGCGGGAATTCATGATCCAGCAGACCGGGAATAGTGGGAACTCATGATCCGGGAAAGGGGAGACAGGGAATAGCGGGAACTCGTGATGTGGGAGAGAGGAGACAGGGAATAGTGGGAGCTCATGATCCCAGAGAGGGGAGACAGGGAATAGTGGGAACTCATGATCCAGGAAAGGGGAGACAGGGAATAGGGGGAACTCATGATCCGGGAGACCAGGAATAGCAGGAGTTCATGATCTGGGAGACTGGGAATAGCAAGAACTCATGATCCGGGAAAGGGGAGACAGGGAATAGTGGGAACTCATGATCTGGGAGAAAAGAGACAGGGAATAGTGGGAACTCATGATCCGGGAGAGAGGAGACAGGGAATAGCGGGAACTCATGATCCCAGAGAGGGGAGACAGGGAATAGCAGGAACTCATGATCCCGGAGAGGGGAGACAGGGAATAGCGGGAACTCATGATCCGGGAGAAAGGAGACAGGGAATAGCAGGAACTCATGATCCCGGAGAGGGGAGACAGGGAATAGCAGGAACTCATGATCCGGGAGAGGGGAGCCAGGGAGCCGTCGGGGCTGGAGATCAATGGGACACATGATCCCGACTCCCAGGGCATGAAAGGATTCGCAGAAAAAGGGGAAAACCCTTCCGCAGTCCCTCAGGGATGGATGGGCTGGGATGACCTCAGATTGCTGGGATGGAAACTGGGCTAAAAGTCGGGAGAAGATTCCCAGGAGGGTGCCGGGGTGGGGCTGGAATATTGGGAAGGGGGGGATTGGATGTCACGGGGAGTCTCAGCTCCAGAGCCTCATCCAAGGGATTAAAGCAGAGCTGATCCCGGCTTTAGTTAAGGAAAGGCGCTCGGTGCTTCCCACAGATCCGTGTTTCCGGCAGCTCGGCAGTGCCGGGATAATCCCAAACCCCTCCACAGCCCCCTTTTTCCTTCCTGCCCTAAGGAAACTTCCCGGAAAAGGAGGATGAGGGATTTTCCTGGAGAAAGGGAGGCTCAGGGGTGACCTTCCCGCTCTGCACAATTCCCTGCCGGGAGGGGAGTCAGGATCCGGGAGGGAATCAGGATCTGCTCCCGGGGAACAGGGACGGGGTGAGAGGGAATGGCCTCAGGGGAGCGCTTAGGTTGGATGTGGGGAAATTCCTTCCTGGAACTGGTTTTTACAGCTGCCCAGGGAAATGCCGGAGTCCCCATTCCCGGCTGGATTTCAAACCCCTGTGGATGTGGCACTTGGGTGGCCTCGGCAGGGCCGGAGCCCGTCCTAAAGGGCTTTTCCAACCCCAGCGATTCCATGATTCCAAAGGAAGCCGACGGGAAGCCCCAGACCGTTCCCTGTGCACTGCGAGGGAGGAGAGGAGGGCACGGCCCATCCCGAGCGAAGCCCGGGATGCTTTTCCAGAGGGCGGGAGGAGCTGATGTCTCCATCCCAGGAGGAAAACCCTGGAGGCCGGGGAAGCCCCGGATGAAGGATGGGCTGGAATAAGACGTTTCGCGGGATTCTCGGAGCGTTCCCGGCTGGAAGGAGATCCCGGGGCTGTCAGCGAACCCCGCCTTTCCCCAGCGCCACAAAAGCGCTTCCCCCGCAGCCCGGCTGCTCTTCCTTTGTGGTGAAACTCCCGGAGCTTTAAGCGTGGAATGGCATTCCCTGGGGGATTCCAGGCTCCCGTGCCAGGCCCTGCCAGCATTCCAAGGATCCGGAGGACGCCCCTCGGTGACCCCCGGGGAGGGTGCGATCCCTGGAGCACATTCCCGATGTTCCCAGCCCCGCGTGCGAGGCTTGGCTCGTCCCGGATGGTTTTTCATGGGAATGACCAAGCTCCAGCTGCTTCACGTCACCAGCAAAGAGCTTAATGCAGGCCAGGCACAGCTTTCCCTGGAATATTCCCGGGTTTTTCCGTATTTCTGGGATTTTAGGGATGTTTCCATCTGCTTTCCCTTGGGGTTTTCTCCCAAGGAACGGGGGCAGGATAACGGGAAACGTCCCCGAGTAGTGCCAGGGCAGGTTTTGGTTGGATCACGAGGAGAAGCTTTTTCCCGAAGGATTGTCCGGGCCCGGCCCAGCTGCCCACGGGAATGCCGGGATCCCAGGAGGATGTAAAAGTGTGGATGTGGCTCTGGGGACGGGGGCCGGGCTCCGGGATCCTGAGGGTCCTTTCCAGGAGAAGCCATCCTGGGATTCCAGAGCGTCCCAGCCGAGCACGGGAATGTGGGAACTGGGAGCACGGACACAGCAGGGGCCTGGCTCAGCCACCGCTTGTGCTCGTTTCCCATGAGGAATTCTGGGAATTCCGTGAGGAAATCTGTGGGATTTATCTGTGGGATAATTAAGGATAAATATCCCGAGGAAAAGGGGATCCTTCCGAGGATCCCAGCAATCCCGGCTCCGGAGACACGGAGTCACTTCCACGGGAATGCTGCGTCCTGCTCCCCTGCTGCCATCCCAGGGGCTTTGTCCGGGAATCCGGGAGATCCCAGCACCGCTTTCCTGTGGTCCATCCCGTGGCTTGGAGTCTCCCAGGAGCTGCTGGGATGGTTGTTTTTAGGGAATGGTTGGGATATTTATGAGGAGCACTGATCGGATCCGTGGCTTCTCCAAGGGCAGGAAGGACGGGGAGGGGAAGGAAACCGAGGGAAAACGGGAAAAGCGCCGCAGTTCCCGGAGGCTGCTCCAGTTTCCTGCCAAAATCCCCATCCCAACCCTCCAGGAAAAGCTTTCCTGGATCAGGAAGCTTCCACCAGGAATCCCAGCCCATGCATCCATAGGCCAAATCCCTGGAAGTGTCCTGGGAAGGGCTGGAGAAATCTGGGAGACTGGGAAGTGTCCCTGGAACAAGAGGATCTTTGAGCTCCCTTCCCTCCCAAACCATTCCATGATTCCAGGAATATCCGGCTTTTAAACCTTCCTGAACAGAGTTATTCCCGAGGGTTATCCTTATTCCCGAGGATTTCTCTCACAGAAACTTCCCGTTTCTGAAACAGGATGGAAAAATCCCGCCCAGGCCCTTCCCGTGCTCACGGAATCCTTAAGGTTGGAAAAGCCCCCTTGGATCCCCGATTCCAGGCATCATCCCAGCCCTTCCAGGCCCGTCCCTAAATCCCGTCCCACTTCCGGGGACGGTGATTCCATCGTTTCCCCGGGCAGCTTTTCCGGGGAAGAAAGGAATCCCGCGGTTTTCAGAGCAGCAGCCCCCACAAGACGCCACAATTCCCAGCCCCGCTCCATGAAATATTCCAAATATTTCTGCTCCAGAGAGGGAAAACTCCTCTCCGTGGGTGGCCGAGGGCTTTGGAAACAAATCCCGGGTCAAGGATAATGCGAAACTTCCTTTCCAAATCCAAGCCAAAGTTCAGGGATTTCCTGACCGAAGCTTCCTTTTCCCATGGAATTCGGGACCCGAGCGGGGATTTTTGTTCGTTTGTTCCGGAATCCGTTCCCGTAAACTTTTAGCATCCATGGGGTTTTATATCCGGAAGCTTTCCAGCTTTCCCAGAACTCCCGCAGAGCTGGAATCCTGGAGGCAGGTTGGCGGGATGAGATGGAGAAACCGGGCTCCCGGATTTTCCATTTTCCCAAAGGAATTTCTGCTCTGAGTTCGGTGAGGGATCCGGAAATATCCCGGCCTCGGAGGGATGATTCCTTGGAGCTGTGGCTTTTCCCTGTGGCTGTGCCTGGGCTGAGTGAAAAGCCTGGATTCCTTGGGATAACTCGGGAGCAAGGGAGAGGGAATCCACGAATCTCCCAGGAGGCCGCCCCAGTTTCCCACCGAAATCCCCATCCCAACCCTCCAGGAAAAGTTTTCCAGGATCAGGAAGCCTCCCCCAGGAGCCCCAGCCCACGCATCCGTAGGCCAAATCCCTGGAAGTGTCCTGGGAAGGGCTGGATGGGGCTGGAGAAGGCTGGGTTGGGCTCCTCCAAGCTTTGGGATAAAGGGAATCGTCCCAGCGAGGGTTTGAGGCCGGACATGCCGGGATTCCCGCAGCAGGCGTGGGAATGCGCGGGAATTTTCCACGGGAAGAGCGCTCAGGGATCCTGTGGAGGAGCTGATCCTTGATCCAGCCTTTTCCATGGAAGCTGGAAGGATGGGGCATTTCCCTGGGGCTCCGGAGCTCATCCTGGCACCCGATCCCATTCCAGTTTCCCGGATTTCTGGGATGAAGCAGAACGATCCCACACCCGAGTGGCCGAGTTATGGACACGGATCTCAGCTCCGTGCTTCCCATGGGATTCTCCCGGGTACCGCAGGCTCTCAGGGACCTGGATTTGGAGAGGGAAAAGGCGGGAAAAGGGAGCGGTGCCGCAGCAGGGCCATCAATCCCTGTTCCCGGCGTTCTCCTGGAAAGGCTCAGGTTTCCCTGGAGCTCGGGAACGGGGGTGGAGGCCGGGTCCGGGAGCATCCAGCGGGGGCATTCCCGATCCCGAGCTCGGGAAGCCGGGCCTGGCAGGGAAGCGGCTGCAGCTCAGCTGCCTCGGGATCCTGCCAGAACAAACAGCTGCGCCCGGGATTCCCGGGAATTCCGCACTGGGAATGCGCTCTCCTGCCTCCCCAGGAGTGAGGGAGGGAGGGAAGCACCGCCCGCTCCCTGCGCAGCTCCCACATCCCCGGTGTTTGCATCCCAAATCCCCGGTGTTCCCATCCCAGATTCCCGGTATTCATATCCCAAATCCCCGGTGTTCCCATCCCAAATCCCCGGTTCTCATACGGCGTTTGCTCTCGGAATTTGGGTCAGGACGGGGGGACGAGAATTCCCAGGGAAACGCTGCTGAAACAGCGTCAGGACTGGAAGTTTCCCAGGCAGCTGCTCTGGAGAAACAGGGAAAAGGGAAACGAGGTGGAAGGGGAAGGGGCAGGAATGTTTTCCAGAGCCTTTCGGGTGTGTCTGTGAGCAGCTGTGCTGCGTCATTCCCAATCCCAGAGTATCCCGGGAAGCTCCTGCCTCGTCTCTGCACTCCACAGCCGCTCCTGATGGGCTCTGAGTCCCTGTGGATCCTGGGATGGGAGTTTTCCATGAGTTTTTACTGGGAAGTCTTTAGCAGAGAGCTCCTCCCTGCTGCCCCATCCCCATCCGCATTCCCAGCCTTCCCGACGGGAAAAGCATCCCGGTGCCCGGGAGAGCGCGGCCTGGAGCCGGAGCCAGGCCTCTCCCGGCTTTTGCACTATTTGGGATTGGCCGTAGATGGCAGCAAATGTCTCGGAGCTTCCCGCTGGGCTGGCTGTGGCCGGGAGAATTCCTGCATCCCCCGCGGAGCGGGAACGGGCCCTGCTCCAGAGGGAGCGGGAGCAGAGCGGGATCTGCAGCCGCTCCCATCCCGGCGTCTCCGGGATCCACCGGAGCGGTTCTGGCACCGCTGGCAGCGTCTCCTCCAGGCTCCTGGATGCTGGGATGGGAATGTGGAGGGAGCCGAGCCTGGGGAGAGCCTTGGGAATGATCCTGGAGATGCTCCAGGAGGGATCCCCCTGCAGGGGCGGGACAGGGAGCAGCAGCTCGGAAATGGGAGAAGGTTTGGCCGTGAGGAAGAGTTTTTTGTGATGAGGGTGGGCGGGCCCTGGGATGGAATTCCCGGAGAAGCCGTGGCTGCCCCTGGATCCCTGGAAGTGCCCAAGGCCAGGCTGGACAGGGCTTGGAGCAGCCTGGGATGGTGGGAATTGTCCTAGGAGCAAGGTGAGCTGTAAGGTCCCTTCCCACCCAAACCAGTCTTGGATTCTGCAATTCCATGGAAAATCTGTCCAGCCCCAGGCCCTGTTTTCCATCAAGGATATTCCCAAGCGCTCAGGAACAGGAACAACAGAATTGTCGGGAATGATCCTTCCCCTTCTCCTGCCCCGGCTGTCGTTTCCAGGCCCCCGTCTCTGGGAATCTCGGGAAGGCTCCCGGTGTTTCCCAGCCATCCCTCTGTTCAGGGATTATTTAACAGGAGCTCCCTGTATCCTGTTTCCAGAGCGGAGCCACGTTCCGACGGCATCCTGGAATCCTGGAATGGTTTGGGACGGAAGGGCTTTCAAACCCATCCCATTCCGGCCCCTGCCATGGCCAGGGACACCTGCCACTGTCCCAGGATGCTCCGAGCCCCATCCAGCCTGGCCTTGGACACTTCCAGGGATGGAGCCGATAATCCAGCACCTTCCCAGTCCCTTCTCCAGACCTGCTGATCCTCACTTTGCCTTGGCTTTCCCAAATCCCGGGATTTCCTGCCTCCAGCTCTTTGCTGTGCGCTCCCTCAGCCAGGCTCAGCCCCTGGAATGCTGATTCCCTTTCAGTTCCCAGGATCACCCAGGGCAGGGACACACGGAACGAGCAGGAGCGTGGATTCTCCCCTGTAATTCCCTCTGGAATGCCAGGGCAGGAATGCTGTGCTTCCCTGGGCTCTCTCCCACAATTAGCAGAGCCCCGGCAATTAGCCCAAGAGAGCCGGAGCTGGCGAGGAAAACCCCTCATCAGCCTCATTCCAAACTCCCGGAAAACCGGGCAATGGGAAAGGGACAGCGCCCGTCTGCTTCCAGCTGGGAGAAGGGCAGGGCTCGGGCTGCAGCCGGGATGGATCCTCTGCCTTCCCGGGACATCGGGATCCTCGGGATCCTCGGGATCCTCGGGATCCTCAGTCCCATGGTGTCAAATTCCCGGACTTCCCTCATTTCTCCGGCTGATCCCTGTGTTTATCTCTCTCCCTGCTCCGCACCCCATCCTGATCCGCGTTCCCAAACGCTCCCCTGTGCCAGCCGCGGGGCTGGTTTGATTCCAGGGGAGTTTGCAGCTGGAAAAGCGCAGGGAAACGCTGGCGTTCATCCCAGGAAGCTGCACCGGGGGAGGGATTCTGCTCCCTGGACGTTCTCCCGAAGCTGCAGAGGATTCGCCTCCCCCTGCTCCCTTGAACCTCGAACTCATCCCTTTCTATCCCAGCCTCACGGCTCTGCTCCCTTCTCCCCGTTTTCCTCGTCGCTGCTGCCCTTTCCCGCCCAACTCCCGTGCGCACCTGGGCCTTGGAGAACGCTCACCCTCAGGGGCCCTTCAAACCCTGACAATCCTGGGATTTTCCTTTGCGACTCGGCCTTTCCCAAAGCTTGGAATACTTTGGGAAGCCTGGACTCGGTCTGGTTTTTCGCTGGGGTTGTGGAGCCGGTCAAAGTCTGGGAAATCCGGCAGGAACGAGGGGAGAGGAAAGGAACCGTTGGTGACCTTGGAAGCTCAAAGTTCAGATTTGCCCGGGGAGGCATCCAGAGGCCAGGCTGGAGAGGAACTGGAATTCCCTGCATCCGTTGTTTACTCAGCGATCCGAGCTATTCCGGGATACCAAAGCTCCAGACAGAATTCCCGCCGCTATTCCAGCACAGGGCCCATTTCTCCCGGCTCAGATCCCCGTCTCTTTTTCGGGAGGCATCCCACCTATTTTCTGGGGCACGGAGAGGAGTCTGTGCTAAATTTAAGGCCCAGACAGGGGTAAATTCATCATCCCAAAGTGCCGGGCCTGGGTGCGTCCCGAAATTCCCGGTGCTCCTCCGAGCGTTTCTAACCGGGGCGCCGGTAACGCGATAGCCGCACGTGCCGGGAGCTGGATCCACCGGGATATTCCTGGGTACAAACCCCGGATTGTGGCCGCGGGGCTCTCGGTAAGGGATCCTTCCCCAGCTGACGTCAGCGGCCCAGCTCAATTTCCACCGGCCCGAATTCCAGGGTTTTTTGCCGCGTCTCGGAGGGGCCGGGGACACTGGGACAATTTGCGTCATTCCCGCCGTGGCAGGGGTTGGAAAAGAGCGCCCGGGGGGGCTGGGAAGAAACGCAGCCCTGCTTTTCCCAGCGCCGGGATGAGGAGCACAAAGGGAAGATGGCAATGGGTGTCGGGATTTTCTGAGCCCCTGGGTTTGGGTGGCTCCGAACCAGGCCTGGGAATGGGAGGCTCAAATTTCCCTTTTCCCCTTTGGTTTCAGGGTGAAGGAGAGTGGATTTCCGTTGGATTTGGGGAAGGAATTCCTGGCTGGGAGGGTGGGGAGGGGCTGGCATGGAATTCCCAGAGAAGCTGGGGCTGCCCCTGGAAGTGTCCAGGGCCAGGCTGGATGGGGCTGGGAGCAGCCTGGAACAGTGGGAGCTGTCCCTGCCCATGGAATGGGGTGGGAACGGGATGATCCCTAAGATCCCTTCCATCCCGAATCATTCCAGGATTCCCTGACTTGGGACAGCCAGCCCAGCCTCAGCTGGGCCCTGAGCTGATTCAGTCGGGATCAGCTCGTTCTGGGAATGCCCAACGGATCGAGGGACACCCCCAAATCTCCCGCGGGAAGTGGCCGGAAGGATGGAATGAACCTCCCGGGGATGGAAACTCCTCCTTGTCCGAGTGTCCCTGCTTTCGGGAAAAGCGGGATGAAGCCGAGCTGAGCAAGGCCCGGGAAGGCCCAGCAGGCCCAGGCGGCCTCAGCTCTGGGCTCAGAGACGGGACAGTCCGGCCCGGAGCGCCAAAAACACGGACACGGGGGGAAAGCTGGGATCCAAGGATGTTTTGGATGCGCAGTGCAGGGGGCGGTTCCTAAGGAATGAGGTGATCCCAAAATTGGTGGAGTGGTGGCCTGGGGGTGGCCGGGGAGCTCGGCTCAGGGAATTGGCACTTCCAGGGAGAACAGGGAACAGCTGAAACGCCTCTCGTTCCCGAAAGAATTAACAGGGAATGGCCTTTTCCAGCACCAGCCCTGAGCTCCTGGCAGCACCTTTACAGATGGGTCCAAAATTCCCAGTCGGGAGCGGTCACAAGTAAGGATATTCCCAGACGGCAGGGCTGGGAGATTCCCAGAGCCAGGAAAATTTATCCCTCCCACCTCTGATTCCCAAGGTTCCCTGCTCTTGTCTCTGCACCAAAAATCCCGGCTCGCCTGCAAAGGCAAAATGCAGGAGGCACCTGCCCGGTTCGGGTTTCCTTCCAGGGCATTTCCGTGTGATCCCGATCCCGGAGTCACAGAATTCCCGACTGGTTCCACTCGGAAGGGACCTTGGTGCCCATCTCCAACCCAAACCTCCCACGCTCCCCGGCTGCTCCAAGCCTTTTCCTTGGACACTCCCCATCCCACAAGTGCCGCTCCGGGCTCACCTTGTCCCAGCTCTCCCACATCCTCATGATTCCGACGGAATTTTTTCCCGCCTCTGTTTCTCGTTGACTCCGAAGCAGGATGTGAGCACCGTTTGTCGGAATCCCTGCACCGACCTCATCCCAAAAAAAAAAACCACTCCGTTTTCATCCGGACTAAAACTCATTACCGGTTTTACGGGGCTGCGGATGGGCACCGGCCCTGTTTTGGAATCTCTGGAGGGAATTTCTGGAAAAGCTTTCAGCTGGAGAAGGCTGGGACGGTGAAAAACAGGGAGATATTTTTAGTGTGGGCTTGTTGGGGATTTTTTTTTTCTTTTTTTTTTTTTTTTTTCCCTTCCCATAAATCATGAGGATCTGCCTTTGTCCGCGCTGAAAAGGTCACGGCTAGCTGGGAATTCTGGCTGTGCTGGAGGGATCGGCACATCCTTCATCCCGGAAAATGTGACGGAATTCCAGGTGGGGGGTCCCCATCCCTGGCGGGAGAAGCTGGTGATTCATGAGCGGCTTTCTTAGGGAAAGCAGCAGCCGGAAACAAATCCCAGCTCCGGCCAGGTGATCCCACATCCCCCACCGCAAAGCCCCGGCTCCGGCACGGAGCCTTTGGAACGAAAACTCGGCTGCAGCGCTTTTAAGGAGGCTGCGGATCACCGGGAGCATCTGCGCCGGCCTGAGCCGGGCTGGTGGCTCTGGAAAGCTGGAGCTGAGTGGGAAAAGCCGGGAATTGGCCCTGGGAGCAGCGGTTCTGGGAAAGGCCCACGGAGCGGCTCCGAGGTGCGGGAGGAAGGCGAGCGAGTCCCTTCGGACGCGGAGCCGCTCCCTGTGAGCTCATCCCGGGCTCCCTTTAGGGCCTCCCAGGGAAGAGAGGCACTTTTAGGGAATGATTCACGGCCCTGTTTACGTGTCTGGCGGAGCTGGAGATAAATCATTCCTGGCTCCAAGAGAGCAAACCCTGCCCGGATCCGCTCGGGATTTCATTCCGGATCAAACTCCTCTCGCCCGGCCCGGCGGCAGAGCAGGGATGGGGCTTCTCCCGTGGCCAGGGATAACCTGGGATGAAGGAATGGGGCAGCCCACGGCTCCGGGTGCTGCTCCAGAGCCGGGGGGGTTCCCCAGCCAGAGCTCATCCCACCAGGAATACAAATCCCGGCTATTTTCAGCGGATCTGGGCTGGCGCGGATGCAGCCCGGGGTGCCCAGTTCCAGGGAGATGCGCACGGATCAGCTGGATCCTCCCAAAACGGGATTTTAAAAAGGCCCGGGGCCGTTTGGGTTTGTCTGGTGTTTTTGTGATTCCAAAGCTCAGCTGCAGCCGGGAACACAAGTGTGGAGGGAATGCAGGAGGGGTCACATGGGATACTGGGATGGAATTCCTGGCTGGGAGGGTGGGGAGGGGCTGGGATGGAATTCCCAGAGCACCTGTGGCTGCCCCTGGATCCCTGGCAGTGCCCAAGGCCGGGCCGGACGGGGCTGGGAGCAGCCTGGGCCAGTGGGAGCTGTCCCCGCCATGGCCGGGGTGGGATGGGATGATCCTTGCGGTCCCTTCCCGCCCAAACCATTCCATGATTCCGTGATTCCACGGTAGGATGTTGCTATTTCTTCTGCTGGTCTCCCTCACCCCTCTGCTCCATTCCATGCTTTATTCCATGGAGCTGTGTCTCGGCCTGCTTTTCCCTGTGTTTACGCCCGGTCTGGAGCAGCAGCGTTCCCTGGATTTCGGGTCACGGATGGGTCAGGGCAGCGTTGACTCATGGAGCCGAGGCATCCCCACCCGCAGCCTCGTGTCCCGCGGGGAAAGATCCAGGGGATTTTCCAACAAATCCGGCAAGGAGGCAAAAATAAGAATCCTGCAGGGATCGCCCGGAGTTGGGGATTTGTTGTTCCAAGAGAGGGAGGGAAAGCGAGAGCTGGAGTCAGACTGGGGCTGGGAATCTGAAGAGGCGGGAAGTGCCCAAGGCCAGGCTGGACGGGGCTGGGAGCATCCTGGGATCGTGGCAGGGGTGGAATGGGAATGGGATGAGCCTCGCGCCGCCTTCCAACCCAATCCACTCCGGGATCCTGGGATGCAAGGTATTCCCGGGATTGCAACGACAGAAAGGGAGTCGGAGGGGAGGGAAAGGAGTCCGGGCTGCGGGGAAAGGTGCAGCCTCAGCCTGGAGGTGTTTAATGAGGGAAGGCTGGGAAGCTCCTCTTGGAATGCGGCATTCCAGGAGCTCATCCCAAGTCCCCTCGCCCCGATCCAGAGGGAAACGTCCCTGCCCATCGCCGGGAGCTTGGAATCGATGGCATTTAAAAGCCCCTTCCAGCCCCAAGCCCTTCTGTAATTCCATGATCTCCGGGCCGTGCCGGGTGTTTGGATTCTCCGTACGGACCCCCAGCAGCTTTCCCAAACGTGATTCCTGGCGTGTGGCTGGAACAGCTCCTGCCCTGGATCAGATCCGCAACCGGGATCCTTCCCGTGGCTGCAGCGGCCTCGGACAGGGAACATCCCACGCGTGTCCGGGCCTTCCCGGAGCCACCTCCTGGCCCGGATGTCACCACCCGTCACCACCGCCCCGCGGCTCCTTCAGCCGCAAAACGCCGAAGAATCCCAATTTTTGGTGGAGCTGGACCATCCTTGAGGTCCCTTCCAACCCAGACCGTCCCGGGATTCTGGGATTCCAGGGTTTTCTGGGCTCGCTTTCCTACGGAGACGCTCCACCGAGGAGATTCCTCCCACTCTGCAAATCCTTCTTTCCCTGCTGACCCCCAAATTTCCGGGATACGGAGCTCACCGGTGTAAACGCGCGGGCACAGCTCCCCATCCTGAGGGACAATTCCCTGCCCAAATCCAGGCTGGAATCTCGTCCCCCAGGGCGTGCCCTCAGTGCCCGGCATGTCGCTGATCCGTGGCTGATCCCGAGGGAGCGGCTGTTGGCACCGGCAGCGCTCCGAGGTTTCCCCGGAGCAGCGGGAACGTGGCTCGGAGCCCACGGCTGCCCCCAGCCTTTGGCACAGCATTCCCAGGGCACGGATTCCTGCTCTCCCTGCGCTCCAATCCCACCGGCAGACGTGACCTGGCAGGAGTCAATCCCAAACCCCCTGCTGGGATGTGGGATCGACCATTCCGGCAGAAATATCCCGGGAGCATCCCCCAGGGGCACCGGGGATGGGAAGGGAGGGTTTTGCTTCCAGCTGGGTTTCTCCGGATGGGCGGGAGGGAGGGGGGGGCTGCTCCAGGGCTGTGCCTCTGGATGCGGGAATGGCTGGGATTGGGATGCAGCTGGATGTCCGGCACCGGGAAGGAGCAGGTTGTCCTGACCGGAGGGATTTGTGGGATCCCAGGTTCCCGAGCTGCAGCAGGGAAGGAGTGCCAAGATTGTCCCCCCTCTCCCAAAATTCCTGGGCTGCCTGAGGCCACGGAGTTGATCCCGTGTGGATTCCTGGCCAGGGCTGCTGGGAGGGGAGGAGTTGGTGTTTTGGAAGGGAAAAAAGGGAAAGAAAAAAAACAAAACAACAGGAAAATGGGGAAAACACAAAGGGGAAAAAAGGGAATCAATCCCAGCGTGACCTGGAACTACTGCGCTGGGATTTCAGCCGAGCCTTTGGGTGATTTTCCCAGAGGAAGGCTGGAATTCGGGAGCAGGAGCTCTTTTCCCATTCCTGGTGACCCCAGGGGAAGAGAATTTCCTGCTTCTCCAGCTCAGTGCTCCCAAATCCATCCTTTCCTCCCCTCCCTGCACAGAAAAGTTCGGGATGGTCCGACGGGATAGGGCAGGGAAAGGGGAGAAGCTTTGCTGGGCCTGGGGAAACTGAGGCAGGAAGGCTGGATCCGCTTCTCCCATTCCCAGAATTCCTTAGGGAGCCCGGAGTCACCACGGTGCGCAGGACCCGAACGGCTGGAGTTCAGCGAGACAGGATCACTCGGAATTCCCGGATGGATTCCGAGGAGGTTTTCTCCCTGCCGAGGAATATTCCTGGTTTTCACTTGGAGCAGGGCGGCGGAGCTGCTGCTCCGGGAGCGCGGAAGGGCCGCAGGAGATGCCAAAGCCACCTCCGTGTGTCCCTTGGGAAATGCTGGGCTCCAGGAGGAGGAGGGCTTCTCCGGGGAGGAGGATTCCGCGAGCGGGAAGCGTTCCATGGGAGCAGGACCCTGCTGGGACGGAGGAGGATCCAGAGGACGAAGCAGGAATCTCCTCGGTGGAGGAGGAACCAAGCCCAGCGAACCCGTGGGACCTGAGCCCTGGAATCCCGGAATCCCGGGATGGGTTGGGTTGGAAGGAACCTTAAGGATCACCCAGCTGCACCAAACATTGGGATTCTTCCCCCTCTTTGTGGGCAATACTAGGGAAGACTGAGATTTGCGCTCTGAATTCCTGGAATTTCGTGCTGTTGGAATTCAGCACTTTAGTGACTCTTCCCAAAGCGCTCCAGGGAGAAGCTTGGATTGGCTGGATTTGGGAGCAAACCCAAGGGATTTGGCAGCGTGGGGTTGGGAAAGAGCCACAGTATGGGTGATTTTTAGGGATAATCCTGTGGAATTCCGAGCCTCTAAAGCGTTAATTATTAACATTAACGAGCTGAAAGCAGCAGGATTCGCTAGAATTCCTACAAAATAACGGGGAATTCATTCTTCCTGCTTAACGGCAGGTGTGGACTCCCCACCCTTGCCGTTAATTGCCTTCTTAATTAACTTCCAATTAACTTCCAATTAACACCCCCTGGGAATCCTTCATTACTCAGCATAAACGGCACTGACTCGGATTGACAGGAAGAGAGAGAGAATCCCGTTTTTAGGGAGTCGGGAGAGCTGGGAAAGGCTGCTGCAGCCTCCTCCCGAGCACATTCCCACTGGGAATATTCCACTTCGTATCCCACGGCTCTTTTTGCCGCCGGGCTGAGGGACAAAACTCCGAAATGGGCTTT
>VZRN01002807.1:29246-47852 GCA_013397935.1 Dasyornis broadbenti
GAGAGGGGCAGGGAAGGAGCTGGATTTTCCCACGGAGAATCGAGGGAAATCCGTCCCTGCTGCCGCTCCATCCGAGGGCGTCCGTCACGTGTCCAGAACAGATTTTCCTGAAAAGATTTCGGGGTCGCCAGGGCTGGACTCCGATGATCCTCCCTGGACCCGGGCTTGGCGGATCCCAGCCCTGCCTCGGATGTGGGAGGGACAGCGAGGAGCAGGGAGCAGCCGGCCTGGGAAGGATCGGGAATAACCCGGAGGCCATTGCACCCTCTGGAGCAGCAGAGCGGGATCCCGATCCCGCCGCTTCCGGCGGCTCTGGAAAAGCCGTGGTTTGGGCGACGTGGTCAAGGGATTGAGGCAAAACCACCGACGTCGTTTCCCCCTCCGGAAAGCTGGGAAAGGCGGGAATCTTCCAGTGCTTCCCACGGCTCCGTCGGGATCCATCCAGCTCTTCCTTGCCCTCACATTCACCATTCCCTCTTTTTCTTCAGCCCCTTCCCCTCGGGTGCCCCCTGGGTCTCCTCCTTTCCCACTCTGGTTTCCCATTGGATTGTCCCATCCCGGGCTTCAGGAGCTCGGATTTCAGCAGGAGCGTTTGAAAGGAATCCTGAGGCCCATTCCCAGCTCCGCCACGGAGGATGGGATGAGGGACAGGCCAGCTCAGCGCCCCCTGCCTGAGCTCCCAACCCCGAATTCCTGCCGTTCCTGCCCCGTCTCGGATTTTTGGGAGCAGTGGAGCTGGTCCATGACGGAGCACAGCAGATTCCCGCCAATCCCACGCGAGCTGCAGAGCCGGGAGCACAATGGGATTCCAACCTGGTTTTCCATGCCTGGACCTGACTTTTCCAAGGGGCAGCCACAGCTCCTCTGGGAATTCCATCCCGGTCCCTCCCCACCCTCACAGCCAGGAATTCCTTCCCAAAATCCCACCCGAATCTTCCTTCCGTCAGCTTCAAGCCGTTCCTGCTCACCCAAAGTCCTCGCAAGTAATCCTCCTCCAGCCTCCTTCCTTTCGGAGACATTCCTGGAAAAGCACCATGGATATCGGCTCTCCCGGGTCAAGGGCACGTGCTGACTGGAAATCGTGGATTCCCAATCCCTGGAAGTGCCCAAGGCCGGGCTGGACGGGGCTTGGAGCAGCCTGGGATGGGGAGAGGTGTCCATGTCCATGGAACGGGATGAGCTTTAAGCTCCTTCCCGCCCGATCCGTTCCGGAATCGCGCCGTTTTCCCTTCTCCCTCCTTTCTCCTGCCCGCCTTTCCCCTTTCCCAGCCGTCAGCCGCTGTTCTCCCGGCGGATCCCAGCGCTCCTTGCCTCGGGCCCACGGACCGCCCTCAATCCCAAGAAATCCTGGAGCTGCTTCGGAGCCGCCGCCGGGGCAGGCGCACCAAAGGGACCCCGTCCTTCCCGGAAACGAGGCCCGTGAGCAGGGATGGATGTGACCTCTCCAGGGAATTTCGGGGTTTGCTTTCGTGGCTGAGCCACCAGCCAGGCCGTGGAAATTCCCGAGAACATCCTCATCCCACCCCACGGGCTCCGGAGGGGCAAGGGAAGTGGGGAAAGGGGATCCCAGTGGATTTTACAGGGATGAAGTTGCTGTGTCCCCCTTCCCTCCTCGTTTCCGCTGTCTCCGGACAAGGGCGGGGAAACAACATTCCCGGATCTTTTTCCCCACGAGGAGCTTCCACGTTCCAGCAAAAAAAGCACCACTGGGAAGAGGGGAGTGGATCCTCGAGCAAGAGGAGCGGGTGGGATTTGACTGGAAAACCGGGAAGCGCAGGGAGGAGCCTCCGTCCCTTGCCCGGTGCTCCCGGTGTGGGAACCGCAGGAACGACAGGAAAAGCTGCACCTGCGGAGGTGCCAGGCTCCCACGACCCTCGGCATGAAGTTATTCCTCGGAGAAATTGGATGCCGGGAAGCTCCGTGCAGGAATCTCTGCTGAGGAAATTTCGGGGAAGGCGATTTAAAGGGATTTGCTGGCAGCTCTTAGCGGGATTTTCAGAGGGATTAAGAGCTCCAGGGACGGGATAACCTCGGCCTCTTCCTCCAGAACAGCTGGATTTGGGAGCTGCGCCTGCCTGGGACCAGTTCTGCCTCCCCTTGGATGCTCCTCTTGCTCCCAGAGTTCCCATCGGCAAAAACTGCCCCTGGAAAATCCTCTCTGAGCTCCCGAGCAGCCAGCTAATGGGGAAAAGCAAAAATCCCAGGCGAGGGCTGATCCAGGTGCTCCTTTGAGGGCAGAATAAATCCCTGCTGCTCTGGGCGGTGGAATACTTCAGGAATTCTGAGGGAATAGCTCAGGTTGGTAAATCCCAGCCTGGACGTTCCCAGTTTGCCTCCAAGACGGGGATTATTGGGATCAAACGATTCATTCCTTCCCGTGGGTCCATAAGGCTCTGCAGGAGGAGGGATTTTTTTTTTTTAGGGATGAAAGGTGAAGGCGTGCGGGAATTTGATAAAAGGAGAGGGGAAATGTTGGATCTGGGAATCCCGGGGAGCTTTTGGATATGGGGATTCTGGGGATTCCCTGCCATGGAAACTTCCAGGGTTTTTATCTCCTTGTCACCGCCCTGAGCAGAAAGTGCAGGAATTCATGGAATAAGTGACGGAGCAAACTGGGAATAGAAACGGGAATTTCGGTGTTCTCAGCATGGCGCAGGGGGGTTGTGGCCTTACAAAGAGAGAAAATCCATGGATATTGATGGCAAGATCCCTTTTTGGCCCATTTTCTATCCCAGCCCAGCTCCAGGAGGCGCCAGCTTGGGAAAAGAGGGGATGGGGTCAGCAGCACTCTGGGACATTCCTGCCCCTGGAATTTCCATCCAGGCTCCGGATTTGACCGGCTCCGGCGGGAGTTGTCCTGCGTCAATCTGTCTGGGCCTGGTCGGGATCCTCTGGTGGGATTTGCTGGCGTTTCCGTCCTTGTTCTTTCCATCAAATCCTGCAAATTCGGGATTTATCCTCCTCCTTTCTCCGTATCCCACGGACAGCTCATCCTGGGACCTCCATCCCTGTTTCTCCCCCATCCCAAGGGATCCGCATCCCCTCCCGAGCAGCGGCTGCTCCACTCCCGCTCGTTCCCGACTCCTGCAGCCCGGCCTGGGCACTCCTGGAAGTGAAGCCGCTTTTTCTGCCTTCCTGGGGATCTCCAGATTCCCAAACGTCGGCACAAACGGTTTTTAGCAAGGCCGTGCCCCCAGCAGTTCTGTGGATCAGGTGTTGGGATGGTTTTCCCGAGGGAAAGCTGTGCCCAGCCGGAGCCGAATGCGTCTGGGATCAGGGAGGCAGCACGAGGAAAATATTCCCATGGATCCCTTTAACCTCGGACAGGCAGGCTGGGAAAAGGAGCAGGGAAGCTGTGCCTTAAAATCCATGGGATTCAGGGCAGGAAAATCTGAGGAAAACGGGGCGTTAGGGAGTTTACAATTCCTCCAGATTTTGGGCTCCGGGTTTGGCGGCTCTGGGTGTCCCTGGATCCCAAACTGGAGGCGTTCCAGCGCTGGATAATCCTCGGTCCTGGGCGTTTTCCACCCACACCCCACCGGGGCTTGGGACAGAGGGAACGACAAGTTCCAAACCCCCAGCCCCCGGCCCGGTTTTCCCGGGATGTTTAATGGGAATTGTCCAGCATCGCTCCACAGTTTTCCTGAAAGCCTCTTGAGAACCGATGTCTTCAAATCCCAGGATTCAGTGAGAATCCCTGTTTAAATCCATGAGGATTTTTACTTTCCCATTCCCACCTCTCTGGCCAAGGGGAACCCCACAGAGACAGCTCCTGAATCGATTCTGTTCTCGTTTAAACCATTTTTTTGGGAAGAGGAGAGGATGTGGAGCAGGTTTTGGAGGATTTTTTTTTTTTTTTTTTTTTTTTAAGGTGCGNGGGGAGGGGGGTGGGAGGGGTTTTGGGGGTTTTTTTTTTTTTTTTTTTTTTTTTTTTAAGGATCGGTGAGATTTCGGGAATTCAGCCTGAGCTGAGCTTGGAGCTCTGGCTCTGCCCAGCTCCAGGAGATTTTTTTTTCCCTGTTTTTCTGGGAATTAAAAGGTGTTTTCCGTGCATCCCTTCGAGCACAGCCAGAGCAGCCGAGGGCTGAGCGTGCTTGGGATGAATCCCTCGGAATTCCTGAGGTCCCATCCCTCTAAATCCAGCCCAGCTCCTCCAGCTTGGGCGGAATCGCTCCGGCTTTGCACGGATCCGAGCGCCAGCAGGAGCTGACCCCGAGCTTTTCTGTTCCCGATCCAAGCACAAGCGAGGGACGGCGCCTCAAAGGCGGACAGGCCAAACATCTGGGAAGGGCTGGAATTGTTCCCATTAACGTGGACGCGGTTTGGGAGCCGCTCCCGCTTCTGAAGGGTTTTCAGCCTGGATTTGTTCCAGGGACATGGAAAACCGACTCCTGTTTGACTCCCAAGCCCTTATCAGATTGAACTCCGCAGCTGCGCGTCCGTGGCCCCCGCTCCTCTCCCTGGGATCCTGCTGGGAATTCTGATCCCGGTTTATTCGGGAGCTGGGATTCATTAACCCTTGTGGTGTCGTTTGCAGGGGGTTTTTGCCGGGAGTTCGTTGGCTCAGCTGGTTCCTGTTAGGGGCTTGGCAAAGGGAATGGACTGGAAAGGAGGGAATTCGGGATAGGGACGGCTCGGGGAGCTCAGGGAAATCATGGAATGTGTTGGTTGGAAGGGATCGTGAGGATGGATCCCATTCCCACCTCCCACTGTCCCAGGCTGCTCCAAGCCCCGTCCAGCCTGGCCTTGGACACTGCCAGGGATCCAGGCCAGCCACAGCTGCTCTGGGAATTCCATCTCAGGGCCTCCCCACCCTCCCAGCCAGGAATCCCTTCCCAATCGCCCACCTAATGCTCCATTTTCCCAGTGGGAAGCCATTCCCTGTGTCCTGTCCCTCCATCCCTTGTCCCCAGCCCCTCTCCAGCTCTCCTGGAGCCCCTTCAGGCCCTGCCTGGGGCTCTGAGCTCTCCCTGGAGCAGATGGGGGTGGGGGGAGATGCCCCCTCCGCACATTCCTGGGATTCAGGATTTCATGGAGCCTGGAGCCTGTGGATGATCTCCGTGCCGGGGGCTGGGAGTCGCAAACGGGTTGGAATTCCTGAGAGGAGGGGAGGCCTTGGTGCTAAATTATTTACCAGGAATTTTCCCCTCCTGGAGAGCAGCCTCCTCCCCGCAATCCAGGGCGCTCCGTGCCCAGATTGCCGCTTCCCTGCGGGAATGTGCACGGCGGGAGCAGCCCCAGCCCGCGCCTCCTTCCCCGCATGCACGGGCGATCGATCATTCCACAGAGGAGCCGCTCCTTGGGACGGGGCAAAGCGGGGTTGTCCGGGCCAGGCTGAGGAGACGATGGACGCCAGGGAAGGCCGGGAATTCCGGAGTCACCCGTGTGTGCCCTCCCCGCAGGTGGATGCCGACGATGTCATCACCAAGGAGGAGCAGATCTTCCTCCTGCTGAAGGCCAAGGCCAAGTGCGAGCGCCACCTGAAAGCCAAGGTGCCCAAGGTGCACGGTGAGTGCTCCCAGATCCCGGGAACCGCAGCCGGATCCTTCCCCGCAGCCCCACGCCTGGAGCTCGGAGCGGGGAGGGAGGCGGCTGGAGGATCCCGACGCGTGGGATTCTCGGGATGGGCCGTGGGGAGGAGGTGGAAAGCGAAGTTGGCACAGACTCGTTCTTCTGCCCCGGAATTCCAAATGCCCGGGGTTCCAGAGGGCGCAGGAGCTGCGGAATTGCAGCCCTGACGGTGATGGCCAACGCACAGCAGAGAGCACCAAGCACCTGCTCTCCCGGGATCCCAGAATTCCAGAATGGTTTGGGCTGGAAGGGACCTTAAAGATCCCATTCCAGCCCTGCCATGGCGGGGACACCTCCCACTGTCCCAGGCTGCTCCAAGCCCCGTCCAGCCCGGCCTTGGACACTTCCAGGGATCCAGGGGCAGCCACAGCTGCTCTGGGAATTCCATCCCAGCCAGGAATCCCTTCCCAATCTCCCACCTAAAGCTCCATTTTCCCAGTGGGAAGCCATTCCCTGTGTCCTGTCCCTCCATCCCTTGTCCCCAGCCCCTCTCCAGCTCTCCTGGAGCCCCTTCAGGCCCTGCCAGGGGCTCTGAGCTCTCCCTGGATCCTTCCCTTCTCCAGGTGAACATTCCCAGCTCTCCCAGCCTGGCTCCAGCAGAGCTCCAGGCCTGGAGCAGCTCCGGGGTCTCCTCTGGGCTCATTCCAGAGGAGAGCCATTAATCCCAATCCCAAAAATCCTCTGCAGCCGGTGCTAAGGAAAACAACCCATCCCTCCGGAGCCTTTCTCCCTGTCCCCTCAGAAGGGCCCAGGCTCAGCCAAGCCTCTTTCTCCCTTTTCCTTTCTATTTTGGGCTGGAAAATCCCTGCGGGCCGTGGGCCTGGAGGGAGGAGGAAGGAGCAGAGCCCCCACCCCCCGCTGCTTCCCTTCCCCACATTCCCAAGTGTTAATTCCAGGATCCCTCACCCCTCCCCGGGGTGGGTGTCGCGTCCCACTTCCCCCCAATTCCCAAGGAACCGGGACAAGCTGGAATCTGTCTGCACCTCAGCTCTCTCTTCCCTCGGGAAAAGCGGGAGCCGCAGGGCAAGGCCCCCGAATCCGGCTTTGCCACCTGCCCACCCAGCGCCTGCCGGGAACGCCGGGAAGGAGCCGCAGAATCCCAGCTTCCCTTTGATTCCCAGCCTCCTGTTTTCCATCAGGAAACCTCAAGCCACATCCTCCGCTGCTCCTTTGTCCCCTCAACCCGTGCCCAATTAACACCTCCTTAATGAGCACGCGGGCCGAGGCGTTTCCTGCCGCTGCTCCCGCTCCCACCCGCGCCCCTTTTCCAGCTTTTCCGAGGTGGCGTTTGGGATCGATCGCCTTCGCCGTGGGGGTGGCACTGGCAGCTGGATTCCGGGCTCTTTCCCGCGGGCGGAGCGAAGGGAGCAAATCCCGGGGATTTGTGGCTGCGGTTTTGGTGCCGGTCCGGGGCCCGGAACAGAAAAATTCCGATGTGTGCTGGTTCCACCCCACGGGCACAAGTCCTGCCTTTGGAAAAAGTTCTCCCGAGCTCCTCGGGCTCCCTGCTCCGTCCCACACGGCAAATCCAACCCCAAAGAGTCCGAGAGGAGGAATCACCCGGATTTCAAGGCTGTAGAGGCTCCAAGCCATCATTAGCAGAAGCTAACGAGACCCAATTAATCTGCGCTAATCCAAAGGCAGGAGGAATTCCCACTCAACCTTTCCCAAGGAATGGGGTTGGTTTTTTGTTGTTTTTTTTTTTTTAGGATTTAACTCCCTGAAATTCCCTCTGGGAGCTCCCAAACGAGGCAGGGAGTTACCAGGCCATCCCTGAGATTTTGGTCCCAGCAGGGGGTTTTCCGTATGGAAAAGTTCTTCCCGCCTGGCACGGGAGCTGCCGTCCACGGATTTTGAGATTCCAGCCCTTGGACACATGGAAAGTGGCTGAGCCCCGTCCTTTCCTCCTTGGAACACATGGAATTCGGGATGTGGTGTCCGTTTTGGTGACCAGGAACATCCAGATCCGTGCCCTCCCCATCCAGAGGCAGGATCTCATCCCATCGCCTCTTCCCTCACTACAGATCCCACAGAAAAAATCTGGGAAGGGCCACAGCCTTGTGATGCTCCAGCCCCTCCACGCAGAGAGGATTCCAAAGGAGAAAATTAGGAGGAAAAGCAGGGTGGGTTTGGAGCCAAATAAATCCTGGGTGCTGTTTCCAGTTGTTTCCCGTGGGCAAATCTCGGCTGGGATTGTCATTCCGAAGACGGGAAAAGGACGGGCCCACGAGGAGGCAGCAGTTTTTGGGGAGATCCTCAGGAAAACACATCCCACGGTTTTCTACAGGGCGAGATTTCCCCAGCCTTTCCTGAGGAGCTTGCGGTGAGGGAAAAGATCGGCGCTCAGCTCTGCTGGGAGGAATCCGCCTGGAGAAGCGGGGAATCCCTCTGGGATCATCCTGGAGCAGCTCCAGTGGAGCGGCAGCCCTGCCCGCAGCCCGGTGCTGTTGGACGTTTGGGAAAGGAGAAAGTTCCTGCCGGGAATTCCGGAGCCAAGGCAGCAAGGAGCAGGCTGGGACTTGAGGGGGATCTCGCCAGGGAAACTCTTCCCTGCAGGGGGGACAGGGAAAGGGTCCTTGACCCCATTCTGGAGAGCGGGAACACAGCCTGGCTGATCTTCCGGAGGAAAACCAAAAGGTTAAAATCCTCTGAAATTCCAAACTTTCTTCAGCAGCTCTTGGTGTGGAAAAGCTCCGCGTTCCCTTTTTGCCCCCCTGCTAAAAGTGTTACATTTCAGTTTTACGGGACGATGAGCGCCCTCGTCTCCTCCTGGACGGCTCCCGGAGCTCCTCTGGCCCCCGGCCACCTCCCAGGTGCCCCTGAGCCCTGGATCCCGATCCATGTGGCTCCCACATGGATCTGAGCCACTCCAGGAGCTTCCAAAGAGCCCAGTCAGGATTCGTGCGTCATCTCCACCTCTGGCTGAGGCACTGAGGGTTGGAGACCCAAAATACGAAACCAAAAAAACCCCAAAGCCCTCCCCCCCCAAGCCTTTGGTTTCCTTCTTTTCTCTCCCTTTTTTTTTTTTTTTTTTTTCCCTTCCCTTAAATTTAGTCTCCAGATGAAAGGCTTCGGGAACGAACAGGAAACCCAAAAATTTCTCTTCTCCCTACGCAAATATTCCATCCCAGCCCCGGTGGGCAGCCGATGTGCCACCCCAAAGTTAAACCTGGAAGGGGATGAAGTGAAATTCCCAGCCCAGAGCCATCAGACCTGATTTTTTTTTTTTTTTNNNNTTCCCTGGGTTTGGAAAAGGAGATGGGACATTTTGTGGGGAAAGACGAGGGATTTTTTTTTTTTCTTTTTTTGCACAACCCTGCCATTAGCGAGGGCCGTGGGCAAGGAGCTGGGGCGCTGCCGCTCCAAGCGGGGCTGTTTCCTTTAACAAATGAACTCCTTTTCCCAGGAAAGGTGTTATTTTTAGTTGGGAATCTGGCTCTGTTTACCTGGGTCGTGCATCCCAGCTCGGCTTCATCGTCCCTAAAGGACCCGGCGCCGATTCCAGCTGAACTGGCGCCTGCTTTCCTTGCCGGAGGCTCCAGCACCGTTCCCTGACGCCAGGATCTCCTGGAGGTTGGGAGCAGCCTCAGGTGCCTCCGAAATTTGGGGAGACAAAGGCACCCAAATCCCTGGACACCCCAGCCTTCCATAAATCCGTGTTTTTTCCAGCTATTTCCATCTTCTCCCGGTTCCTGCTCTCGGTCGTTTTGGCTCAACAGTGCAGATGTCGCCCAAATTCCACAAAAAACCAACCCATCCCTTGTGAACGTATTCCCGGCACAGTTTCGGCCTGGAAAAGCTGTCACTGCCCCAGTGTGGGGGATCAACGTGGGCCAGGAGACCTTGGAGGCTGGAGTCATGGATCCAGGAGACCTTGGAGGCTGGAGTCATGGATCCAGGAGACCTTGGAGGCTGGAATCATGGATCCAGGAGACCTTGGAGGCTGGAGTCACGGATCCAGGAGACCTTGGAGGCTGGAGTCACGGGCCAGACCGTTCCTCCGGAATGTGTGTGAGGGAGTTCAGAGCCATGGATGCGAAGCAGGGTGGATTCACGGGAGCTACAAACAAGATGTGGCCTCTGCCTGCAACGTTCTACGGCCAAGGGCTCCCAGGCCCGCCGGGACGTGCCCATGGAGCAGCCAAACGGGGCTTGGAACACGCGGCAGGAACAGATCTTGGGAACTGTGAGAGGCAGGAGTGGTCCATGGTTTCGAATTGTAAAGGAGCACAGAAAAAGGGTGGGAGAGGTTCCGAAGGGTGGGAGAGGTTCCGAAGGGTGGCTGAACTGCGCTGCTGATTCTCGAGCCGATTTTAAGGATGGATATTCCCCATGTTATCCCCTCTCGGAGGGCTCGGAATGAGGAAGGAACGGGATGCGCCAGCAGCGGGAGGCTGGGGGTTTCCAGGGGGATGTTGGAGGTTGTGTTTCTCCTCCGGGGCTGGGAAGGCAAATTCCAGAATTGTCTGGATGTGATCCCGAGCCCTGCACTCCGGGATGGCCCCATCCGGGAGCGCAGGGCTCGGGAATCACATCCGGGCGGTTGTGACCCCCTCTCCTTGTCCCCGCTCCATGCTGGGATNGACCCCCTCTCCTCGTCCCCGCTCCATGCTGGGATTGTACCCACACCCAGCCAGGCCACCCTCACCCTACGGATCCACATGGATCTGAACGGATCCATAAACCCCAAATGCAGCCCCTCGTCCTTGCCTGCCCTCGGGGCCAGCTCTGAAATCCATCTGCAACCCCAGACTCCATTCCTGCCCCTCCAAGCCCCCATTCCTGCCCCTCCCTCTCCCCAAAACGATTCCTCATTTCTTCGCTCGCTCCTCCCCGCCTGTTTCCAAAGCCCCAGGTGTCCTTCCCGTCACCGAGTGCCCACAATCCCGGAGCGTATTCCAGCTGTGGTCTCCCGGGTGCCGGAACGAGCCGGGCTGGTTTGTGTTCCGTGCCCCTGGATAAACACCTCGAGCCCGTGTTTGCGTTCGGAGCCTCGCAGCCGCTCGGAATGCGCTCTCCGCACGCAGAGCGTCCCATTCCAGCTGAGACGGGAATTGGGGCTGGGCGGAAGGGAAGGAGCAGGAAGGGGAAGGAAAAGGGGGATGGGAAAGGGGCAGGAAGGAGGGGAAAACCAGCCCTGAGCAGGGATGGCCAAATCTGCGCCTTCTTTCCTCTTTCCCGCCGAAGCCGCCTGTGGGATTGTGTCCAGGCCACCCTCACCCTGTGGATCCACATGGATCTGTATGGATCCATCCATCCCGAATGCAGCCCCTCGCCCTTTCCCGCCCTCGGAGCCAGCTTTGAAATCCATCTGCAACCCCAGACTCCATTCCTGCCCCTCCGAGCACCCACTCCTGCCCGGGAATACGCTCCGGGATTGTGGGCACTCCGTGACGGGAAGGACACTTGGGGCTTTGGGAGCAGGCGGGGAGAAGCAAGTGAAGAAATGAGGAATCGTTTGGGAGAGGCAGGAATCGTTTTGGGGATAGGGAGAGGCAGGAATTCCGACCTGGTTCGGGTGGGGACAGCCCCTTCCCAGAGAAGTCTGGGATTGGCCTTCCTGCCTTCCCAAGGGAAATCCCGCGGCGGCGTTTGCTTGTTCCCACCTTGGAATGGCTGCAGCTTCCACGCCCTGAGATTCCAACCCTCAGGGGTGAAAGATTGATCCAAGAGATGTCGTAGGGGCCAAGGAGCCGTCCCCGAGCCAGGGACAAGAGGCCGTGGCATCCTGGAGAGTCCCTTCAGGACTCCTTTCTCCAGGAATATCATCAAAGAGTTTTGGCTTGTTACCATCTTGGAATGACTGGAATTCCCATGCCTTTGGGATTTCAACTCTCGGAGGGAAGGAGAGATCCAAGAGATGTCGTGGAGGCCAAGGAGCCGTCCCTGAGCCACGGAGGAGAGGCCATGGCATCCCGGAGGGATCCCATGGTTCCCTTCAGGACTCAACATTGAAGTGGTCGGGGATGTCCTCAAAACACGAGGAATTCCAGTGCCATTCCCACTTTCCCTGTGTGCATCCATGAGGGAGACAGCTCTGAATCTGGAGGAGCTTCACCCCGAGACGGATCCCTGAGGGATAACCGGGATCGGCCCTTGGGCACTGCTGGGTGACGGGTGCACACCCAGAACACTTTGGGATGTGGGATACGTGTGCGATTCCCTTGTTTTCTTCGTAGTTGATGAATTCCTTTGGCCTTCCGTCATCCGTGAATTCCACTGTTTCTTCCAAGGAAAGAAATGTTTGGCTTTCCCAGTTCACTTGGAATGTGCAGCTCGGCGTCCTGAGCCACCCGGATCCATCCAATTGGAACCTTCCAATTCACTTCCATCAGAAAAAAAAAAAAAAAAAAAATCCCAGGAGCTTTTGAATCAGCTATTCCAATGGATCGGATCCTTTGGAATTCTCTATGCTTTGGAATATTGTTAACAGTGTCTCAAGAGGGACTGAATGTTTTTTGGATTTTTTTTTTTCCCCCCCCCCAACCATTTCTCAAACTCTTCCCCAGTTTCCAGCTTTTTCTTGGAATTCAGTGTGGATCCTCTTGGAGAAATGACCGGGAGAAAAGGAAAACAAACCGGGAAGCCAAGTTGTGATTGCTGGGAATGTTTTCCTGAACTGAGGGGAAGAAAAAGTTTGGAGGAGATTTTTCGGGAAGATCTCCTTGGATGGGGACAACGGAGGGATTTGGGGCAGGGGCTCCACTCCCGGGCACAGAGGGGGCAAACCTTGGCTGCGTTAGACCCCGGGACTGCGGATCCAACGATCCCAAAGCGTGGCTGCTCTAGACGTCGGCCCGTATTTCCACTGGAAAAATGTTTTCCAGGAGTTTCAGCCAACGGAGGAGCTACTCAGATCATTCCAGGAGCTCCAGAGGCGCCTGGCTTGACCTGCGGGTGGCCCTTCCCGGGTTTCCCTACCTGCAGTCCCTCTTCCTCACCTAACTCCTCTCCCTGTTCCCCGTGGCTCCCAGGATTGCCAGGCACAGCCGTGTTATCCCGGATTTCAGGCCCTGCACGCGCCGCACCCTCGGCACGGCGTGTCCCGAGTATCCCCCCGCCCTTCCTTCCGCTCATCCTCCCCCCGGCCGCGGAATTCCAGGAAGGAGGCGATGACTGAGGTGTTCTACCCCTCCCCCAGATTTGCCTGGAATGGTTTTTCCAGAGGCGATGGAGAGGAGGGCCAAGGAATTTCTCCGGGGTGGTTCAGTCCCCGGTAACGGCGACGGATCCTTTTGTTGGGAAGCTGGGCCACTTCCCGAGTTTTGAGTCCCGCCGGATTCTTGTCAGCTGCAGCCACTCAGTTCCGGAGACGGAATCACTCGGCGGATCATCTCCGCTCGGAGAGGATTCCAGACGCGGGTGCGAGGCAGCAAAACTCTCCCTTCCGAATATTCCCGTTCCCGAATTGTCGCCGCAGCAGGGCGGCGTTCCAGAGCTGTCCCGCCGTGGTTCCCTTCCCAGAGCCTCCAGCTTTTCTGGGATAATTGTGGGCGCTCGAAGGACCCGAAACTAAGGAATCGCGTGGGGCTGCTCGGGGTGCTCCGTGGCGGCAGCACAGCAAGGCTGCCCCCAGCACAGAATCCATCACATTCCTCTTTTATTTTTTTTTGCCAAATCAAGGTGAAAGTTGCCCCATGCAGTTTCTCCCGAAGATTTTTTGGAAAAGCGGGAGGTGTTCCTCTCACTCCGGGGCACTTTTGGAGGAATGTTTTCCTCTCGGAGTTGTTTCTCCGCCGTGCTTATTTCAATGTTTACCCAAATTGATTTATTTCGCCACAAGAACTGGTTTTATTTTCAGCGGGAGCGCTCGGAGGGCTCCGTTAAATCTTCCTTTACTTTCTCGTCTGCAGAACACACCTCAAGGACACCAACATTTTGTCCTGAGCCAAATTTTGTGGGGCCCTGTGTTGTTTATTTTTTTTTTTTCCCCTTTGTCTTTTGTACCTTCCAGAGAACTGAAAAATAAACTCCTTTTTTTCCCAGCGCAAGTTATCCAGCAAATAACGAGCCAGAGGGAAGGGTTTTCCCGGTTTTCGTGAACAGGGAATGTGATATTTTTCTTCTCCTCGTGTGACTTTAAGCAGAGAAAACCCAATACATGTTTTTTTCCCTTCTTTCTTTGATCCCGCGGATGTTGAGGGATTTTTAGCTCCTTCCCCTCGCTCCCAGCTGATGTTTTGGAGGAAAGGCCGGGATTTGTCTGGGCCTTTTCATCCGCACTAAATCCGAGATAAGGAATCAGATAAGCGGGGAGATTTTCCATGTTTTTTTATCTCCTAAAAGGCAAGGAACTGAATTCGTCGGTGTCAGCTCCGACCCCGGAGGGCACGGGAGCGGAGGGCTTTAAACAATCCTGGTTTTTCCTTCACCTTGGGAAAGCACGTGGGTGAGAAAGGAGGAATTCCTGGGTGGTGGGAAGCTTTGAAATTCACGGAGCCCGCTGGGATCTCGGCCCTGCTTTGGATTTAGTTCCTAGAGGAGATTTTTGTGGATGGGGGCGGGCGATTCCCGCTCCTTTGGACTCCCAGGTAACTCCTGTGTCCGGCTCTGGATAAACTCCTCCAGGGCCAAAGGACGACACAGCTCTGGCAGCAGGTTTGGGGCAGATCCGCCACTTTTTGTGCTTCATTCCCGATATTCCCCTGCAGCTGGAATTGAGCGGATGGGTGCGGCTGTCCAGCCCAAAGCAAAGGTGTTCCCCGAGGATCCGGGACTGGGAGCAGCTGATGCCCTGGGGGGTTGTGGAGCCCTTCCGAGGGAGCTGGATGGGCTGGGGAGGTGGGCAGGGAGGAAACTTCTGGGAATCAGCTCCTGCACCTGGGGAGATCATCCCGTCCCGTCCCATCCCACCCCTGCCATGGCAGGGACACCTTCCACAGCCCCAGGCTGCTCCAAGCCCCGTCCAGCCCGGCCTTGGACACTGCCAGGGATCCAGGGGCAGCCACAGCTGCTCTGGGAAATTTCTCCCAGCCAGGAATTCCCAATTCCCAATCTCCCATCCATCCCTGCCCTCTGGCAGTGGGAAGCCATTCCCTGTGTCCTGTCCCTCCATGTGTTGTCCCCAGTCCCTCTCCAGCTCTCCTGGAGCCCCTTCAGGCCCTGCCAGGGGCTCTGAGCTCTCCCTGGAGCCTTCCCTTCTCCAGGGGAACATTCCCAGCTCTCCCAGCCTGGCTCCAGAGCAGAGGGGCTCCAGGCCTGGAGCAGCTCCAGGGCCTCCTCTGGGCTCTGTGCAGCAGCTGCAGCTCCTGCTGCTGTTGGGGTCTCCAGGGCTGGACACAGTTCTTCCTTTTGAAATAAAACCCGGGATAATTGGACCCTCCTGGAGCCAAACACCACAAAGGAATTGGCAACGATTCCGGGACTGGTTTCTCCAATGGAACACCAACGCTGGCTTCTCCAGAGAACCAGCAGTGACCCCTCGGTGTCACCTCCACAGGCGCAGTGACCCCTCAGTGTCACCTCCACAGGCGCAGTGACCCCTCGGTGTCCCTGCTCTCTCCCACAGATGGCTTCTGCCTGCCCGAGTGGGACGGCATCGTGTGCTGGCCCGAGGGAGTGCCCGGCAAGGTGGTGGCCATGCCCTGCCCCGAGTACATCTACGACTTCAACCACAAAGGTGGGTGCTGTCCCCAGGGACATTCCTGGCAGCCGGGAGTGGCGGAATTCCCCTTTTTTCCCCTTTTCTCCTGACGTGGCGCCCGCCTCCCAAGCCGGGAGTAGCACCAGGGAGAAGGAGGAAGAGAAGCAGCCGCAGCTCATGGATGCTGAGAGAAAATCCCGGTTTGAACTGAGAGGACAAACGTCCCACGAGCCCACCCGGACCGGGACATTCCCAGCACCAATTCCCTGCTCACAAGAGGCTGGAAACCCTGGAGAATTCCAAACGTGGATCTGTTTGGCCCCGCAAACTCTGTGTGGCAACAGAACCCCAAAATATTCTTCCGGTTTTTGTTCTTTGCTTCGGGGCTTGGTTAACTCCGAGGCCGGAGCCCGGCTGGGTGTCTGGGAGCAGAAATGTGGGAATTCCTCCTTCTCTCCCTTTCCCTCAGGCTCCGCATTTCCTGGCAGCTGGCGGAGCCGGGAGGTCTGAGGGTGTTTTTAGGAGCGCACTCGGCCCTCCAAGCACCCAAGGAGGGGGAGAGGAGGGAATTCAGGCTCGGGAGCAGAGCACGAGTGGGGCTTTCAGAAAGCAGGGAATGATATTCCCGGGTGTCCTGGTTGCTCGCAGGCTGTCCTGACTATTCCGTAAGGGACTGGGAGCTGGGATTCACCCCGGGCAGTCAGAGAATCGTGGAGTTACTGAGGGTGGAAAAGCCCTCCAGGACCATGGCCCATCCATCCCCCAGCACCGCCCCATGTCCCCAGGTGCCCCATTCCCACGGATTTTAAATCCCTCCAGGAATGGGGACTCCACCCCTGCCCCGGGCAGCTGTGCAGGGCTGGACAGCCCTTTCCAGCGATTTTTCCCTAAATCCACTCTAGACCTCCCCACGTGCAATCCAGCCCTTTTTCCTCAATATTCCAACACGGCATGGATTCCTCACCTCTCTGATATCCCCTGGATGAGTCAGGGAGTGTGGGAGTGGGATGGAGACGCTTGGACGATGGAATCAGAGGATCCTGGAATGGTTTGGGTGGGAAAAGAGCGTAGGGATCATCCCATTCCATGGGCAAGGACACCTCCCACTGTCCCAGGCTGCTCCAAGCCCTGTCCAGCCTGGCCTTGGACACTGCCAGGGATCCAGGGGCAGCCCCAGCTGCTCTGGGCACCCTGGGCCAGGGCCTGCCCACCCTCCCTGGGAGGACTTTTCCCTGATATCCCATCTAAACCTGCTCCCTTTCAGTGTGAATCCATGCTCCCTTGTCCAGTCACTCCAGGGCCTTGGAGAAGTCCCCGTCCATCTCTCCTCAGCTCTCCCTCTGCAGCCCCAGGATCTGTGGAATGGCTGAATCCCTGTTTCCCGTGAGGGGATTTTAAAACACGCAATTCCCACCTGGACATCTGCACACGGATATTCTCTGCCAGCCAAATCCAGAGAGGGGAAAAAACCTCGCTTTCCCTTCCTTCCCCATCTCCGTGAGGAGGGTGGGGTCAAAAAATACCCCTTGACTCCACCTGAACCTGGAGATGAAGGGCAAAATAATAGAAATCCCCTTTCCTTCTGTCCCTGGGGAGAGATTCAGGGAATTCTGAGGATAATCCCGCACTCCGAGGCTTTCCAAAGCCTCTCTCCTTGCTTTGCAGGCCCAGCATCTCAGCCTGAGCCAAGGGCGGCTCATTAAAGGCTCCGCGGTGTTTCCCAGCTCAGAAACGCACAAAACTGAGGATTGATCCGGAGATGGAAGTCGGTTTTTGCCGCTGAGCTTCCAGGCAGGCAGGAGGCGCCAGGATGGGTGGGATCCAGCCGTTTTCTCCGGTTTCGCCCAGGTCTGGCGGCGCTGACTCCGGGTCTGCTTTGTCTCACCAGGCCACGCTTATCGCCGGTGTGACCTGAACGGGAGCTGGGAGCTGGTGCCGGGCAACAACCGCACCTGGGCCAACTACAGCGAGTGCGCCAAGTTCCTCACCAACGAGACCAGGGAAAGGGTAGGCATTCCCGCTTTGCCACGGAGCAGGGATTTCTGGCCTCATCCCGGCCTGACCCACGGGCTCCGTCTCGTTTAAAACCCGGGCTGAGCTCCAGCTCATCTTCCAGCTCTTGGAAACCCTTCCCGAGCTTGCCAAAGCCACGCCAGGCTTTGATGGGCAGTGGTTTGATTGGAAAATGGTCCCCAAAGCCAGGAAAGTTTCCCGCAGCTGCCGTGATCCCGTTCCCGAGGAGATCTTGGGGGAAATGGGAGCGGCCACCGGGATGCTCAGAAGTGGTTGGAGGTTGTTCCAAGGCGTTGAGGCTCCCTCTGCCACAGCAGGAAAACATTCCCCTGCCGGGTTGTTATCAGAAATTCCAGGGTTCTTGTGGCTGGCTGTGGGTGGGAGTGTCCCAATGCGCGGCCAGTCAAACCAGGAGCCACCGGCTGGGAGAGCTGGGAGTGTCCAGCCTGGAGAAGGGAAGGATCCAGGGAGAGCTCAGAGCCCCTGGCAGGGCCTGAAGGGGCTCCAGGAGAGCTGGAGAGGGGCTGGGGACAAGGGATGGAGGGACAGGACCCAGGGAACGGCTTGAAGCAGAAAGACGTAGATTTAGATGGATATTGGGAAGGGATTCCTGGCTGGGAGGGAGGTGAAGGGCTGGAATGGAATTCCCAGAGAAGCTGTGGCTGCCCCTGGATCCTTGGAAGTGTTCAAGGCCAGGCTGGATGGGGCTTGGAGCAACCTGGGACAGTGGGAGGTGTCGCTGCCGTGGCTGGGTGGGACTGGATGGTCTTGAAGATCCATTCCCACCCAAAGCTGTGTGGGATTCCATGATCCTGAGTTAATCCTGGTGTAATCCCAACGTGGAAACCGTGACACCAGGCCAAAGCTGGAAAAGGGATTCAAAGCACATGGAGAGGGTCTGGTGTGCTCCCAGGAAAAAAAAAAAAAANACCCCAACCCCCAAGAAAAAAAAAAAAAAAAAAAAAATCCATTTTTCACAAAAATAGCAGCTGGACTAGAAATTTCCTACCTCCCTGTGAGCCAGCCTGGGGCTCTGTAATGCTGGAATTCTCCCATCCCGGAAGGAATTGTGTGCTAAGGTGACAGCAAAGCTGTCACTGGAGTCACCTGAGAGGACATGACCTCCTTGTCCTACAGAGAGCAACGTTCCCACCCACACGCTCCTGTAATTCCCAAAGGATTTATCCAAAGCCTCGGGCTCTCCAGTGGTTCTTGGAGAAGTCCCGTGGACATGGGGCACGGCATTCGGGACTGATGAGGGAGGATTATTCCAGACAGCCGGAGATAAGGATCAACCGCAGCTTCCTTGAGGATGATCCAGAGTTCCTTTGGGACCGTGTTCTTAATCTGAAATCCAACCACAGAGTAGGGGCTTTGGGGTTTTGGGTTTTTTGTTGGTTTTTTTTTTGGTTGGGTTTTTTTGGTTTTGGTTTTGGTTT
>VZRN01002807.1:48974-62294 GCA_013397935.1 Dasyornis broadbenti
AAAAAAAGTAATTCCCTTTTTCCCCTCAGCGTGGTGATGGCCTCACTGACGGAGAGCACGCAAGGCCCCTTGTCACACTTCAATGCGGCTCTGAAGCCCTGGGATTAATAAACCTCCCTTGGATTTCTTTTTTCGCGGAGTAAATCAGTGCAGAGATGCCAGAATGGGGGAACGGGGCCAGATGGAGCAGTTGTCTTGGGAGAGGGATTGTTTTCCATTATTATTTCCCTCCCTGGGGAGCAGCATCTCTGCGTCACCGCCGACAGCTGCGCTTTCCCGACGTTCTGCCAGCAGCTCGCGGCTGACTCCGAGCAGATGCGACCAGAGGGAATTTGAAGGAGCTGTGCATTTAGAGGGCCAAAAAAAAAGGAAAAAAAAAATCTGTCTGTGGCTATAAATATATGGATTTGCTGGCTATAAATACATGGATTTGCCGGCTATCTCCAGAAATAGGCCTGCACCTATAGACGTCCAGGCCTCAATAAACACCACGTGCCTGCACGCGTCCCCGTCACGGGATGTTTGTTTAGGTGGGGACTTCTCCCATTTTAGCCACGCTGGGGTAATTATAAAATTGGCCAAAGCAGCGAGCAGAGGGCCCCAGAGCAAGCTGGTGTCCTGCCCCGAATAAATAGGGATTATTGCACCCGGAGCAGCTTGGAAACCGCTCTGGGCAAAGTGTGTTAAAGCCATCAGAGGCCGGAGAATTAACAGCTCGTAACTGCCCGGGAGCCACCGCTCCTGCACCGCTTCCTCAGGGAAAATTCCCTCTGGAGGACGGGGATTGATGGGAGGTTGATTCCTCCCTTAGCCAGGTGGGATGAAGCGATCCAGGGAATTGTGTTTCCTCAGATTCCTTCCAGAGAGCGATGGAGCTGGAGGTGTGCAAGGCCGGGCTGGGATTCGGAGCAGCCTGGGGCAGTGGGAGGTGTCCCTGCCATGGCAATGGGTGATCTCATCCCTGGCATGGGCAGGGACAGCTCCCACTGTCCCAGGCTGCTCCAAGCCCCATCCAGCCTGGCCTTGGGCACTGCCAGGGATCCAGGGGCAGCCACAGCTGCTCTGGGAATTCCATCCCAGCCCCTCCACAACCCCCCCCCAGCCAGGAATTCCTTCCCAATATCCCATCTAAGTCTACTTTCTTTCAATTTGAACCCGATCCCTGTGTCCTGTCCCTCCATCCCTTGTCCCCAGCCCCTCTCCAGCTCTCCTGGAGCCCCTTCAGGCCCTGCCAGGGGCTCTGAGCTCTCCCTGGATCCTTCCCTTCTCCAGGTGAACATTCCCAGCTCTCCCAGCCTGGCTCCAGAGCAGAGGGGCTCCAGCCCTGGGATCAGCTCCGGGGCCTCCTCTGGAGTCACATCCAGCATCAGATTTATTGTGGATTTGTTCTGTTCCCGCCCTCTTCCCTAAGCATCCCTTCCTGGCCATGTAGGGCACGGGGATCAAAGTGAAAAGCACCTTTGGCCGGGCTGATCTCCTTTATTTCTGTCTTCGACTCCCACAAAACAGGAGTGAGGGTGACCTGTACTCCTGGAGCTCCTCCGTCTTTGGATAAAACGAGGCACAGATGACAAGTGAGGCATCCCTGGCGGCTTTTTAGGCCCTTTCTCCCCCAAATTCCGTAGAACCACCGATGGTGGATCCCTTCCCTACATCCGGCAGCGGGATCGCTCTCCCCGTCGCCTTTTCCAACGCTGGCAGCAGCAATGGCGTGTTTGGGTCAAAAAGCAGGAATTTCCCTCCTTCCCATCTCCCCCAAAAGAGCGGGGATGCCGAGCGCAGCTTTTTTTTAGCGCAGGTGGAACCCATTCCCTTTCCAAGGGTGAGCCTGAGGGTGAGTGGGATCCACATCTCCCGGAATCCCAGGGAAGGGCAGGTGGAGCCATCCTAAGCCTCGCTCCTGCCTTCAGCTGCTCCCGCTGGTTTGCAGCGTGGGGCTTTCCCGGCTTCCCGGGAAATCGGAGAGGCCTGGAGAATCCCAACACGATGGGAAGGGCCCAGCAGGGCTGCTTTATCGAAACCCCACTGCTCCCAGCAGCCATCCCGGAGCTCCCTGGGGTCCTGGGAAAAGCAAACACGGCTTTGTGCAGCCTCAAAGCGACAGCGCGGGGACGCCTTGGGAATGTTTTATCCCGCATTCCACAAAGGAATGCCGGCAAAGCGGCGGGCGTTTGCAGCAGGACGCGGGCGGAGGTTGTAAGGTCTGTGGAGGAATGGAAAAATTATCAGAGGGATGGTTTTGCCGTAATTTCACCGAATCCTGTGGTGCCAGCCTCGTTCCAAGCCTGTGGATTTGGTCTGGTGGGTTCCTGGAAACAGAATCCGAGAACCCCGGAGTGGTTTGGGTTGGGAGGGAACCTCAAGACGGATTTTATGGGCACGCGCATCCAAACGGGGGTGTCTGAGGCCGAACTGGGGGGGATCTGCTGTGAGAGCTGATCCCAGTCCCTGTCCAGATTTCGGGGATCTGAGAGCCCGGAATCTCAATGGACAAGGGGAGCAAAATTGCGGGGGGAAACCTCACGTTCCCGCTTGGAGTTTCCCCCCGAGGCTTTGGGAATCGGTGCCTGCTCTGTGCCTTCTGTGGGTACCCCGTTAAATTTTCTCTTCAGGCCCATTCGACTGCGAAACAAAAGCCCAGAAAAGCGAGGGCGGCGATTTTCTGCCTTCGTTCGTCACTCCGGGCAGTAAAACCCTTCCCTGCCGATTCCAAACGTGTCCCGTTTTGGAACAGCGTCCGAATCAGCGGCTCGGAGACTCTCCCCAGAAATTCCGTCTGGAAGATCCACATTTATGCTTCCGGCCTCCTGTGCCGCTGGTCCCACCTTTCCCACTCCTCAAAAAACACCGGATCCCTCCCAGCTTCGCGACCCGAGCGCCGCTGGTGTCTTGCGAACAGGGAATCAAAGGGATAAAAGGGAAACATTGGATACTGGGAACAACTCCATGGAACTCGGGAGAGGATTTGCCACCAGAAAACTCCTGCTCCTGCTGGTTTTCCTTTTCCTTTCGCACTCTGGCGACGCCTGGGAGAGTGAAGGGCTCCTGCGGGAATCAGATTCATGGAATCTGGGAATCCTGAGTTGCTTGGGGTTGGAAGAGGCCGTAAAGCTCATCCCGTTCCGGCTCTGAGCCGTGGGCAGGGACAGCTCCCAGCAGCCCAGGTTGCTCCGAGCCTCGAACGCTTTAATTAAATGATAATTAAGTTAAATTGCATTAGAATTTAATTAATTTACTGGTTAATTGGAATCAAATTGCCCTTTTTAAACCAGGGTCTCACGGCAAGGCCAGGTTTGGCCTCTTCCAGGAGATCCGGGGCTGAGCCGGGGTGGTCCGTGTGTCCTCGGGGTGGAATTCCAGGAGACTTTAGGTGGGAACTTCCTGGAGCGATGGAGCTCCAGGTCGTGTCCATGGCTTGGCCACCATGACCTTTGTGGTTTTCTGGGAATTCTGGAGCTTCCCATCCACCCCAGCTGGAGGACCTTTCCTGGTCCAGCATTTCCGTGGAGCTGGGACCTCCCCTGGGAGACCTGGAATTGCCTTTGGAGAGGCTTTTTCCCTCCTGGGTAAATCCGGAGAGGAAAAGCTCCTGGGAACCGCCAATCCTGAGCTCCAAGGGAGGGAGAAGCGGAAGTGGAAAACCTCAGCTTCTTGCTCCGGAGTTTTCCCCCAGGATCTGAGCCCCCCATCCAAGAAATGGCCTTTCCCAACGGCTTCCCAGGGTGATTCCAGTCGGGATTTGGGGCAGCTCCTTCTCCAGGGAGGACACCGGGAGAGGATTTCTGTGCCGGGCCCCGTGGTCAGTGGGAGCAACCCCAGAACCCCCTGCCAGCCAATCCAGGGGCTCTTCCCAAGGGGCTCTTCCCAAGGCCATTCCCATCCATAGGAATGTGGATCTTCCCGGTGAAATTTCTGAATGGGGCTCAGGGATGTTTTTGTTAAGGCCTGGAACTTCTGGATGACTGAGAATTCCGTCTTTGGAGTGAGATTTTTTTTTATTTTATTATTATTATTATTATTATCTGAATTTTTACTGTGGAGGCAAACGTTTCCCAGCTCCAGGAGGATTCCAGCTGGGCAGCAGGAAAAATCACACCAGGCTATTCTTCCCTGCAAAAGCTTTAAAATCGCCTCCTCTTGGCTTTCCAGGGCCTGCTGCCTCCACAGACAGATCCATAAAAATCTATAAAAATCCCATCTAAACACGCACAGACACACTCAGTAAATTAATCCTGGCAAGGGCTTCGCTCCACCGGTGCAAACCGCAGAGAAACATTCCCAGATCTGCGGACTCTGATGTAATGGGGCTGAGGTTTGGCATTCCAGCACCGCGTTCCAAGCCTCAAATCCCAGTCAGAGCCGTCGTTCAGAGCCCAGCGTTCCCGGTGTCGCTGCGGCGGCTGGGGGCAGGGAAGGGAGGGAATGAGGAGGAATCGAATTGGTTGGGGGGGGGGATTTTTTGGGATTTCTTCCTGATTTAAGGCTGGGAAAGGCTGGGATGGGGCAGGCATTTTAACCTTTCCCGGGAATCCCTGAGCTAAGCTGCGAGTGCCGGCAGGATCAAGGGAAATATCCCGATATTTAATGGCAACCTCAGCCTTTCAAGGCCAACTTTAGAAAACAGAAACCTAAAACCTCCCAAAGGATTAATTTTTGGGAGCTCTCCTGTGACAGGAGCTTTTCCAATGGGATTTTGGCAAGCTCAGGTTGCGTCTGGATTGGAGAACCGCAGGCAGAGGCTGCTTTGGATTTAAAAAGGGAAAAACAAACGCAGGTGATTTTTTTTTCCCCTCCTCACATCCCGGAGCCAAACTATTTCCTTCCCGTATTTTCTGGGATGGGTTGCACTCCCCCAGGCTGGACCATCAGTCATCCACCAGCGGCTGAATGGTACAACTCCAGCGAAAATTCCCAGCTCTGCGGGCGTTCCAGGGGAAAAAATTCCCAAGCGATCCCTGCACCGGGCCGAGAGTTTGTAAAGCGCTTTGGGTTCCTTTGGGATGAAAACGCCACGGAACTCCCGGCCACGGGGTGAACCCAGCCCCAAAAATCCCACCTCAGGGAACCCGCGCCCCGCTTCCCAAGCTGCCTAAAAGATGGGATTCCCGAGGGATCCGGGCTCTGCCGGGGTTGGGTGAGGATGCAGCGGGGCCGCGTTCCCCATGTGACGCTGGGTTTTTTTTTTTTCCCCGTCGTTTCCGCTGCAGGAGGTCTTCGATCGCCTCTATTTGATTTATACCGTCGGATACTCCATCTCCCTGGGATCCCTCACGGTCGCCGTCCTTATCCTGGGATACTTCAGGTACGCGGCTCCGGTTTTCACCTCAGCGAGGCCGGAAAAGCCTCGGGTTTTTTTTTTTTTTTCCGGGAGGATGGAACGGGGTTGGCGCGGTTCGGGAAGCCACCGGTGGCGGTGGAATTTGGGATCCGGGCTGTGTTTAGGGTCACCGAGGGCGAAATTCCCGGGGGGCGGTGGGTGGGATGTTGGAACTCTTCCCACTGCCCTCAAGGGGAGTTTTCCAGACCCTCCCTTATAGCAAACGGGAAAAGCGGCGTCTCCAGGAATCCCTGGGAAGACTTTCCAGGATTTTCTCTCCCCACTGCTCCCGCGGGTGGCTTGTTTAGATTGACGTGGCTGGTTTTCTGATAAATACGTTTTCCTGAGGGGAATTCCACTCTGAACCCGAATGAAGGGTGACGTGAAGGATAGACCGGCGGAAAGGGATGGAAAACTCCCAGCCTGATTCCTCCCGCCTCCCCCTGCTGCCGCTGCTCCCAGGGATCCAAAAATGCCCCCCCCTGACTCCGTGTCCCCGCCCTTGCCACTGCCCCTGCCAAGGGATTTAGATCCCCGAACACCCCTCGGAAGCAGCGCTGTCCCTTCCTCAGATCCAGTGTTGCATCTTCCATCCCTGGAAGTGTCCGAGCCCAGGCTGGACGGGGCCTGGGGCAGCCTGGGATAGTGGGAGGTGTTGGGGTTGGAATGGGATAATCCTGAAAGTCCCTTCCAACCCAAGCCATTCCGGGATTCTGGGATTCTTGCTGGCGCAGAGAGCACGGGACGGGCGGGATGGAAGGTGCCACCCATATCCAGGAATTCTTCCTCTGGGAATGTCGCTCCTGGTGAGCTGGTAGAGCAGGGTGACCCCAAACCCTGAGCCCCAGGTCTGCTTCCCTTCCATGTCCGCTCCTGTCTCCTCCTGAAAACCCAGCAGGACCTGGCCAGGAGCTGGCGGGGCCACAGGAGCCCTGTGGGTGTGCAGAGGGATTTGGGAATCTCGAGCCAAGCCCTGGGCATGGAACACTGGGAATGAAATGTGCACTTTGGGCTCTGACCGTGCTCCGAGCTCCCTGCAGAGAGCACGAGGTGTCGGGGGGCTTCCTTGGATAACGAATCCCAAATCCGTGACACGCCCGGTCCAAAGGGCACTGCACACCCCTCCTGCTGCCAGACTCCCTTCCTGCCCCATCCCTGTTCTCCCAAACTTTTCCTTCCGTTCCGTTTCCCGCTGGGCGCTGGCAAGGCTGTTAAAATACTCCACGTCCACCTGTGCAGGGGAATTCCTGGTTTTTCTTTATCCATGCTCTCAGAGCACTTCATTTCCAGCCCGGAGCAGCCGGGCAACTGTGCTGGAGCATCTTTATCCCAAGGATCAGAGCAGCAGCAGCAGCAGCAGGGGTCGAGCCAGATTTTATCCCGGCTAATCCAGGGATTCACCCACTCCATTTCAAACGCAGGGAGCAAAGCCAATCTTCGTTTAGAGCTCGTCCGTTCCACTCGGTGCCATTGGGATTGTAAAAGCCCGGGGAACGAGCGGGGAACATCCCCCCAGAGGGAGGAAAACACGGCTTCCCATCAGTGGGGATTATCGGGATTTGGGAGGATATGAATCCGTTCAGGAATCCAGGCAAGGCAGCGGAGCAGGGAGCTGCCCAGGAGATCAGTTCCTTCTTCCCAAAATCCCCATTCCTGATTCTGAGCTGCACCTCTTAATTCTGGCCCAGGCCCGTTCAGCTCTCCTCACCCGGCTTTTCCCCAAAACCAGGACCCTGAAGCGCTTTGCAGCCAGGAATTTTGGGGTCACGGCTGCCATTGCTGGGCCGGAGCCCACAAGCTGTTCCCAAGGATAACGCTTCCAGCAGGAACCGGGGAAAACAGCCCGGCAGTTACCGCTGGAGCTGCTCCTGAGCTGGGCTGGGCACAAAAATCAACAGGAATTTTACGGGAACATCTGGGAGGTTTGCAGTGGCCACGAGTTCTGTGGGCTCTGGAGTCCTCTAGGGACAGGACACTGGGAATGGCTTCCCACTGCCAGAGGGCAGGGAGGGATGGGAGATTGGGAAGGAATTCCTGGCTGGGATGGAATTCCCAGAGCAGCTGTGGCTGCCCCTGGACCCCTGGCAGTGCCCAAGGCCAGGCTGGACAGGGCTGGGAGCAGCCTGGGTCAGTGGGAGGCGTCCCTGCCATGACAGGGGTGGCCCTGGCTGGGCTTTGAATCCAAAGCATTCCAGGATTCCCTGGAGCAGGGATTAACCCGTTTCCCATGGGAGAGGCGGGAGCACGGGGAATGACGACCCCGGCTCCGCTGCCCACGGGGACACGGTGCCGGCGTGGGGAGCCAGGGCGGCCCCGCCTCCGTCGCGCGGCCGGACTGACCTTCCCCGTGGTGCCTTCCTTCCCCGCCGCTGCAGACGTTTGCACTGCACCAGGAACTACATCCACATGCACCTCTTCGTGTCCTTCATGCTGCGAGCCGTCAGCATCTTCGTGAAGGACGCCGTGCTCTACTCCGGCTCCGCCCTGGAGGAGATGGAGCGCATCTCCGAGGAAGACTTGAAATCCATCACGGAGGCGCCGCCGGCGGATAAGTCGCAGTTTGTGAGTATTCCCGGAGCGGCTGTTCTCCCCGGAGCCGTGTCTTTGTCCTCTCTGTTCGGCGCTTCCCTCTTTCAGGGGGTTTCCCTCCCTGCTCTCCTCTCACCGCCTCTTCCCGTCCTTCCCCGCTCCCAATCCGTTGGTTCAGAGGAATTGCCCGATTCCTGAGCTAAGGAGGAGCTGTTCCCACGGCAGTCCGATGATGCCGTGATTCCCGTCTGCAGCTGCTGTTTCCAACGTTCCCTGACAACCCCTGGATTTTATGGCTGTGGGAATGTTCCTGACCATCCCAAGCACGTCCAGCACTCCCAGGGATGGGGGATGCATGACTCTTCCCGCTCCCGTGTGGAAAAAAGCACATTTTGGGAGGGAAAACGGCGGGGTGGCGTGGTGTCCTGAGAAAGGTAGGGCAGGTGCCTGCAGGAGAGGGGCCTCAGACGGAATCGTTGGGGTTGGGAAAGAATTCCAGGGTCATCCAGTCCAAGCTGGGCCCAATGCCCACCTCGTCCCCAGCCCAGGGCTCTGAGTGCCACATCCGGGAATTCCTTGGACACCTCCAGGGATGGGGACTCCAAACCTCCCTGGGCAGCCCCTGCCAATGCCTGACCACCCTTTCCATGGAGAAATTCCTGCTGCTGTCCAAGCTGAGCATCAGGTTCCTTTCACGGTTGCTTGAGGCAGTCCAGCCAACCCAGGAGACGAGTCAGCATCCCAAAATAAAAGTGGAAGTGAGGGCAGTTGGACTTTTCTTCGAAATCCATGGCTTTTCCATGCATAGGAAGCTCCAGTAGCAATATTTGCATTGTCCGTGCTCTTGGGGGAGGATCAGGTCCATCCCCACATTTCCAAGTTCTCCCCAACTCCTGAAGCTCTTCTTTGGTCCCATCTCTGGTTTCCCATGGAATCCTGGATACGGATCCTTCAGGCTCTGCACAGCTCCTGACAGGAGGGGGCAGCCGGGGGGGTCGGGCTCTGCTCCCAGGGAACAGGGACAGGAGCAGAGGGAACGAGCAGGGAATGCTCAGGTTGGACACCAGCGGGAATTTCTCCATGGAAAGGGCGCTCAGGCCTTGGAACTGCCCAGGGGGGTTTGGAGTCCCCATCCCTGGAGGTGTCCAAGGGATTCCTGGATGTGGCGCTCGGTGCCCTGGTGGGCATCGGGCACGGTTGGACTCGGTGACCTCGGAGGGCTTTTCCCAGCTCGAGGATCCCGGGATAAATTCCCTGCCTGTGGGTTTGTTTGGCTTCTCAAGTCTTTCCCAGCTCCGGCTGGGGACCCTGTGAAAAATCAGAGGATTTGGGAATGTCCCGCTGAGCGTCCGAGCGTCCCAAATGGAGCTGTGCCACCGTGTTCCCTTCCCACGCCGGAGATCCGCGGCGTTAATTTACGGAGTCTCACTCAGCTCCGAAACTCTCGTTTTTCTGGGAAGAGCACAAAACGTTTCACCGCATTGTTTTGTGCTCCTCCTCGTGCCGGCCCCGTTATGAGGAATGACTGGGATAATGTACGGCATCCTTTGGATACTGGCGTTCCATGGCGCTTCCCGCTCCTCGGGACTGAAGGGCCAACAAGCGGTGACGGCGACAATTAACGGATTTCTTTTGTTTCCGAGGGAAGCGGGAACTCGGCAATCGTCGCCTCACGTTCCCTGCATGAGGCAAGAAATGCGAAAATTAAACGGAGCTTGTTCAGCCGAGATGGGGATTTTTTTCAATAACTACGAGAAATATTATTAATTCGTTTTAATTAATTTAGACGATTTAATTCATAACTCATGGAATCCATGGGGAGCTTGTAGTTCATCCATTGCAACTCACCTCGTCTGTGAAAGAAAACGAGCGTGATGCGTCCGTATCGGACAGAAATCGAGATGTAAATACATGGAATGGTGATAATAAATTAGTGAACAGATAAAATGAATAAATAAAATTAAAATTAAAATTAAAATTAAAATAAAATTAAAATTAAAATTAAAATTAAAATTAAAAGTAAAAGTAAAAGTAAAAGTAAAATAAAAATTNAGATCGGGAGAGGGAGGGGGGGAAAAAAAAAATAAAATTAAAAATAAAAATAAAAATAAAAATAAAAATAAAAATAAAAATAAAAATAAAGTTTTATGAATAAAATGAAAAAAGAAAAAAGAAAAAAGAAAAAAAATTTAAAAGAAATAAAAATGAACACACATATTGTACACATATACACATAAATACAGTATATATGTACAAATACATCTGTGCGTGTGTATAATATCTGCAAATTAATTTTGATTGGCAAGAAATTAGCAGAAGAGCGGTGCCAGGATAAAAAAAAATTCCCTTTTCTCCCCATCCTTTGTGTTCCCGTCAAGGGAAGGGACAGCACAAGGAGGTGCCTCTGCCAAGGGATGTGTTTGGTGGCCCCAAGATTCCCGGGAAATCCAAATTTCCGTGTCCGCATGGACCGGAGGTGGCTCTGTGCCGATGAATCCCTGCGTGGCACCAACCCTTGGAGTCTTTCCCTGCTGGAGCTGAGGAACTGGGGCGAAGGGTGGCTTTGTCCCGCCCTGTCCCAAGGAAACGTTGGCTCGCGCTCGGGGTTTTCCTCCCAAAAATCCAGAGGATTTCAGCTCAGCGTGGAGCGAGAGCTCAGCTTCGGAGCCCGTTTAACACCCGGGTGTCCTGGAGGCCTCTCCCCGATCTCCCACCTCGGAGCTCAGCTCTGCTCTGGAAACACCTTGGCGCTTCCAGGGGGAAACCTCCAGGTCCTGGATAAAACACAGGGAAAAGGTGAAATACCGGGGAAAAGATAAAACACAGGGAAAAGGTGAAACACAGGGAAAAGGTGAAACACAGGGAAAAGATAAAACACAGGGAAAAGGTGAAACACAAGGAAAAGGTGAAACGGGGGAAAGGTGAAATATGGGGAGAAGATGAAACACAGGGAAAAGGTGAAACACAGGGAAAGGATAAAATACAGGGAAAAGGTGAAACACGAGGAAAAGGTGAAACAGGGAAAAGATGAAATACGGGGAGAAGATGAAACACAGGGAAAAGGTGAAACGCCGGGAAAAGATAAAATACAGGGAAAAGATAAAACGCAGTGAAACGTTGAAACACAGGGAGAAGATAAAACACAGAGAAAAGATGAAACACCGGGAAAAGGTGAAACACGGGGAAAAGGTGAAGCGGGGAAAAGATAAAATACAGGGAGAAGGTGAAATACGGGGAGAAGGTGAAACGGAAACGACAAAACGCAGGGAAAAGGTGAAACGCAGCTGCTCCAGGAGGTGTGTGAGCCCCTCATCTCCAGGTTGGGGCAGAGCAGGATCAGGCCATCATCTCCCTGTCCTCCTCCACCTCCCGATTCAATGTTGGAAAAATGATCTTTGGCTCAGGGGGGATTTTCCCAGCTGTTCCTCTTCCCTCACTCAGGTTTTCCCCCTTTTTTAAAAAACCCTACGACGTCGAAATTTTCCAGTTTCTTTCACCTTTTCCCGTCTCTCTTCCCCGCCCCGCCCGCCGCGTGTGCGCGGCACACGGATTTGACCCCGCGCCGCCTCTCTTTGCAGGTGGGCTGCAAAGTCGCCGTCACCTTCTTCCTCTACTTCCTGGCGACCAATTACTACTGGATCCTGGTGGAAGGGCTCTATCTCCACAGCCTCATCTTCATGGCATTTTTCTCGGAGAAGAAATATCTCTGGGGATTCACGTTATTCGGCTGGGGTGAGTCGCGGCCTGGAGAAGCCTCCTGGAGGCGCTGCTCGGAGGAAATGGTGGCTGGAGGGAAAGGCGGGAGAGGCGGGGAGCAGCGCGGGGCTCCTGCAAGGACAGGCTGTCCCTCCCAGGGGAAGTCGGGTGATTCCTGGATTGCGGGATTTACACCGCGGGATTTCCGGGCTCTCCAGGAGGATCAGCCCGGGGTTTGGGGAGGCGGCACAGAGAGCCAGGGAATCCCAGGATGCATTGGGATGGAAGGGACCGTAAGGATCATCCCATCCCATCCCACCCCTGCCGCGGCAGGGACACTTCCCACCGTCCCAGGCTGCTCCGAGCCCCGTCCAACCCGGCCTTGGACACTGCCAGGGATCCACAAATCCCTGCTGGTGCCTCACCACCCCCACATGCTGCCGCCCTCCCCCGGCAGGAAGAGCGCGGGCTGAATTTGGGGTGAGACAGCCCATTCCAGGGAGTGCTCCCCGTCTCTTCCCGGGACCTCCTGCCGAGGAGCCAGCCCTGGGCTGGAGGGGCAGGAATTTGCGGGAGGTTTTCACCATCTGCTCCCAATGAGAGCCCCGAGCTCTGATTTCCTCCCTCAAACCTCAGCTGCCTAGGATCCTCGGAACACCACTGGAAACCTGCAATTTGTGGGGAGAACATTTTCGTTTTTCCTTTTCTTTCGACGTGGGCATCTCTTTTTTCCTTTTTTCCCCTGAGTAATGAGAAAGGGGCGGGATGTGGTGGGAATTAGGAGGAGACGACGTGGGCCCACGCACTTTGGAGGAGAACGGGATTTCTGTGCGCTCCTGGCTTTAATTTTGGCTTCCCGGGAGCTACGAGGCGCTGGGACAATAAAACGGCCGCCCACGGGTGTCTCAGGGAATGTTTCAGGTGATCCTTGAGGATGGAAAGAAGGATGATGGGCTGTGGGTTGAATCGGGAGTGACAGCAGGAAAACCTGTCCGGAGGGACTGGGGTTACCTGGCCCAGCAGCGCTTCCCAGATTCCGGATCCCAAATCCACCCGGCCACATCCTGGCTGTCCCACATTTTGGGACCAGGTTCGTGTGGGCACCACCCCGTCCCTGTTCCAGAGGGTGATTTTTATGGGAAAAAGCTGGCGTCTGGCTCTGGGAGCGGAGCTGGAGCCAGGCAGGGAGCATAGAACTGAGCTTCTGAAGGGCTGCGGCATTTTGGAATTTGATTCCCCAAGGCGGGGCTCTCTCCAGGCTTCCTCCTTCCCAAGTGGGATACGGGGAAGAAGCTCCTTCCAAACCTCGTGTCAGGAGCTGCTGGTGCTGCCGCAGGATAAAGACAGGAGCTGCAGGTACAGGAATATTCCCAAGTGGGAATCCAGATCTCGGGAAAAGTCTCCTCCTGGACAGCTGGAGGGATTTGGGGAAACCAATAAATCAGGAGATACTTGCCAGGGCTTGGAGCGACCTGGGATAGCGGAGGATGTCCCTGCCCTTGGAATGGGGCGGGATTTTAGGTCCCTCCTGAGCCGGATCGTCCTGGGGTTCTCTTTTGGGGATTTGGCATTTCTTATCTCAGCTGCCGAGGGACAGAGGGGGCTTCAGGTGGCACCTCTGTGCTCACACAAATGAACAAAACCCCGACTCAACCAAACCAAACCAAACCAAACCAGACCAAACCAAACCAAACCAAACCAAACCAAACCAAACCAGACCAAACCAAACCAAACCAGACCAAACCAACCCAAACCAAACCAAACCAAACCAAACCAAA
>VZRN01002807.1:62304-84261 GCA_013397935.1 Dasyornis broadbenti
ACCAAACCAAACCAAACCAAACCAAACCAAACCAAACCAAACCAAACCAAACCAAACCAAATCTTTCAAAAGGAAAGAAACAGCCCCGTCTTCTTCCAAACCTTCAAAATTTGCCCCTCAAACAAAATAACGTGAAACTGCTCGGAGCTGAGTGCAAGGAGGAGTTCCCCAGAGGGAATTCGGGAAGAGAGGGAAGCGGCTGGAAAACAACGCCGCGCGTTCGACGGGCGGAGCCGGAGGGAAACAGTGGGGCAGGGCAGGGGTTGCTCCCGTTGGTTCTCGAATCCAAGCAGGGAATAATCGTTTCATGGGGGCAGCCGCGGGGCTGGAGTCCCACCTGTCACAACAGCCAGCGTCCCTGGAGTCTGAGGCTGCTCCGTGGAAATTCCTCTGGAATGAGAACACAGGAGCCCCGGGGTGGCAGTTGGGGTGGCGTTGTTTGGGTTGGGATGATCGTGTCCGCGCAGGCGCCCGCGCACACGGAGTGTTTGGATAATTTTTGGGCGCTGGAAAGGGCAAAGCAGTCCAGGCGCCGCTGGAGACGGTGGAAAAACTCCAGCTCCCTGCAGTGGGCACTGGATCCTGCCCACACCGCGGCAGGGAGTGGCAGGGAGTCGGGATAAAGAATTATTCCACAGAAAAGACGAGTTTGCCCCCAAAATCAGGGTATCCTGACAATCAGCAGGGCTGGATTTGTCCTGCATGGAAACCTCCGAGGTGGAAGCAGGGAGCAAAAACCACCCCACGGCTTCTTATTTCTGGGAAAAGCAGGACAAAGGGCAATCCTTTGATGTCAGATCCGTGGATTTCTGACCGCTGTTTTCAATCCGCGTCCTCGCTGGCGCCAGCCCCATCAAAATCCTGTTCCCTTCTTCCAAGGGAGACCCTGCTGATGGCAAGGAGCTCGTTCCGCGCCAGCACCCGCCCAAAACCAATAAGCAATGGCGCTGTGGGCGAGGAGAAATCCCTCGGGAGGCTCCCAGCTCCCTGCAGCCGTTTGCTGAGGGAAGTTTGGGAGCCGTGACCGATAGCCGGGAAAGCCGAGCTGATTCCATCGGCGCTTTCCCGTCACACGCGGCCGGGCTGCCCTGGATCCCGGCAAATGGGGGTCGCAGGGACACCTGGGAAAGGTAAAAAGGATGGAGCCAGGCGCTCCAAAAATCAGTGATGGGGAGCCCTGCGTGTTTATCTGAGCAGGAACCACCCTTCCCTGAAAGTTTTGCACCGGGCGGGATCAAGGGTATGACAAGAGTTGTCGTTATTATTATTCTTCCCATTTAAATCAGGAAAACAGGACACACAGGGCCTGATCAAACACACGCAGCGCTCCTCAGAGAGGGCTTTAAATCCCAGGGAATCGAGCCCAGAATTCCCAGACCTACGCAAGGTCGTTATTCCTAAACTCCCTTCCAGCAGTTGCTCCCTCACTTCACGTGGATGAAACCCGTTTTTCCAACCTCTGGGAGACACGGACCCGGGAAAAGCTGCAGAGGGGGTGGGGTGGCAGCAGAGCTTTCCCATTTTCCGGCTGCTGGGGAGATTCCCGACTTGATAGCACCTGCATTGTACACACTGTGTGTGGGGCTGGAATGCACAGCGCATACAATGTGGATTCTGTACAAGTCACGCACGGCACGGCGGGAGGACATCCATGAATCCCTGTGTCCGTGTGTCCGTGTGTCCGTGTGTCCGTGTGTGTATCCATCCATCCATCCATCCATCCACCCATCCATCCATCCCTCCATCCCTCCATCCCTCCATCCATCCATCCACCCCGCCATCCCTCCATCCATCCATCCATCCATCCATCCATCCACCCATCCATCCATCCATCCATCCATCCCTCCATCCATCCATCCACCCATCCATCCCTCCATCCATCCATGTATCCATCTCTACATTCCCAGGCTCTGGGACACTGCAGACTGTTCGGAGACTTCTTTTCCTCTCCCTGCTGCCTTGTCCAGATGGATTTAGCCATGGATGACTTTCCTGTTCCCTGAGCTCCATCCCCTTGGATGTCCTGCTCTTTGTGGGTGTCTTTGAGCACATCACTTCTGGTTTTTGCGTTAATGGTGTCCGGGGAAGGCAACGGAGCTGGGAAGGGGCTGGGGAATTCCTGAGGGAGCTGGGAATGTTCATCCTGGAGCACAGGAGGCTCAGGGGGACCCTTGTGGCTCTGCACAGCTCCTGACAGGAGGGGGCAGCCGGGGTGGGTCGGGCTCTGCTCCCAGGGAACAGGGACAGGAGGAGAGGGAACGGCCTCAGGCTGGGCCAGGGGAGGCTCAGAGTGGATATTGGGAAAATTCCTCATGGAAAGGGCTGTGCATCCCTGGCACAGCTGCCCAGGGCAGGGGTGGTTCCCCATCCCTGGAGGGATTTCAAAGCCACGGATGCGGCACTCGGGGACACGGGGCAGCGCTGGCCTTGGCAGTTGGACTCCATGGTCTTGGAGGGCTTTTCCACCCTCAGGAATTCTGTAATTCCATAACTTTTCCCACATGGCTTACGAGAGGAAGGGAAAGATGGAATCACCTGGTGGCCCAAGCTCTTCATGGTGCCTTGAGAAAGCGGGAAAATCTGAGGCAGCGGGAAGGGAGGGAGAGGATTTGTGCCACTCTTTGGAAGTTTAAGGCCATTCCCATTTGCTCACACTGAGGGAAAAAAATACGGAAGAGACACAGAAAGACAGATGGAGCGATAAAACTGATGGAGGAATTCCTGTGTTTTGAACAAAATGTCCAGGATCTTTTTCCTAAATTTGCCGGAAGGGAATGAGGCAGCAGCAAACAGGGCACAACAAATTCCCACGTCGGGGTTTTTAGGGATAACCGTTTTCTCCCGGATGTTTTACGGTAGCTCGGAAGCTTGAACTCGCCACGGGATTAGTGGGAATGGGAATTGTGTCTCTTCTGGAGTGCAGGCAGGAGAGAGAGAGAGGCACAAATTCCTCTCAAACGTATCCAAATCCCCTCCAAAAAAATCCATCCTGCAGGCTGAGAGCTTTGCCACAGTGGGAATATCCAGTATCTCCTGGACAGCCTTCCAACATGGCAGCTCCTCAGTGGATATTAACTGGAAGAGCACCCAAGGATTTAATCCACTGAAGCCTCGGATGGCATTCCAGAGCCTGCCCTACTTCCCATGGACAGGGGGACACCAGGGAGAAGGAACGAGCCGTCCCGAGGGGCCAGCTCCGCGTTCCCAGCGCAACAGCTCGAGGATTCCCTTCCCGGTGCCGGCAGCCCCAGGGAATTGTGGAGCGGGATGAATTCCTTATGAACGTGGCTTTGTAGGAGCGCCGGGCCTGAGGGAGGCTCTGTGTTTAATTATTTACGCTTCCTCACCTCACCTCGGCATTCCCAGCGCCCGGCCCGGATAAGGGCCCCGTTGTCTCTGGGTTTGGGACGCAGCCATCCCTGCTCCACGCCCCGTGGGCAGGAAAACCTTTAAGCGCCCTAATGAGACTTAAGTGCGCGCTGGAAGTTGAGCCTGGGCTTATCCCTGCGCCCCGGCGAGCTTTGGGCTGGGAACAGCCTCTTCCCAGTGCCCGCTGATAAATGTCGCCTTTATTGATTTTTCAATCTTTTTTTTTTATTATTTATTTTTTTTTTTTTTTTTTGCCTTTCCCCCCTGAAAGGGGTCATTCTTCCCGAATTTGTGGAAGCTACTGTGGGTTGGACCCTGCCTTTTAAGGGAGGCGAGCAGGGGACTCGGTTGTGCAAATAACTGGACCCTAAAAAAATAAATAGAAGGTTGCACTGGGATATTGGGGACTTTTTATATATCTATTTTTTATTACTATTATTATTTTTCCACGTTTCACAGGGAAAAGATGATGGCCCAGGGTGGCTGTGCTGGAATCAGGATGATTCCTTTGGGAATGAACCTTTAGGCCGGAGTATTTTGGAAGAATTATCCTGAAATTTTAGCATTCCTCTGCTTTGTGCAGGGGATCTCGTGCGCTTAACGGAGCTTCCGCTCCATCCAGGGCTTTCCTGGGAGAAACAGCCTGGCTGCAGATCCACTCTTCCTTCATGTGAAGGGGAGGAGGAATTCTCCTGGGAGAGCTGTGCTCCACAAAGCCGGGAGAATCACGGAATGGGATGGGCTGGAAGGGACCTTGAGGATCAAAGCCAGCGCTGCCCCGTGTCCCCGAGTGCCGCATCCGTGGCTTTGAAATCCCTCCAGGGATGGGGAACCACCCCTGCCCTGGGCAGCTGTGCCAGGGATGCACAGCCCTTTCCATGAGGAATTTTCCCGGTATCCATCCTGAGCCTCTCCTGGCCCAGCCTGAGGCCGTTCCCTCTCCTCCTGTCCCCGTTCCCTGGGAACAGATCCCAAATCCCACCCCGGCTGCCCCCTCCTGTCAGGAGCTGTGCAGAGCCACAAGGGTCCCCCTGAGCCTCCTCTGCTCCAGGATGAACATTCCCAGCTCCCTCAGGAATTCCCCAGCCCCTTCCCAGCTCCGTTCCCTTCCCTGGCAAGGCTCCAGCCCCTCAATATCCTTGTCCTGAGGTGCCCAGAGCTGAATCCTTCCGTTCAGACGTGAGAGCTCGGCCTTTCCAAGTCCGAATAATCCAAAACTGCTCCTCCCACTTTTGCCCAGCCCGGTGCAGCTGGAATTTTGGCTCCGGAGGCCTCGGTCCCCACTGACCCCGTGTCACCTGTGCTCTCTTGCAGGACTCCCTGCTGTGTTTGTCACAGCGTGGGCCAGCGTCAGAGCCACTCTGGCCGACACAGAGTAAGTGCCACGGGGTTTTCTTCTCTGCCTTTGGTCTCCAAAGCTTTTGTGGGATTTGTGGGTGAATCCGAAGGGAAAAGGAAGCTGGAATTCTACTGCAGCCTTTGGAGGAGCAACCTTGATGTGAGCAGCCTTTGGAGGAGGGTGGTGGATGACGGGGGAGGATGAAGTTTTAGTTTGTGGAATTTCAGAGACGGGAATACCTGCTTGGTATTGGGAATATCCCAGAGGATAAAGGGACTGCTTCCCAGCGAGGCAGGGACGAGACTGGGATCCTTAAAATCCTGAGGGAACGGGAATGGATTTGGGACGCGAGAGGTTCAGCGCAGTCAGAGGCGGTGAAGGTGGAACTGCTCCATGCGGGATCTGTGGATTTTCCAGTCCCGGAAGAGTTTGGGTTGGAAAGAATCTTCAGGATCATCCATTCCTGGCTCTTCCCCTTGGATAAGGATTGAAGGGGGGAAAGGAGAAAAGGATTTTGTGGGGCTCGGCTGGGTTTTGGGAAGTTGGGCAGGATTGTTCCAAGGGGGAATCATGGAATGGTGGGGTTGGGAAAGGCTTTTGAAGGTCACCCAGCCCAACCCCCTGCCACGAGCAGGGACAGAGCTGGGATCTGAAGGAAGCAGGAGAGGGACCCTGCATCGGGAGCGGGAGGGACAGGACGCAGGGAATGGCCTCCCACTGCCAGAGGGCAGGGAGGGATGGGAGACCGGGAATTGGGAATTCCCGGCTGGGAGGGTGGGGAGGCCCTGGGATGGAATTCCCAGAGAAGCTGTGGCTACCCCTGGATCCCTGGAAGTGCCCAAGGCCGGGCTGGACAGGGCTTGGAGCAGCCTCTCTCCCGTGGCAGGGATTTGGAATTAAATCCTCTTTAAGGTCCCTCCCAACCAGCCCTTTCCAGGATTCTGTGATTCCGAGACATTTCAGCCTCCCTTGTCCTTACAAAGCCCGGATCACTTTTCCTGGAGGGTTTTCTTCTTTCTGGTAAGGAAATGAGGAAGTGGAAAAGGGTCCTGGAAGGGGCAAGTCCAGATGAGCGTGGAAAGAGCTGGGAGGAAGCTTCACCCTCTGGAGAGCAGAACCATCCCAACCGCAGGAATATTTCCATTTTCCAGTGGGATAACAGCAGGAGAAGGGATATTCCAGAGCCCCGCTGCGGGAAGGCAGGGTTGGACCAAGGCCCTTCCTCCAGGCTTTGGAGGAACCCATCCCTCCAGGGGGATTTTTCCGAGGAGATTCCCGGGCCTGTTGCTCTTGCCGTGCCTTCCTGACGGGCTGTCGATCTCTCCTCAGGTGCTGGGACTTGAGTGCTGGCAATCTGAAGTGGATTATTCAGGTGCCCATCCTGGCAGCTATCGTGGTGAGTTCGGGGTGAGGGAAGGGCTGGGAGGCCTTGGGAAGAGCCGATCCCGGATTTCCTGCTCCCATCTCCCCGCCAGCACAAATCCCGCCCTGCAGTGATCCCTGCGTTTCCGCTCCGAGGGGGTTGCGTTTGTCTCCCGCCCGGAATTCTGGTGGCTGAATATGGCAGAGGGGGCTGGTCAACAACTTCAAGGAGGCGAAAATCCCACGTTTTTTAGGGATAAGACCCTAAAATCGTTAACAAAAGCAACATTCCGGGCAATATTTCCAACCCAGGGGACCCTGGAAGCTCCCCGGGTTCATAACACGCTGTCCCCAGGCAGGAAGAGATGGAATCTGGGGCCTGTAGCTGGAGCAAAGCCTTTCCCAGCCGCCTTTCGGGATCATCCCATTCTTCCTGCACTGACAAAAACTTGGGAATTCTCAGTGGTGGGAGGGCAAATTAAACCATGCCAGCTCTGACTGGATCTTCGGTCACTGGGAGGGGGGGGCTGGATGGAGATTATTCCAAAGGGGGAAAAAGGGATCCGAGTGACGTTATCCAGCCACGGGATGAGCTCCCCAAAGCTGGAGAGGTCGTTACGGGCTTTAATTCCCTGCACAAGGTGAATTCAGAGATGTCCTAATTAGCTCAACCTGCTGATTGCATTAATTGCCCCCTCTCCTCCCTCTCGCTGCCTGGGGCTCTCCGTCTCCCGATGGGGTCCACGTGAAAGGAGCTCCTCCACCTGCACAAGCCCCGGTCCCCCTTTCCCCTCACCCCCGTGCGGAGCCAGCGGGAATCTCGGGAATCTCGGCAATCCCGTGGCTTTGGGCTCGGGCTCTTCCTCCAAACCGGGAGGCCTGGGGAGGTGCCCAGGGAGGCAGAGGAGAGCGGCAGCCGCAGGAAGAGCAGGACACGTTCCGGGGCGGATGGGCTGAGGGGGTGAGCGTTTTCCGGGGTTTAGGCGGGGCTGGATCTCGTCCCCGCTGTGGAAATCCTCCGGCAACCCCTTGGGAGGAACGCAGCCCCGGGACCACGCGGCTGGAGACGGAGCAGGGGAGGCTGCACGAGGAGGCTGGGGCGGCTCAATTCCGTGAATTCCAGCAGCCCCGCCGCATTTCATCGAAAGGCCAATTAGCAGAGGAGAAAGAGCCCAATTGAGGCTCATCCTTGGGAAAACAAGGTTTCTCCGGGAGGCCGCGGCCTGTGCCCCGGCGATTCGCGAACCCAGCTGTTTACGATGCAAAAATATTCTGTGGGCTGCGCCTGTTCCATTTCTGTGGGCTCACGTTGCTCCCTTGGCTGCTCCTGCCATTCCCACACCGCTCCTGAGCTGATCCCTGCGTTCTTCGGGATGAGGATTTGGAGGTTTAAAACCCCTCCGCCTTCTGCTCCTCTGGCTGGGATTCGTTTGCCTGGATCTCTTTTAAAATGCAGCACTTTTGGGGGAATCAGAGCGGTTTCCCCCCGGGTGCGGGAAGGGTTGGGAATCTTTGATTTAAAGTGACGAAGGCAGAATAAGATCCCACTTCGGGGCCTTTAAAGCTGGAAAAACTCGGACAGAGGCATAAATCCTGCTTGGATTTTCCCTGAAGGATTGGATTCCAAGGAATGAGATGCCCCCGGGCTCCGCTCTTCCCTGCCTGCCAGTTTATCCATCCTTTCCTTGGAATTCCCGTGCCAGTCAGGGAATTTCAACCGAGTGGAGCTCGGGGAACGGCGTCGTAGGGATGTAAAATTCCCATGAAGCTCACGAGGACAGGGATATAGGCGCGGGGGAGGAATTTCACACCTATCCCAGCGAGGGAGAGGGTGTGGCAGGACCTTCCCTGCTTTTTCATGGAAAACAGCTGCTCCTAACGAGCTCGCACCTCGTTAAGGGAGAAGGAATCCAACCTTGCCGGGAGACAAGGCCACGGCGAGCCAGGCCCCAGCGGGGATGATCGGCCACGGGAATGACTCTCCAGTGCTCGCGGTGGGATTTCCGTCACGGAAACCCCGGCTCTGCGCCGGCTCCAACCGAAACGGACCCAGGGAGGTCTCCTGGGCTGTCCAGCCTGAGCTTCGCAGTGGTGCCTCCCTAAAATTCCAAGCCTGCGTGTGGCGTGGCGGCTTGGCTCCTCGAAAAGCTGAAGGCTCCAGAGGAATCCGTGCCAAACGGGATTTTCCAGCACCGTGGAGCCACAGGGTGGTTTCTTCCCTTGCCATAATCCCACGGATGGCTTTGGAATTCCGGCGGAATTCCAGGGCCAGGGACACGGGGCCCTGAAGGGCCCTGCGAAGACGCGAATCCCTCCAACCCGGCGTTCCTCTCCTCGAGCTGCTGCCGTTCCGTGTTCCTGCAGGGCAGGACGGGAATCACGGAGTCAGGAAGGCTGGAAAAGTTCTCCCAGATCATCGGCTCCAGCACCACCGCTCCCCTGGGCAGCCTGCTCCGGGCCAGGCACCACCAGGATTGTCCGTGAGCTGGGCTCCTGGTTGCGTCTCCCTGAAAGGAATTCGACGGGACTCCCAGATTGTCCTTATCCATCCTTGTCGGAGCTCAATCCCAAACACTTCCCAGAGGAAGCCTGGCGGTAGAAATCTGGGAGAAATCCAACAGTTTTGTTGCCCTGCTGCAGTTTTGAGCTGTCATCTCCGGTCAGGTCAACTCCGCGTCTCCATCACGGCGTAGTTCCCTTGATATTCCTTCCTTTTGCCCACGGAAATGCGGGAGGGCATCTTAGGGATGCTCCTGAGGGGATCTGAATTCCCGCTGGGCTGGGAGATGCCCACGCCTTGTGAGCCATTCCCTTCTCTCCCTGAAAGCTGAAAAACCTGGGATCATTCCCGGGACGCTCATCCCTTCTCCCAGGAGGAGCTTCCTCCACAAATCCCAGCCCCGGCTCTCCTCGGGGTGGTGGGGTAGGGAAACATCAGCGGAACAGCTCCGCCTTTTCCATGGCTTTTTTAACCCTTCTCCTTCCTCTGTCCTTTGTTTTCTTTTCCTTGCAGGTAAATTTTATTCTTTTTATCAATATTATCAGAGTCCTCGCTACCAAGCTCCGAGAGACGAACGCAGGGAGGTGTGACTCGAGACAACAGTACAGGTGGGTGCCCCCTGCCCCGGCCCCTGCTCGGGACGGCACAAAAATTCTCGCTTCACCCCTTCGGCTCCAGAGGAAGCCCAGGGTGACTTCGGAGCCACCTAAAATAAAGTGAGAGGGTTGGTTTTGGCCAAGGGTGGAAGTGCAGAGTGAATCCGAGCAATTTAAGCCTCTCCTAAACCTCTCCGATCCAGCCTGCTGGAGGCTGGGGAGGAATTCCAGCTCTTCAGCCGGTTTTTTGAGCCGGAATTGCAAAAATAAAGCACGGCTTGTGCTGCTGAAGGCCGTAAAGCCGGTGTCCGTTTATTTGCTTTTATTTCTCTCCCTGCCGTGCTTGGTAAGGCCTGGCCTATTTGTTAAACCTGCCCCTGGGCGGGTGTTCCAGCGCCTCGGCTGAACCGGGAAAGGAAAAATTCCAATTCCGTTGTTTGTTTGGTTTTCCTTTGTTCCGCCAGCCGGTCTCCCTCGATAATTCCATTTCTTTGCAGCGTGGTCAAAAACCGGCTGGGAGACCGGGATCGTCGGGGCGCCACGGCTGCTCCCGAGCTCCCGAGGCTTCTCGGGATCTCCTGGACTGCCCGGCAGGACACCTGGGAAAGGGGGAGAGCGGGAGGATTTGGGACGCAAACCACGAGCTCATGGCTCCCACCTCCCTCTCCGGGCGCGCGCCTCCTTCCCGAGGCGGGAGGGAGGGAGATCTGGCAGGAAAACTCCTCCCGGTTTTCCTCGCTGCCCTGTCAGGGCTCTGATTTATCCCTTTATTTACTTCTCCCCGGCCGAAGCTTTGCCGTTAATTATGGTTGGGACGGGGCCGGCTCCTCTCAAAGCCTTCAGTTCCCGCGGTGGTTTCCAGGCGCTGGACAGGGGCAGTGCTGGGGTTTTCTGGGAGTGATTCCTGCCCTTCCCGCTCCCTGCTGCACTCGGGGACCTGCTGGAACCTTTGGCGGGAGCTTTCATCCTTCGGTCGGTGTCGCTTCCAGGCAAAGCTGATCCCGTCCAGAGCCAGCCCAGCCGAGCCGTGCTGCCTCCTCGGAGTCTCCAGCACAGATCCTGTGCTGAGCTGGAGCCGCTTCCCGGGAAAAGGAGCTTTTCCAAGGGATGCTGCAGCCCAAAGCATCTCCTGAGAGTGTCCAGCTCCTCCTCCCCGGGATATCCGGAGCCATTCCACTCCTGACTCGCTTCCCTCTTCTCCTGCCCTGCACGGGAGCCGCTCGTCCAGGGGGGATTTTCCTGTCTCGTCCCAACAGGGAAATCGCGGAGGGGCTGAGGTTGGAAGGGACCTCTGGAGGTCATCCAGTCCGAGCTCCTGCTCCAGCAGTGTCAGCTCCTGGGGGTCCTGTAGGAGCACATGGAGACGGAGAATCCAACTTTAGGGATGGAGAATCCAACTTTAGGGATGGAGAATCCAACTTCAGGGACGGAGAACATCCTTGGGGATGGAGAACATCCTTAGGGATGGAGATCCATCCTTTAGGGATGGAGAATCCAACTTTAGGGACGGAGAACATCCTTTAGGGATGGAGATCCATCCTTCAGGGACGGAGAACATCCTTTAGGGACGGAGAACATCCTTAGGGATGGAGAGCATCCTTTAGGGATTCAGGGATTCAGTGCCAGTTGGAGCCTGAGGGCTGGAATTGCAGCACGCGTTCCTCTCATTCCTTTCCGCCTTCCGCCCACAATCCCGATCCCAACCTGGAGCTGGTTTGAGGTTGGAAAAGGCACCTCCGTGTCACATCCCGCAGGAGGAGCAAGGGCTCGGAATTCCGGGTGGAATTCCACCGTGCCTGTGTGAACACCCAAGATCCAAGGGGACAAGGAGGAAACCGTGAGCAGCTCACGCCTGATGCCAAACCTGGCCGCGTTGCTGATGTCAGGGAGGTTGATCCATGCGCTAATTCCCGCTGTATCCCGTTTTTTTTTTCCCTGCAGGAAGCTGCTGAAATCTACCCTCGTCCTTATGCCTCTGTTCGGCGTTCACTATATTGTTTTCATGGCTATGCCATACACAGACGTGTCAGGGATTCTTTGGCAAGTTCAAATGCACTATGAAATGCTGTTCAACTCTTTCCAGGTATCGGGGAACTCCGGGAAAACCTGGGAATTCCAGCGGGGAGAGGAGGGAAGTGGGAGGGCACGGCCTTGGGGAGGAGGGCCGGGTTTGCAACGCGTCAGCTTCCATCCCTACGGCCCCGAGTGTCGCTGATCTCATCGGGGTTCTGGGCAGAGAGGAGACCCGAACTCCCCAAATTCCCCGGACTTCCCAAAATTCCCATTAATCGGTTGTTCCTCTCTCCCGGCAGGGATTTTTCGTTGCCATCATATACTGTTTTTGCAATGGAGAGGTGAGTGGCGAGCGCCTCCTTTACTCACCCCCTCGCTTGGCTTCATTCCGCGCCCTCGTCCTCGTTTCCCTACAACCGGCAGCCTTCCTTTGCATCCCAAAATCTGCCCATCCGCTCAGGAAGTTCCAATCCTCCTTCTTTCTTTCTTTCTTTCTTTTTTTTTTTTTTTTTCCCCCCCCCTATGCTTTAATTATTATTAGGAAGTGCTTCTTCATGTGAATTATGAAGAATTCTTCCACATCTCACAGTCCTAAATACCCATGGCTGCTGCAGTCCTATTGTNGGAAAAAAAAAAAAAAAAACAAAAAAAAAAACCAATGTGGATTTGTTTTAATTTGCCAGCACAAGAGGTGTTTAGTGCCGCCTAACCGGGGCAGGAAAAGAAGCGGCTTGATGGGGTAGCTGACTGCCCAAGAAAATCTGGATTTTTCCAGCTTTTCCCAGGCTCTTTTCACCCTTTTTGAGTCTTTTCGGGATAACATCCTTTCATTTCTTTGTTTCCATTAATTCCCTCCGTTGCTGCAAAATAAGAAAGTGGATGGGCAGAGGCTGCACCCCAGGGAAGAACTTCCATCGGCAGGCATAAAGCTAAATGTACGGATTCGAAGGGGAATTTTCCACCTAAATTTGTGGATTTTATGAGGAATTTTCCACCTAAATTGATGGAGTTGAAGGGGAATTTTCCACCTAAATTTGTGGATTTGAAGGGGAATTTTCCACCTAAATTTGTGGATTTGAAGGGGAATTTTCCACCTGTATTTATGGATTTTGAGAGGAATTTTTCACCTAAATTTATGGATTTGAAGAGGAATTTCTCACCTAAATTTATGAATTTTATGAGGAATTTTCCTCCTACATTTATGGATTTGAAGGGGAATTTTCCACCTAAATTTCTGGATTTTATGAGGAATTTTCCTCCTAAATTTATGGATTTTGAGAGGAATTTTCTACCGAAACCTATGGATTTTAAGGGGAACTTTGACTCTAAACTTATGGATTTTAAGGGGGAAGGCAAGTACGAAATCCCTGTTTATGTTCCGCAGATAAAACCAGGACAAACTCTAAGGGGCGCTGATCTCATCCTAACTTTCCCGACCGGCTTTGGATCCCGTCTAAAGCAACAGACGTGGTCTAAAGTAGCCAGCTGCCTCATTTTGGGGGGGATTTCTCGGGATTCGGGCGGTTTATCCCACTCAGACCTGATTTCCATGGGACACGGGCAGGATTCCCACCTGGATGTGCTGCTCTCCATGCCTCCGCCCTCGGGCAGGGTTATCCCACCTTTCCAGCCGGATGTTTTCAGCCGTTCGAGCTTCCCAGAGCCCAGCATTTCATTTGGAAAGGGCGGGTTTCGTGGGAATTTTCTGCTTCTTCCAATTCCATGGAATCTCAGAACCTCCCGAGCTGGAAGGGACCCACAAAGCCCATGGAAGCCCAAGCCCCCACAGAGATTCCCGCCCATTCCCTCTGCGAGCACCACGTTTTCCCGGCGTTTTTCTTTCGCCCGCTCACGGGATTTTTTACTTTTTTTTCTTTTTTTTTCTTTTGCGCCCCACGTTTTCCCCTCAGGTCCAAGCGGAAATCAAGAAGTCATGGAGCAGGTGGACTTTAGCGCTTGACTTCAAGAGGAAAGCGCGGAGCGGGAGCACAACGTACAGCTACGGACCAATGGTTTCCCACACCAGCATCACAAACGTAGCCACGAGAGGGGCCCTCGCCCTCCACCTCAACACCAGACTCATTCCAGGCACCCTCAACGGACACCGGAATTTGCCAGGTTACGTGAAAAACGGCTCCATTTCGGAGAATTCCATGCCCTCCTCCGGCCCCGAGCAGTACAACAAGGACGAGGAATACCTGAACGGCTCCGGGCTTTACGACGGAGACAGGCCCACGGTCCTTGTGGAGGAGGAGAGAGAGACAGTGATGTGACGAGAGGAGGAGAGGGGAAAAAAAATCAGCCGCAGGATGAGGGAGGTTCCTGGAGGGCATTTAGTGGGAAAGGACCATCGGGCCACGCAGCGGATTCCAAGGGTTTTCCATGCAGTTTCTCCGCTCTGTGGAACGAGAGGTTTAAGTTATTTTGGGGGGGGGGAAAGCGAGCCACCAACGTGGCCGGCGGGAGATCCCATCCCGGAGCTCCACGATCCGCGTTTTCCTGGCGACAGCGGCGCCAGAGCTCTCCAGAGCTGCTGGACACCAGAGATCCCGGGAGCTCACCAGGGAGGGCTGCAAAGCCCCACGCGGTCCTCGGATCCCTCGGAGAGCGTGGGCGGCCAAGGAGGATGGGAATGTTCCCCGGGAAAGCGGGAGTCGTGCAGGGAGGCTCCAGCGCCATGGGCCCGGGAGGTTTGGGGTGTTCTGGGCCTGGGAACCTGCCTGGTGACACGCGCAGATCCCCTCGGCCGAAGGTACCACCAGTCCCGTGTCCTCCTTCCCTCGGGAATCCTCACTCCTTGGCAAAATGCTCCTCTGGAATGGGGAAGGGTTACACTCATGGCGGGGATGCAGGAATTCTCCTCTCCTTTCCCAGAGTGCCGGGAGCAAGGCAGGAACCGGTGCAATTTTCGGGTGGAGGAGGTGGCGGTTGGAACGGGCGGCATTCCTGGCCTGCCACGTGCGGCCGCGGAGAGGGAACCACCGAGGGTACGGAACTGGCAGGCCCTGGGGTGGCTCAGGTCAGTTCCCACGGGGATGACCCAGCCCTCCCTTTCTGTGGGTGCTCCTGGAAAGCGGCTTCAGTCCCTTCTTGAACTGTTCCTCACTTTCCCTGAATGCCCTGTTCCACGGGATCACGGAATCCTGCAATGGTTTGGGTGGGAAGGGACCTTAAGGCCCATCCAGTTCCAGCCCTGCCATGGGCAGGGTCACCTCCCGCTGTCCCAGGCTGCTCCAAGCCCTGTCCAGCCTGGCCTTGGACACTGCCAGGGGTCCAGGGGCAGCCCCAGCTGCTCCGGACAATTAATCCAAACCCTAACGAGGCGAAGGCTCCACCACCAGCAACCGGCTGGGATTCTGAGGGCAGATTAAGGAACAACTTCCCCAAACTGTGGAGGGAGTCAGGAAGAGCAGGTGGGATCCTGACTCTGTGTCCCAAATCTTCATCAGCCTCGCAGAGAGTGCGGCCAAAGTCCAGTGGAATCCAGGGAAAAACCTCCTCCCTGTGACATCTCCGAGGTTTGGGTTCACACCTAGGAGGGGACGTGGCGGCTGAGAGGTTCTGTCAGGAGCTGGAGCTGCTCCCCAGCAGCTGCAGGTCACAGAATCCCAGAATCCCAGAATCCCAGAATCCTTCAGCCTGGAAAAACAACTCCAAGGTCATCGAGTCCGAGCTGTGCCCAATCCCCACCAGAGCTCTGAGTGCCACATCCGGGAATTCCCTGGACACCTGCAGGGATGGGCACTCCAAAGCTCCCTGGGCAGCCCCTGCCAAGGCCTGAGCGCCCTTTCCATGGAGAAATTCCTGCTGCTGTCCAATCTGACCCTCCCTGGCCCAGCCTGAGGCCTTGTGCTTTAAAAGAAGCCTTTGAAATTCAGTATTTATTTGTTCTTCTCTTGTCTGGCATCATCAAAAGAAGCCAGATCTCGCCACAGCCATTTCCCACCCAATGAGAGTTTCAAAAGATTGAATTTTCCAAGATTCCGTCCGTTTTCCTGCTCTCTTCTTCTGCCCCTCCCGCTTTTCTCGCTCGAAGACATTTCTGAGTTATCATTTCACTGCTGGAACAAAGCAAAAATACAAAAAAAAAAACCCCAAAGCCGTGACTCATTATTTGCTCGTGTTTATTACTCAGCTCAAGATCGAGAACGTTTGACAATCCCTCAGAAATTCAAGGAATTACCGAAAGCCATAAATTTCTTTATGAACCAACACAGCTCATAAAATGCAGCCTTGACTGAAATGCCTTCAGCACGGGATTATTTAAAACTAAAAGAAATAAAAACCTGTTGTTACATGGAGATAAAAATTCCAAGCACGAGGTGGAAAAGGGGGAGAAACGGTTTTTAAAATTCTTTTAATTGCAAATGATATAGAAAGTGGGGTGCTGTTTTTTTTCTGGATGTTTTTGTGCTTGAGCAACATCCGTGCAAAACTCGGGATTATTCTGACGCCAAGGCACAGGGAAAGCTGCCCCCAAGGCGCAGCAGGGTCTGTTTGTCAAAGCCCGTTCCCAGCATTCCTGGGCGGCTCCCATACTCTTGATGGAGCGCACGGATCAGGATCTGTTACCTGGAGATCCAGGGTCCTCCCTCCCTGCTTCTGCTGAGGAAACATCAGAGCTGGGATGGCTGGAACGGGAGAGGAAGCTCCAGTTTGTGGCCGTGCTTTGCCCTGGAAGGACAAAGGGAACGGTCCTGTTGGAGCTTAGCCAGAGCCTTTGGATTCGGAGCCTTTGGAGCCGGAGCCTTTGGGTTCGGAGCAGGCTCCTCTTCCCTTCCTCCATCCCCAGGTGACATTTCCCGAGGAGAATTCAGCCCCATCCGAAGGTCTGAGTCCAGCTGGGGTGGCAGATCCTCTCCTGTCTGATTTTCCTGTGGAAACACAGCCCTGAGGGCCCCAGGAAACAGAGACCTGCGAGGGGAGGATTCGTTTGTCCAGGATTCATCCGCTGCCCTGGGCAAAATCCCGCGGGAACGACAGGGCTTGTGCCCAGCCCGGTTCAGATCCAACACGGGATCATGGAGCGACGGGAGCAGATTGGAGTTGGGGTGCAGCAATCATCAGCGTGGAACCAGTCATCAGCACGGAATCATCAGCACGGAATCGTCAGCACGGAATCAATCATTATCATGAAATTCTTACCATGGAATTGTCATCGTGGAACCAATCATCAGCATGGAATCGTCAGCACGGAATCAATCATTATCATGAAATTCTTACCATGGAATTGTCATCGTGGAATCAATCATCAGCACGGAACCAATCATCAGCACGGAATCATTGTCATGGAATTGTTATCATGGAGTCATCATCCCATATGGAACCATCATCACGGAGCCATCATCACGGGAACCGTCACGGAATCGTTGCCATGGAATCACCCCAGCACGGGCTCGGTTGGAAAGGGCCTCCAAAGGCCATCTCATTCCATGGGCAGGGACACCTTCCCCCACCCCAGGTTGCTCCAAGCCCCGCCCAGCTCGGAAAGCAGGCGACGAGGCTTGGCCGAGTTCACTGCGAGGAGCAGGCAGAGCTCCGGAGGAGCTGTTCCCTGGTTTGTCCCAGCTTTCCCTCCTCCTCCTTTGTGGCAAATCGGTGCCCATTTCCCTCCCATCCCAGAAAACACCTGGCAATGCCCCGGAGTCCCATGGACCCTCTCCCTCTGCAGGATCCCGTCTGACTGGCTCCCGTGGGATCTCCCTGGAATCTTTCGGGTCGGTGTCCTCCAGCACCACGGAGATGCTGGAAGGCTTGGACAGGGAATCCCACCCCGGCAGGTTCTCCTTGTGCCTCGTCTATTCCATCCCCAGCAGCGGAGTTTTCCCTGGGATTCCTTGCTCCATCATCCCCCCTTTTCCCGGAAAATCTCCCTTTAATTTCCTTGGGATGGCTTTCGGCCGCAGTTTTGCCGTTCCTGCTTCTCCCGGGTTAAAGTTTTTCTCCATTCTCCTTGGCCCTGGCTCGGATGAGACCATGTCTTGTCCTACCCCTCATCACTCCTCAGCTCTGCTCCTTGGCTTCTTTCGGAGCCAAAAGAGTTCCCAAGGATCTCCCAAAACCCAGATTTCTCAGCCAGGGATTGGCTACGTTGATCAGTTTATGGCCCGTCAGCTGGAGGTCATGGACCATCCACGGCTGGGGAGAATTTCCCGCTTTTTCAACCACGAAAAGGCACGGAGAGGGAAGATCTCCAAGTTTTAATTCTCTCTTGGCAAACTCAATGGCTCAAAGGTCTCTTCATTTCAGGTTCCGATGGCTCAGAAAGTTGAGAAACCTCATTTCTGGGTTGCGTTCTCTTTTCCCCACATCCTCTTGATGTTTCCGTGTCCTCCTTGGTGTTCCCGTGTCCTCCTGGATGTTTCCGTGTCCTCCCTGGTGTTTCCAGGTCCTCCTTGGCCATTTCAAGCTCAGGGACATCAAACAAAGTTTGCTGGGAGAGAAATCCTTCGGGTGAGCTTCATTTACTGATTAATCCCAAATTAATTTGCTGTCCAGGCTTTTCCTAGACGCGGATAAATCTCCCAATGCTGGTTCTTCGCACCTCAGTGCTGACAGACGTCGTCGCTGGCTGCTCCTTGGGCTGTAGGAAGTTTCGGAGGTTTTGGAGCAGGGATTTTTCTCCTGGGAATCCTTTCCCACGCTTCGATTCTTTTTTCCAAACCGTCCCCCCAAAACAACCCCCAAAACTCCTTTCAACAGCTCAACTCGGCGTTTAATTTGCCTTTTTGTCCGGATGCGAGTTCAGCGGCGAGGGGAGGGTTTATGCTTGGGAGCCGATCTCAGCTGGCCGTTCCCAAACCAATCCCAGACTTTGGGATGGGAATGGGATTTCTTGGATCACCTGGCTCTCGCTGTACTCCTCGCCCCTGGGCAGAGCTCAAGTACCCAGCGGTGGGAGCTGACTCCCAAATAGTCCTAAATCCTGCTGGATTGATGGGAAAGGGGCGCAGGGAGCAGGGGAGACACTCGCTCCAGAAGGATTCCAAACAATAAACCAGACATTTTAAGCCGTTTCTGTTTATTTTCTGGGGTGCTGCTGAGCGCTCTGCCAGGCTCTGGGCAGTGTCCGGAATTCTGGCTTCTCCCAGCTCTCCGAGCTGGATAAAACCTCTCCGAGGCAGAGACGTTCCAAGCTGGGCTCCAGGGCAGAGCAGTTGGAAGCAGCTCCGAGGCGGATTTGCCATTCCTTGGCGCGAGGCTGGAGCTGCGAGGCTGAAGGGAACAGCTCGGGGCTCGTGGCCAGCGTGCAGAACCGACTCCAAGTGCGGCTTCCAAATCCAGCTCCAGAAATGCTCTGCTGGGAGTTACAGACCAGCCTTGGAGTCGGGATTCGCTCCAAGGATCAGCTGAACATGAAACGATCCCAATTTATCTGTCCCTCCCCTCCCCTCCCCTTCCCTTTCCATCCTTGCATGTGAGCTCCATGTTTTCCCACTGTTTCCCAGGTTTCCAGGATCCCCAGAGCACACAAGGTCCCCGACAACACCAACATTTTGCCAGGATTTGGGAGTCGAGTGAGGGAAAGGCGATCCCAGGGGAGCAGTAACAGGAGCATTCCCAAAGGTTCCTCTGAAGCCTTTCCCAGGGAGCAGGGAAGCGTTCCCAAACCTTGGCACTGCATTTTATCCTCCCAGTGACCTCCAGAATTCTGGAGCCAGTGGGAGCTGCAGACTTCCCGGGAATGTTTCCGTCAGATCCGGGGTTTTGGGATTGGAGCTGGTAAATCAAGAAATATTCTCGTTCCGTTTGAGCTCCACCTTCTTGTCTGCTCCTGTGGTTTCTGCATCCAGCTCTGGGTTGGTGCTTCCTGCTTGGAGTCAATGATCCCGTGGGGCTTTTCCAATCCCAGCGATTCCCTGATTCTCGCTTTTGGGAACACTTGTCCCTTGAGGCGCTTTTGCACCCGTGGCACAAGGAAATCTGCCCCCGGCGAGGCACTTCCAGGCGTTTTCCAGGGCAGGGGCCAAGAATGAAAGGAAAAGATCCGGAAAACTCCCCCAGATGATCAGGAGTAATTAGGAATTCCGATGCATCTGGCCTTTTTCCAGGCAGAGCTCCCTCCCAGCACAGGCCTGACAGGGGTAAATTAGTGCCTAATTATGATTTCTCCTAATTGGGGGAGTCTTGAGAGAGCAAATGGGGTGGGGGTGACAAAGTCAGCACAACTTCCGCTTCTTTTTCACCCTCGCTGCCACTTTTCCTCCTTTTTTCCGTGGGAGAAAGGAATACAGCAGAAAAACCCCAGCCCAGCACCCAGAATTCCAAACCATTTTTCCTGGATCCCACAGAGGAGCTGCACCCTTCGCCTGGAGCGGTGGTTCTCCCGGCACATTAACGAAGGGATTTCATGGAATTCCATTCTCTGCCTCAGACCCAGGGGTCGTGGCTCGGGGTAAGGACACGGCGTGCAGAACCAGAGGAGCTGCTACAATTTGGGGTGAAATCCTGGTCCCAAGGAAATCGACTCCGAGCTGTCTGTTGGTTTCCCTGGAATGGGTTTCGCCCATAAGTTCTGGAGAGGAAGAGGGGAGGGATTCAAATAAATTCCCCGTTCCCAGAACCTCACTTGGCCCCGGGGTTTCAGGGTGTCGTTATCCTTCAGATCCAGAATCCAACCAGAGCAGAGGTGCCAAGAGGCGGGAGAAGCTTTGAGCGGCAGCTTCCCCTCCTCAAACCCTCCCCGAGGGACTGTGGGGACTCAGGATGCGGGAGGCCGGAAATCCTCGGGATTCAAATGCTGGAGAGGGAGGGATCAGCGCGGGCCCACTTCCCAAAATGCCCGGGGTTAGGTGCTCTGAAAATGGGGATTCAAAATCCACTGGAAAGGCAGCTGGAAGTTGGAAGGGAGCTTTAAGGCCACCCAGCTTTGGTTCCATGGGCAGAACTTCCACCGTCCCGGGTTCTCCAAGCCCTGTCCAACCTGGCCCCGGACAAGAAGCCGTTTTGTTGGGAAAGGTGGGATCCGGGGAAGGCCGGGTTGGATGAGGTGGAGCGGGTGGGGCAGGAAAGGCGTTGGTGGGAGGAGAGGAAGGACAGGCACAGCCAAGCACCGAACCCACCCCGGATTCCGAATCCTTTGCCGAGCCCTTCCCGTCGGGATGCGTGAGGAGGCAAACCTGCTGCTGACCCCCTGTGCTCCACCTCAGCAGCCTGAGCGTGACCCAGCCGTGACGGCCACCCCAAGCCGTGGGCACCGGGCTTTGGAAAAGGGATTTTTCCCAGGATTTTGGGAGGAGGGAGAGGAGCTGGGGGTGGTTTTCCCTCTCCAACACCGAGGTTGCAAGACCTTGTTCCCCTTCCGAGGAGGGAGAACCCGCAGGGAACTGAAGGACGAGTGTGATTCCAGGGGCAGCGCCGGGTGTGTGTCTCCAGGCGGGAATCTGGCTCACGTTCCTCCACCTCTGCTTTCTGCACGGACCAAAGCAACGAGCGGGAAAAGGCGGATCACGGGTGTGCGTAAAAGGGAATTCCAATAAAAAGAAACCCTTATTGATTCTCATGGAATCTTTCTCCTGTTTCTTCTCCTGTCTGTGGGACTCGGGACCTCCAAAATCCTGTCGGGACGCACTGGGATGTGGGTTAATTGTTCCTGTGGGTCCGTGGGGAAGGAGATCCACGGGCTCCTCCTGCTCGTGAACGATGCAGAAAGGCGGGAGTGAGTTTCCCTGGAAATCCTTTGGGAAGAGCTCACAGCGAGTGGCTCCAGAACCTCCGCAGTGATTTTCAGGAGCACTGGGAACAATCCTGGTCTGCTCCCATCCATGTCTCCAGGAGTTCTGGAGATGCTGGAATTCCACTGCTGATATCCATCCTTACCCTTATGCCTGGTTCAGCTTCTCCAGTCAGAGAATCCCGGAATGCTTTGGCTTGGAAGGGACCTGAAAGGCCATGGAATTCCAATGCCCATCCCTCGGACAGGGACACCTCCCAGTATCCCAGGTTTCTCCAAGCCCTGTCCCACCTGGACTTGTTTGCGGAGGCAGGAGGGCCCCAATCTCAGGTGACAAAAAAAAAATATCACCAGGAATTCGGGCGCGGCGCAGTCATGGATTGTGAAGTTTTGGAGCGGCTGAAGGGAAGGGTGGCAGGAGGAACGGATCCCAAGGAGCGCTGGGAAGCACTGCGCACCCAAAGCAGGGGGATCACATTCCAGGAAGGCCTCTCCCGGTTTTCCTGGGATCGTATTTCACACCCGCAGGAGCAGCATCTGCTCGTGCCCTGCTCCAGGCAGAGCTCCAGGGAATCTCCCGGCATCGTGGGCGGGACAAGGCACCCCAGGGGCCCGGGAGGGTGTCGGGTGCGGTGGCAGGGACAAAGAGGGACATTTGGCCAATTCGACTTTTCCCACTGTTTTGTTTTTATTCCGCCTTTTTCCGCCACTTTCGCCATCCGGGACTTAGGGCCGCACTCAGGGAGAGGCGGTGCAGCCTTGTGTCCAGGGAAAGTTCGGGAAAACGATGTGGGAAAGGCTCAGCTTAATGCGAGCTGAGGGGAAGGCTCAGACTGGCTGAGCCGAGGCACCCGAGGAGCAGTTTTCCACAAGGTTGGTCATTTTCTGCCGGAAGTGACTCCGGAGGGACCCACCCATGCTTGGAAAGGATTAAGGGCAGGATTGGGATCGTGGTTCAAGAGTAAATACGGGAAGATTCAGACCGGACGAAAGGAAGATAATTTTAAGATGAGGGTGGGGAGGGGCTGGGATGGAATTCCAAGAGAAGCTGTGGCTGCCCTGGATCCCTGGAAGTGTCCAAGGCCAGGCTGGACGGGGCTTGGAG
>VZRN01002807.1:84306-102968 GCA_013397935.1 Dasyornis broadbenti
ATGGGAGCCAACCAGGACATTCCGTGAGTCCACCCAGAGCCTGTCCCTGAGTTCCAGCATCCCAAGGGCTCGTGCCACGTTCCCACGTGTTTATGGCCTGTTTGGGAGATGGCAGAGCCCTGGAGTCCCCAGGATAACGGAGGAGCCTGGAATCGGCTCTATTTAACCTGGAATTCTGTTTCCACCATTCCTAGTGGATGCAGTTTCTACGAGTTTGGGAAAGAGGTGAGAGCGAGGGAGAACCTTTTCCATGAGGAAAGGCTGGGAGGGCTGGGATTGCTCGGCCTGGGGAGGAGAAGCTGCGGGGTGACCTCGCTGTGGCCTGAAGGAGCTGCAGGAAACATGGAGAGAGACTTTTCCCAAGGGATGGAGGGACAGGGCACAGGGAATGGCCTCAAACAGAAAGGGATGGGATATCAGGAAGGAATTCCTGCCTGGCAGGGTGGGGAGGCCCTGGTACAGGGGGCCCGGAGAAGCTGNATTCCGTGAGTCCACCCAGAGCCTGTCCCTGAGTTCCAGCATCCCAAGGGCTCGTGCCACGTTCCCACGTGTTTATGGCCTGTTTGGGAGATGGCAGAGCCCTGGAGTCCCCAGGATAACGGAGGAGCCTGGAATCGGCTCTATTTAACCTGGAATTCTGTTTCCACCATTCCTAGTGGATGCAGTTTCTACGAGTTTGGGAAAGAGGTGAGAGCGAGGGAGAACCTTTTCCATGAGGAAAGGCTGGGAGGGCTGGGATTGCTCGGCCTGGGGAGGAGAAGCTGCGGGGTGACCTCGCTGTGGCCTGAAGGAGCTGCAGGAAACAGGGAGAGAGACTTTTCCCAAGGGATGGAGGGACAGGGCACAGGGAATGGCCTCAAACAGAAAGGGATGGGATATCAGGAAGGAATTCCTGCCTGGCAGGGTGGGGAGGCCCTGGTACAGGGGGCCCGGAGAAGCTGAGGCTGCCCCTTGAGCACTGGGAATTCCAGTCTGGGTTGGAAGGAAATCTGCCTTCTCTGGGAAAAGCCATGGGACCCCAGGAACGGGATCTTGAGAGGGAAATTCCCCTGGAAAAGCTGCAGTGAATTCTCAGGAGCCAGCAAGGCCTGGAGGGCAGCGAGAGTGATTTGAGGGAGTGTCTGGCAAGGGAAAGCTGAAGGGAAAGAAGACACGAGAGCAATCCCGAGGGATCCATCCCATCCCAAACAATTCCCGTTGTTTGTTATAGTGCGCGTTCCCTTTGCCAGCTCCTATCTGCCGCCGGGTCCGAAGGAAAAACAACTTCCTCGCATCCTGAGTCATTTCCCCGGACAAAAACATCTGCAGGATTTGGGGAACGGGGTCTTGAGTTTCAGGCCAAAACCAGAAATCCGAAGTTAAACATCTGGAACGCCGCCGAAGGAATGCTGGGAATCCCTCCTTGCCTCGGCCCCGCTGCTGATTCCGGCTGCGGTTGGAAGTTCTGCCTTCTCTGGGGTTCGGCTCCATCCCGCTTTGTTCGTCCTCCCTCCCTCCCGCGCCTTCCCTGCCCCTGCTGCGGGATCGGGGCACAGGCAGTTCCATGGATCTCCGCGCGCATCCGCGCTCTCGGGTAGTGGGAATCCTGGGGAGAGGCCCGGAGCGCAAGGAGGGGTTTGCAAGGTGGGAGACGCCGCAAACAAGAATCGGGTCGGGGGAGAAAGGACCCGGGGGCTCTTCCAGCTGGAACTGGAATGTGGTTAAAATCCAGAATAATTCCCAACAGAGGATCGTTTCCCATGATCCGATGGAACAACATAAAAATGAGAAATTGCTTTTTACCATTATTATTATTATTGTTGTTGTTGTTGTTGTTGTTCCTCCTTTACGTTTGGCGCTGAGCTCTCCGTGCCTCTAAATCACTGCAATCCCAGGAACATCAGCTCCGGAATCGACTCCCGGATTTTAATCAGGTTGGATTCCCTTCCAGCAGATTTCTTGTCCCCGGACCCGGCGCAGGAGTCGGCTGCAGGCGTGACGGGGCCATGGAAGGGGAGTGGCGCCCACGAGGTCAAAATTGGGGATTGAATTCCCTCTTTTCCTTTAAATCCCACGGATCTGCAGGAGGCTCTCTGGAGAGCTGCATTGTAGACCCAAACCCGGTTTTTATTCTCTGCCCGGACAAGCGTTTTCCCAAGGTGCTGAACAGCCTTGTTTGTGTGCTTTGCCTGGATTATCCCCGGGATCCGATCCAATTCCACGGGAATCTCCCTTCTCCAAGCATCCCTGAGCAGTTCACACCGTCTGCAAGGACCCGTCTCCTCACTCAGCTCCTCTTCCCTGGCAAATTCCCTCGGTTTCACCCATCTCCAGCCCCAGCAGCCCTGCACGGGTCAGGAGAGGTCTCTCCACCATCCAGATTTCAGGAGATTCCAAGGAATCTCTCTCTGCACGGAGTGAGGAGGATTTTCCTCCTTCTCAGGGCTTTGGGCACCCGGATATTCCAACCAGCTCCAGACGCCCCCCGTGGTGTTTTTCCCTGTTGATATCCAGCCCCATCCACGGCGAGGATTTCCAAGCACCTGGAAGCAGTCGAAGGCCTGGATCCATATAAAAGCCCCGCCTTGCGCTCCCGAGTTTTCCCTGGAAAACGTCACGGACGGCATTCCTCGAGCCCTCGTTCTCCTCACGCCGACTTCCCAAGGTATTTATGGAAGCACCAACGGCTCCCGTTCCCGGCAGGACACACCTGGATACCTTATCCAGGGGAATTAAACCCGGCCCGTGTTTATTTTGTTGTCTCTTCCCAGGAACTGAGCTCTGGAAAATTCCCTCAATGGGACAGGGGTTGGAGAGCCTTTCTTCCCTCCAAAGGTCCCTTCCATCCCGAATTATTCCAGGATGTTGTGACCTTCCCTTGGGAAACCACTCTTTTATTCCAGTGCTTCCGATTTCCACGGCAAAACATTCCACAAACAACCAATGGAACAGCTCCGGGAGCGCAGGGCGGGTTCAGGACTCCCGCAGGACATCCCAGCTGATCCCAGCTGGGAATAACACTGATTTTTCCCAAAATGTTGGGGGGAATTCTAATTCCTTTCCATTCTAAAATATCCTGGCCAAAAAAAAAAAAAAAAAAAAAAAAAAAATTTAAAAAAAAAAGGGGGGGAAAGAAGATGAATTTCAGGGCTCTGGGCAGCTGGGGAGTTTCCAGAAAATAAGAGAGGGAAAGATTCTGAGCCAATTAAAATCCGATTAACGGGAATTTGTTTGTGTCATTAAGCAAGGCCTGGTGAGTTCCTGGGGGATGATATTCCAAGGGAAGCCAGGGAGTGGGGATGGGAAGAGATTCCCTTCCCTTTGTCTAAAGCTCCTGAATCTTTCATTGCTCCATGGGAGGAGAGAGAGATCCCAGGGACGTGTCCCAAAAAGCTCAGGGAGCAAAGGAAAAAGGGGATTGTTCCTCCAGGGTGGTCACTCTCCCACCGGGATGGGGCCGGGGATTCATCCTGGGCAGACAGGAGGGATTTCTCCTGCCTTCCTTGGAGCCAGAGGGGCCCGGGCGTATCCAGGAGCTCCATCCCACTCCATGGATTGATATCCGTGGATTGATATCCGTGGGTTTATATCCAGCGGCTCCGGGACGGCCCCTCTGCCTCAGCCCAGCTGTTCCCCGCAGTTTGTTCTTCCCAGCAGGAAAACGTTCCTTTCCTGTGGAATAATTGTCCTTTGTTTCCTGTCCTGAGGCCTCGGGCAGAGCCAGGATCCTCCGTGCTCTCCCCACGTGCTGCGAACCCAGGGAAAAAGCACCCCTTTTCCCGGGAATGCTGAGCTCCTCCAGCACCCGTGGCAATCCAAGGGTTTTAATCAGGAATGTGATCATTATGGCCACCACTTTCCCCACTGATGAGGAGCTCCCAGCTCTGCAGGCCCACAAATTCCCTCTCCTCCTAAATTTGGCTTTCCCGGGCCTCTTCCGCGGTGACAAATCCCATGGAGCCCCGCAGGCGCATTCCCGGATTTAATCAGGAGATTGAGAGGACTCGGACCTTGGCCTGAGCTCAAGCCTAAAGCCGCTCCGGCCTGGATGTGCTGCTTTCCCCAGGGTTCCCGCTGGAGCCAATGCCAGAGGCTGGAAAAGCAGCAGCGCTCCCCGAAATCGTTGGATCCACCCCCGGCACAGAGCGCCCAGCGGGAATCTCGGGACGTGAGACCAGCAGCCGGATCTGAATCCCGGGAAAAAAAGAGCCTCCAGACAAAAGGGAACGGCTCCAAATGAAGAGCAGGGCTCTAATGAGCTCATCGAGTAATTACAGTGACAAAAACAGGCCCCAGGCTGGGAATTCTCTTCCAAGGAATAACGAGGATTTTGTGTCTTTCTGCGGGTCCTCGCTGCTCCCTTTCCCTGTGGGGTTTGGGAGCTGCCGGGAATGTGCGGAGGAGCCACATCCAGGGAAATCTCTCCTGTTTCTCCATCTCCAGGCCGGAGTCCACTCCCGGCAGGGACAAAGGGCAGGAATGTGGAGGGAATTGTGAGGGTCCCTCTGGAATTTCACCTCACGGAATCATGGAATGGTTTGGGTGGGAAGGCACCTTGAAGCTCATCCCATTCCACCCCTTTCCATGGGCAGGGACAGCTCCCACCGTCCCAGGCTGCTCCAAGCCCTGTCCAGCCTGGCCTTGGACACTTCCAGGGATCCAGGGGCAGCCACAGCTTCTCTGGGAAACCAGGGCCTCACAGCATTCCGGGACAATTCCGCGATCCAAATGATCCAAACTGAGACTCCTGATAGCGCCTCGGCTGCTCCCTCGGCCCTGCCATCCATGGAATTCCATCCCACGTCCTCTGGGGAGCCAGGCCTGGACCATTGGCTCTGGATCCACAGCCGGTGCTGTGAAGGTCAGGCCAGGCAGCGCCCAGGAGCCTCCATTCTTGGAAAAGTGGGAAAAGTGATCTTTCCCGCCCTTTTTAACCTTTTCTGCCGGATCCGTTCCCAGGGCCCCTCACCGATCCAGGCCCCCTCGCGCTCAGCTCTAATTTAAACAGGGAAGATTTTTCCAGCTCCTTCCCGCCTGGATCCCAGATCTTTCCAGCTCCTTCCCGCCTGGATCCCAGATCTTTCCAGCTCCTTCCCGCCTGGATCCCAGATCTTTCCAGCTCCTTCCCGCCTGGATCCCAGATCTTTCCAGCTCCTTCCCGCCTGGATCCCAGATCTTTCCAGCTCCTTCCCGCCTGGATCCCAGATCTTTCCAGCTCCTTCCCGCCTGGATCCCAGATCTTTCCAGCTCCTTCCCGCCTGGATCCCAGATCTTTCCAGCTCCTTCCCGCCTGGATCCCAGATCTTTCCAGCTCCTTCCCGCCTGGATCCCAGATCTTTCCAGCTCCTTCCCGCCTGGATCCCAGATCTTTCCAGCTCCTTCCCGCCTGGATCCCAGATCTTTCCAGCTCCTTCCCGCCTGGATCCCAGATCTTTCCAGCTCCTTCCCGCCTGGATCCCAGATCTTTCCAGCTCCTTCCCGCCTGGATCCCAGATCTTTCCAGCTCCTTCCCGCCTGGATCCCAGATCTTTCCAGCTCCTTCCCGCCTGGATCCCAGATCTTTCCAGCTCCTTCCCGCCTGGATCCCAGATCTTTCCAGCTCCTTCCCGCCTGGATCCCAGCACGCTCCAGTCCTCCCTCCCGGGCAGCTCTGGCTCTCTCCCTGTTCCTTTCTGTCTCCTTTTCCTCATGTTCTCCGCAGAAAGGACGGAACGCCAGCTCCTCCCCTGTTTACAGCTCCAGTCTCCACTCCAGGCTTTTCCCGGGCCAAACTGTCACCATTCCATGGAAAACAAAAAACCAACAAAGCCCAATAAAACCTCAGTCCAGCTCGCACTTCTGCACAGGACGAGAAGTCCCAACGCTGTCCTTGGAGGCGCAGGGGAGCACAAAAGCACGGGAGAGGAGGGCGGTGCTAACCCTGGAATTGCCCCCTCCTGCTCCCCACGTGCAGCATTGTCCTGGAATCCGCCGGGAATGGCTGCGGAGCTGCAGCGCGAGCTGGGATCGGCCGGCAGGAATGAGAGGCGGGAATGAGAGGCGGGAATGAGAGGCGGGAATGAGAGGCGGGAAAAGCTGCTCCGCGCTCCCACAGAGCTCCTGCGGTTTTGGGCAGCGGCCCCAGCTCAGGCCGGCACACGCTGCAGCTCCGAGAGCTCGGCACATGGAATTCCTGGATCGGGATTCCTGGGGGAATATTCCCAAACCTGCCTTGGGCCGCTTTCCCGCTTCCCAGTCGATCCAGTGATGGCCAGAGAGCTCCATGTGCAGCCCTGGCCCAGCTGCACTGGCGGGGGGCCCAAATCCCCGTGGATGTGGCACTTGGGAACGCGGATCCGGGATGGCCTGGGCGCTGCTGGGAATGGCTGGACCCCAGGAGCTCTGAGATCATTCCCAGCCTCAGGGATTCCATGGGCTCCCTGTGTCTCCAGCACAGCTCCCAGGGCGGGATGGGCCCACCCAGCGCTCCCAGCACAGCCGAGGATCCGGATCGATCCGAGACGGAGCTGGGGGCCACAAGAGCAGCTCTGGAGCATCCCGGAGACTCCTTGGCCAAGCCCACAGAGGTCAGGGAGCATTCCCACCTCTTCCTTCAGGAGCTGCATTCCCGCCTTTTCCTTCAGCTCCTGCATTCCCACCTTTTCCTTCAGCTCCTGCATTTCTGCCTTTTCCTTCACCCACTGCATTCCCGCCTTTTCCTTCAGCCGCTGCATTCCCGCCTTTTCCTTCAGCTCCTGCATTCCCACCTTTTCCTTCAGCTCCTGCATTCCCGCCTTTTCCTTCAGCTCCTGCATTCCCGCCTTTTCCTTCAGCCGCTGCATTCCCGCCTTTTTCTTCAGCTCCCGCATTCCCGCCTTTTCCTTCAGCTCCCGCATTCCCACCTTTTCCTTCAGGAGCTTCAGCAGCGCCAGAGCTCGAGGCCACCATTCCCAGGTGCGGGTTAGGATGGATTCCTCTCATCCAGGTTTTTTTATGGATTCTCCTCCCAAGCTCACGGAGGCACCGTACCAGGATAGGCCCGCCTGGATCATTCCCAGATAAAAGGGCTGGGAATGGGTGAAGGCCAAACCCGAGGGGATTTTGGCCGTGGAATCATCGGGGCTGCAACAGGAAGCCCCACTCAGACCCCCTCCCCTTGATCCCGTTTTTCTGCGTCGAGAGGAAAATCCCTGGGGATGGTGCCAGAGCCGCAGTCCCGCTGCTGTTGGAGGGAGGAATTTCCCGGATCACAATAACAACGGTGTTTGTTTGGATTCACGGATTTATTTCTTTCCCTGTTTCTGTCTTGCCGGGGGTGGGAAGGTGGGAGGGAATTCCTGGGCTGATTTTAAAGGAGGCCCTGCGGAGGCCTTTGGAATTCCCAACCCCCTGGAAAAGAAAACAGCCCTAAAATTCCCTCCAAATATTCCAGAAAACAAACAGGGGCCGGGTTTTTTGGGGCTAAACGGCTCCAAGATGAAGGGAATGAGGTCACAAGCCCACTCCTGGATTGGTTTTGTGGGATTTTTCAGGAGAACGGAACATCCAGCCTGCGAAGGGGCCAGCTCAGCTTTTAGGGAGCACTGGCTGGGGGAGATGGACAAGGAGGAGCCGGAGGAATTTCACCGGGGATTTGGGAAGGGAGGATGGGAACCCTGACCAGAAAAATCAGGGAATATCCTGAGCTGGAAGGGACCCACAAGGATCATCCAAGCCCTGGCCCCAACAATCCCAATTCCCCCTTGGGAATGTGCCCGTTCCCTGGGGAACCCGCTCGGTGCCTCTGGGGATGAACCTTTCCCGAACATCCAGCCCGAAATTCCCAAAGCAAGGAGCCCCGTCACAGATCCCGCAAACCCTGCCAATAAAACCAGGGAATTCAGGGAAGCCGGAGGCTTCCTGTGCTTCTCCCCAGGAGCACAAAGTAAGGAAAGAGTGGGAAAACTTTGGGAATCGTCGGAATTTCCCCTGCAGACCAATTCCCCACACAAATTGAATCACCCTGGGAGCCTGGGCTTGAGCTGATTTCTCCAGCCTGAACCGCGTTCCCGCAGTTTTCCCTGGATTTCTCTCCTCAGCAGCCTGTCCCTGTCCCCAGCTCAGTGCCCGTCAATCAAACAACTCCTGGAGCTGCTCCAGGCGGATGCGGCCGAGGTGAAAATCCCCTTTGAACACCGGCTGAAATCGAATTTTTCCCGTTAAAATCCTGCCTTTGGAGAAGAGGTTTATTTCGGGGAAAAAAAAAAAAAAAAGAAATTCCAGACCTTTTCCAGTTCCACTTCTGCAAGCTCTGAGAAACTCAAGATGCCTTTTGCTGTCCCGTTGCGGTTCTTCCCCCTCTAATTGGCTTCGTTAAGGCAATTAATTGAGTTACAAAGGGTGGGGCTCTCCCACAATCCCGGCCGCGCAGGAACTGAGCCTCCTCCTCGGAATCCGCAATTCTTTTATCCCGGGGACGAGGAGCAGAGCTCGGGAGAGCCGTTCCGGTGAGGAGCGCGCTGTTCAGGGCCAAGCTGGCGCCCAGCTGGAGCAGCTCAGCAATAAAATGAGGGAATTTTCACGGAAACGAAACACGGGGAGTCAAAGCCTTTCCAGCTTTTTGCTCAAGTGCCTCTTCAGTGTCCGGAGCCAGGTTTGGGATAATCCCGGGCTGCTCCACATCCCTGTCCTCGAGCTGCCATTCCCGCTGGGAAAACCCACCAGGACTGGGACATTCCTGAGCCTCTCGGAGTACCCGCAGTCCTGCTGTTCCCGCGGGAATCTCGGCCCAGGGCAGCTGGAATATCTCCCGTGTCTCCTTCTCCCTCTGGGCTTTGTTTCGGGATTTGCTGCGGGAATTCCACCGCTCGGCTCCTCCGCACGCAGTGAGTTAAAGGCACGGCCCAACAAATCCTCCTTTTCCAGGGCTCTGTGGAGCTGAATTCCTGGGATCTGGGGAGTGACAAAGGTTGGGAGGGATCCGTGGATGCCTCTGGCCCAAGCTCGGCCCAAATCCGAGCAGGATTTGGAGCTGAGGGTTGGATCTCTCCAGCAGAGGAGATCCAGGAGAACGCTCCAGGATTTTTTGTTGTTGTTGTTGTTCCAGGATTTGACCACGACTGGTGCAAAATATTTTCCCGATTCCTGATCTGAACTCCTGCAGCTTGGACTCTGTGGATCCTTCCCAGAAGAGCCCCGGTCTGCCTCTGGATCCCCAGGAAAATGTTCGGAACAAACACCTGAATCCTTTGTTTTCTCCAGGCACAATTCCAGATCCCTCCAGCATCCACAGCTCCAGCCGTCCCAGTATCCCTTCCCTGGGCTCCTTCCAGCACATCCGTGGTTTTCCAGCACTGGGAAGCCCCAAACCGGGCAGTGCTGATCCATAATCCCCTCCTTTTCCACCAGGATCCTCTCATTCTTTTCCATAAATCCCTTTTCCAGCTCACCTGGCAACAAATCCGTGGGCGTGGATATCCCAAATAATGGAATCACTCATTCCAACTCTTCTCCTCAGTTTTCCATAGCTGACTCCTCAAGAATTCCTCCCTTTGTCTTTCTCTCCCTTTCCAAAGCCCTGCTGTGCGCTTTTCCCTTTTCCCGAGTCTCTCACCCATCTCCAAGCGCAAATCCTGCAATTCCGCTGCCTGGCTCCTCAAATATTCCAGGATGAAGCGAGGGCAGCCATTTGGGAATCCCCTCAAACCCATTCCCTGTTCCGGCCTGGGATCCACCCCTTCATCCCTGCTCCCAGGCGACATTCCTGGGACAGAAGGAACGCTTCGGCCTTCCCAGGAATATCCATCCAGGGATACGGATCGCGAGGCCTCTCGGATCTGCAGGCAGCACCGTGAAGGTGCCTCTGAACGGGGCCGTTTTTCTGGGATTGCTTTGGGAATGCCCTCCAGGTGTCCTTGGATTCATTCCTCCAGCCGGAGCGTTGTTCCCAGAGCCCCGGACAGATGGGACGCACATTTCGGGAATCTGCATTTAAAGGCCCCCGCGGAATTCCTTTGTTTCCTTTCCTCCCGGAGTGCAGGGATAACGGAAGAAGCCAGCCCCTAACTGGTGCCACAATTCCCGGGATTTAGGGCCTACAGGGGATGTTCCTGGGAGTTCCTGCAATCCCTCTCAGTTCCCACTGCTTCATCCCGGCCTTGGGAATTCCCAGGGCTCCGCTCCCTGGACTGCATGAAGCCTCTGGAGCAGGTTCCTCCCAGGCTGGGCTCTGTCCCTCCTGGATTTGTTCTCCATCGGCGGGAAGAGCCTGGAACGGATGCGCGTGCACGGACACAGTGGGGACAGCCAGGAGCCTGGAAAAATCCTTCCTGGATTTTCTCTGGAATCTTGGAGGGGCGAGCCAGCAGCACACCCAGCCCAGAGGGACACGGAGCTGGGATCCGGCCGAGCTTTTGGGATGAATCCCAGTGGGATTGGATTTTAATCCCATTCCCCGCACTTTCCATCCCGAGAACCTGCACCGGGTTGGTTTTGGGAGCGGGGAAAATCCATGGGCAGGGACATCCCCCGCTATCCCGGGCTGGTCAGAATTCCATCCAGCCTGGCCTGGGACACTCCCAGGGATCCAGGGGCAGCCACAGCTGCTCTGGGAATTCCATCCCAGTCCCTCCCAGCCGGGAATTCCTTCCCAGTGTCCCATCTAAACCTCCTCTCTTTCCACTTGGATCCATTTCCCCTCGTCCCGTCGCTCCAGGCCCTCTCCAGCTTTCCCACGGCTCCCTCCGGGCGCGGCAAGGCTGCGAAAAGGAGCCCTGGAATGCTTTGGGATGGAAGGGGCCTTCAGGATCACCCAGAGCCACCCGTGCCGAGGGCTGGGACATCTCCCGCTGTCCCAGGCTGCTCCAAGCCCTGCCCAATCCAACCCCGAGTGCTCCGGACACGGGAGCAGGGAGGGCACAGTCGGATTCACCGGGAGAGGAAAACGATTCCACACGGCTCCAGAGGAGCCGGCAGAATCCTGGGAGGGCGGGAAAGGAGCCTCGCGTTCTGCTCCAGGACCTCCCGGCGCTGTCAGCGGCAGCACAGGGAACTGGGAATGGCTTTCCCCCCCCTCTGGATCCTCTTTGTTGCTCCTGGGAGGCGGCAGCATGGAAAACTGGCGGAGAGCTCCACGCCTGCCGCAGATGGGAAATCAGAGCCCTTCCTGCGGCAGCTGGAGCTGGGAATGCGGGAGAGCCGGGCTCCAGGATCTGGATTGTGTCCAATTGCATCTGGCACGCCTCAATATCCCGGGATTTTTCCCCTCTGCTGCTTTATCCCAGGGCGGGGAAAAGGGAAGAAAGACGAGGGAGAACGATGGAGTCTCCCAGGGATTCTCTGGAAAAACCAGGCAGCCCCTCCAGGCTTGGAATGCATCCCGGGCTTGGGAGCAGGGACAGAGAGGCTGGCACCCACCAGAACGGGGCTCCGGGATTCCAGGCTGCATCCCGAGGCACGGGAACCGGGAAGCCTCGGGGTGGCGGGGATGAGCTCGGATCGGGAGCCAGGGAAAGAGGGAGAAGGGGGGAACGGCGGTGCCTGGAGGAGACGCCGAGGCCTCATCAGAGACCGTGCAGCCGCAGCCTCGGGGCTCATTAACATATCCAGAGGCTCATTAACATATCCAGAGGCTCGTTAACATGCCCAGCTAATCATCAGCCCGTGCTAATGCCCAGGAAAAGCTCCCGATGTGGAATGCAGAGATCCTTGGGCGGATCCGCGGTTCCTTTCCCTCACCTCCTCCCAAGGCCGTGAACCCGGGGCTGATGCTGGGATATCCCATCCCTGGATCCGCCCGGAGCCTCCTCTCCCTGTTTCCCGCTTCCCCCGCGGAAGGAGCGCTCCCCTTCCCGGTCCCAGTGGCCGCTCCGGGGCAGCGCAGCAGGAGCTGGACGATCCATGGTGAGCGAGCCGGGACAGTAATCCCCGCTTCCCTTCCAGCCCGAAGGATCCTTGGGATGCTCCATGGATTCCGTCAGCGCTCCCATCGTCTCCAAGCAGGACAAGGGCTGAACACGAGGCGTCGGTGGCAAATACTCCCCCATTCCCGATCATCCCTCATCCGGAAAAGATGGATTTGGCCAGCCCAGGCGAGACGGACGATTTGTTTGGGAGCTTTAATCCCTTTCCTCAGGGACAACCTGTCAGGCACGGCATCCAAACACCTCCCAGTCCCTCTGTTATCCCGGGAATAATGAGCACAAAAGGGCTCCCAGCCACACAGGGATTTTTGTATCGCCGCTTCGGGGAATCATCCGGAATTTATCCCGTTTTGTCTGGAATTACGGACCCTCCCGTCAGCCCTGCCCTTGCTCTGAGTGAAACGGGATTTTCGGGCTCTGATGAGATTCCAGGGAATGTCCGGTGAATCTCGGGAGCCAGATCGGGATAAAATTGCAGGGAAATTCTTTGTATTTGAGCTTTTTTATTGCCCTGAGTTCAGATCGTTGCCATTGGAGTGGTTTCTTCCCACTGGGATCTTTTAATCCCAGAATCCTGGAACGGCTTGAGCGGGCGGGGACACCTCCCACGATCCCAGGCTCCATCCCACGGGAACACGCCCCGGATGCTCCAGCACCAACCGGCGTCCAGCTTTTGGTCCAGGAATTCTTGGCTCTCCTGTCTCCCCGCCTTGGGAATTCTAGGCCCCCACCTGCTGCAGATTTCTCCCTTCCCCAAAAGTCCTGGAAATCCAACTTAAATTCCAAGGGGGGTGGGAAAGAAAAGTGGCGTTTCATCCTTGCAGCAATTCCCTCATTTTGGGGCGGGTTTGACTGAGTTCCTGGGGATTGTCTGGAGCATCGGGAGTGGGAGTCACCTCTCAGCAGGAGAGCCGCGGACAGCTGGACGGCCCGTTTGCCATTAATCCTGGATTTTGTGTTTTCCCGGGAAGGGCGGGGGTAGGAGCGCGGTGTTCACCGGCCCTGCTCACCTCCCGCAGGCGCAGCAATCCCGCCGGCCGGTCCCTGCTCCCGTTTTTTTCCAGACCCTCGGCAGGCAAGGACTCACCTCAGACCCTCCAAGTGCCACCAGCACTTCCAGCCGCTGCCGTGCCCGGTGTCCAGGGAAATCCGCGACGTCCCCGCATCCCGCTGGGAATGACGGGGAATGAAGCAGATTCCAGGAGCTCCGGCTGCCTCCCTTCTTCCCACGGCTGGGATTCCCGTGCCTGGAGCCTCCCAGGATCCGGCACATCCACGTGAGGAAAGATGAGCTGATGAGAAAATCCGTGTCGGGATCCACAGAGGGCGGGGTGGAGGTCCTGTCCCTGGAGGTGTGGGATGAGAGAGAGGAGAGGAACAGAGGCCGGGAATTGTTGGCTGCTCTCCCTTTCCCTCGGAGTTTGCGGAGAATTCCGCTCATTCCGGCTGCGGAGGCGCGAAGGGCGCTGGGGTGTCGGTGACATCCCCGCCTCTCCCGGCTCTGGATTCATCCCAACCGCTCCACACCCTCCGGAGCGAGGCCGGGGAGCCCTCAGGAGAGCAGAGGGTTCACACAGCGGTCGGGAGAACATTCCGAGGGCAACCGGCTGCTCGGGATGTGCTAAACCAGGGAATCACGGAATCGCCGAGGCTGGGAAAGCCCTCCCAGATCAGGGAGTCCAAGCGTGCCCCAGCACCGGGGCCAGCGCTGCCCACGCCCCCAGGTGCCCAGGGCTCTGGAATCCCTCCAGGAATGGGGAACCGCCCCTGCCCTGGGAATGCTGGTAAGGGAAAGTAGGAAAAGATTGCATGGAAAACGCTTTCCCACCACACGGACCGGATCTGACTGAAGGGAACAGCCCCCGCGTGTCCGTGGGGATTCCGTGTGACCGTCCCCAGCTTTAGCTGGGATTGGAATCAAACATCCGTCATTCCAGGGAATCAAGCTCCCTGCTCAGTCTCTGGGGGGATTCGAGCAAGGCCTTGGCGTCCTCCTTCCAGCCGCCTTCCCATGGAATGGTTTGGACTGGGAGAGATCGGGAACTTCCCCTCCTTCCACCCATCCCACGGGCGGGGACACCTCCCACCGTCCCAGGCTGCTCCAAGCCCTGTCCAGCCCGGCCTTGGACATTTCCAGGGATCCAGGGGCAGCCACAGCTGCTCTGGGAATTCCATCCCAGCCCCTCCCCACCCTCCCAGCCAGGAATTCCTTCCCAATCTCCCACCTAAAGCTCCATTTTCCCAGTGGGAAGCCATTCCCTGTGTCNCCGGCTGCCCCCTCCTGTCAGGAGCTGTGCAGAGCCACAGGGTTCCCCCTGAGCCTCCTGTGCTCCAGGATGAACATTCCCAGCTCCCTCAGGAATTCCCCAGCCCCGTTCCCTTCCCTGGGAAGGCTCCAGCCCCTCACGATGAAGTCCGAAGCGGCACCGGAAGGATCCAGAGGAAGGAGGAGAGGGATCTGTGTTATTCCAGCTCCCGAGACGCTCCAGCCCCGCAGGAAAGCGGAGCAACAGCGTCCCGTCCTCCCAGCTCCTCCTGGCCGCTCCTGTGTTTGCGGACGCAGCTCGTGGCCAGGGCAGAGCTGGTGGCGAACGGGATCAGCAGCCTGACCCCGCAGGGCTCCGGGGAGCGCTGAGCCCAAACGTCACCGGATCCAAAACGGATTTTAGGGCGAGCGGTTTCCACGAGGAGCGGCACCGATCGGGCGGAGCCAGGAATTCCAAGCTTTGCTGGATCCACGGAGCGGAGCATGGATCCAGGAAGACACGGAGCATGGGAGAGACCCCTCAGCTGAGGCACGGAGTGGGGAGGGATTGGCTTTGCTGAGGAAGAATTCAACCAGCGGTGATTCCTTTTAAAAAAAAAAAAAAAAAAACCTTTGGAACTCAAAGCAGGCAGGAATTGCTGTGGATTTTTCTGGCGGTTGTGTCGTTCCACGAGGATCCAGACACACATTCCATGATCCGGAGGTACAGCAAGCTTTAATCGGTGAGATCGTTTCTTTGATCCCACAAAAACCGGGTAAACTTCCCTGCAGGGGAGCGTTTGCCTCAGTGCAGGCTGAAAAATCCATGGAATTAAAAAAAAAAAATAAATAAATCCCGTGGAATGTCTCTATTTCGACCAAAATTGGCTTTTGCTTCCACCCAAAAACTTCCCAAGGGAAATCTCATCGGCGCAGCTGGAAACCAGAAAGAAGAAATAAAAAATAAAACCACCAGGAAAAAGCAGAGCAAAAAGAGATCAGGGGAAGGGGACAATAAGAGGGCCTAAGTGACAGCTGGAAATATTCCAAGAGGAATATTCCAAGAGGAGCATTTCATCCCCGTTTGAAAGAATTCCAGCCGGGCCTGCTCCTCCCGCGCGTGTTCCCTACGGAATCAGCGCCGTGCCAGAGCTCCCCGGCTCCCAACATCTGCTCCCAGCTGCTGGGACTCATCCTCCCGGGAAGCAATCCTGCATTTTCCTGGCTCCGGGGGATGCCAGCTGGGAAGCGGAGGCACGGGACAGGGAGGAGAAGCTCTGGAGTCCCTCACGGCCTTTCCCTGGGGCGTCGGGAGAATCTGGGAAATTCCAGTGGGAGCGGGGGAGGGAGAAACAGGTGAGGTGACGTTGATTCCGTCGGAGATGTCCTGGGAATAACTTGTCCAGGGATGGTGCTCCAGTCTTCCCAGCATCTTCCGTGTCTGATAACGCCGGATTTTTGGGAGCTACAACACCAGGGATCTGAGCTCCGCGCTTCCTCCACCATCCAGCCAGCCAAGACCACTCAGACTCAGACTGAAAGGGGTGAGGTTTTGATGGGATCCTGGGAAGGAATTCCTGGCCCCGGCACAGGTTCCCAGAGCGGCTGTGGCCGCCCCTGGATCCCTGGGAGCGTCCAAGGCCAGGCTGGATGTGATTTGGACCGAGCCGGGAGAACAGCAGGGGAGCACATCCTAATCCGCAGCCTGGGCATGACACGAACATTCCAGGGTGGATCCAGCTCCAAAGCTCTCCAGGTCCGATGGTGGCTGCAGAATTCCCACAGGAAGCGTCAGGGAATCACAGAACCCGAGATTTATCAAGGCTGGACGAGATCATCAAGAGAACACCCATCGAGTAAATCCCAACAGAGGCTTTCCAGGCGTGCTGGAAGCATCCAGAACATCCGTCTCGTCCGCATCCAGCCTCAACAAGGACGGATCCTCCCATCTTCCGTGACCCACGGGCCCGGCAGCGCAGGGAGAAGCCGCGAGGGCTCAGGAGATCCCTCCCTGTGCTCCAGGCCGCTCTGCGGTGCAGACATTCCTCCCCTCTGGCATTCGGCAGCGGGAGGGGGCGTCGAGACGGGGAAAGTGGAGCAATCCCGAATCCCGGGATGTCCCGCGGGAGCCGGCACCAGCCCGGGCTGTCGCTCCCCCTCGCTCAGCGCTTCCCACCCCTGCCGGGCGCATCTTGACTCCACATTTTCTCCTGGAGCCAGGGAACATCGCATCCAGCCCAGACGTGCCTGCAGGAACGAGAATCCGCTGCGGCCGGAGGATTCTGCTCCTCTCTTTCCTAGCCTGGCTCTGTGATCGCATTCCAGCTCCTCGCCTTATTTTGGGATTTGGATGGAAGCAGGATCCGAGATCAGATGCAGAAACTGCGGAGCTGCGTTTCGCCCCGTTCCGCCCATTCCCTCGTGTTCAGCAAAGGCGCTTGGCGAGGTCACGCCCACGGATGGAGCGGGAGCAAGCCCATCCCAAATTCCGGGCCTCAAGAACAGGGATGGGGATGAGCGGCTTCCACATCCACATCCCTGAGGCACAGGGACTGGGATGGACATTCCAGCCGCATCCCAGTGATGCAGGGATCAGGATGGACATTCCAGCCGTATCCCAGTGATGCAGGGATCAGGATGGACATTCCAGCCGCATCCCAGTGATGCAGGGATCGGGATGGACATTCCAGCCGCATCCCAGTGATGCAGGGATCGGGATGGACATTCCAGCCGCATCCCAGTGATGCAGGGATCAGGATGGACATTCCAGCCGCATCCCAGTGATGCAGGGATCGGGATGAACATTCCAGCCACATCCCAGTGATGCAGGGATCGGGATGAACATTCCAGCCACGTCCCAGTGATGCAGGGATCGGGATGAACATTCCAGCCGCATCCCAGTGATGCAGAGATCGGGATGAACATTCCAGCCGCGTCCCAGTGATGCAGGGATCGGGATGGACATTCCAGCCACATCCCGTTTGCTTTCCCACCTGCTCCTCTGCCTTTATCCAAATCCAAGCGGGAAAAACGAACCAGAGGAGCCCCGAGCTCTCAACAGCGCTGGCAACTCTTGGGAAGCTCCAACGGGATATTTTGGGTGCCTTTTCCACGTGGTTTTCCAGATTCGGTCAGAAGATTCCCGCATGGATTTTTGGTCTGGTTCCATTTGCTGCCAGAGCTTGTCCAAACTCTCAGGATTTTGAGCATTTTTTTTCCCAACAGCAGTTGTTGATGGCAATAAAGAGGGAGAAGCAGCAGCACCAGGAATGCCAGGGAATTTCCCACGGGATGCAGGTGCAGTGGGAATAACAAACTGCTGTCACTCCACGTTCCTTGCCAGGTTTTAAAACAAAGCGGCTGAGGGATTTGCCAAGCGAAATAAGAGCTGGAAGCCCAACACGAACAGCGTATCCCATGATTCATTCCCAAAAATCCTGTTCCTGGATGAGACAGAGGCAGCCAGTGCTCCAAATCCGAGTCGGCACGTGGAATCTCACTGAGGAATCACCGGTTATTCCTCGGCTCCCTTTGCCTTCCCGTCCATTCCAGCAGCTCTGCCGTACAAACACCCAGCAAGGTGTGAAGGTTCCGTTTCGGAAGTCGCTCAAGCGTGACGGATTTCCATGGAAAAAGGCTGGGAAAACAGCCGTGGAAAATGATTTCCAGCCTCCCGGTCGCTGCTGGATGCTCCGGAGCTGTTGGATGCGCTCAGAGAGCCGAAGGAGGCGTCCCAGGGTCAGGGGTGCGAAGGAGCACCGGGCACAGCTCCGGGAATGACCCCGTGCGCTTGGGAAGCGCAAATTCCACTCATCCCTGGATTCTGCTCCGCGCTCTTGGAAGTTCTTCAAACACGGTTTGGGAAGCTCCGGCTCTGCTCAGCCTGGACAGGAGCTTGGGCTGCCCCTGGCCGCGTCTCCTTAAGGGGGACACGGCCCTGGATGCCCTTGGCGGGAACGACGCATCCCGAATCCCTGGCAGTGATCCTGGTGGGTCCCTCCCAGCTTGGTGGATTCCATGATTCCATGGATCCATTCCCACGCTCAGCCCACAGCAGTGACCGGCTCGGCACCCGCTGGAGCTTGTTCTTCACCCAGACCTCCAAAACGTGCCTGGGAATTGCCTGGATAAGCAGGAATGAGCCAAAGCCTGATTTAGATGGGAGATTGGGAAGGGATTCCTGGCTGGGATGGAATTCCCAGAGCAGCTGTGGCTGCCCCTGGATCCCTGGAAGCGTCCAAGGCTGGGCTGGACGGGGCTTGGAGCAACCTGGGACAGTGGGAGGTGTCCCTGCCCATGGAATGGGTTGGGAATGGGATGGTCCCAGAAATCCCTTCCATCCCAAACCATTCCATCATCCTAAGTTCTCATGAGCCGGAGGATCTGACAGAAGCCGGGAGCTCCGGAAGGTTTCGGCAGCGCCTTCTCCTTCAGGAACAGCGGGTTGGTCTTCTTGGAATGACAGCTGAGGTTGTGGGAGCATCCAGAATTCCACAGCAGAACGGGGAAAGGGAAAGGGAAAGGGAAAGGGAAAGGGAAAGGGAAAGGGAAAGGGAAGG
>VZRN01002807.1:119092-138775 GCA_013397935.1 Dasyornis broadbenti
CCATCCTTTCGGAGCCCCCTCCTGCCGGCTGGAACTCCAGGGAGGCGGAGAAATCCTTCCAAGAATGTCCTGGAAGGTGAGGTGCGGTTATATACGGCCCCGTTATCCCAAAAATAACCATTTCCTGCCGGCGGGACGGGGCCAAAACGCTGGATTTGGGATTTCCCGTGGGATTTCAAGGAAATCTTAATTAAAGGGGATTTTATGGATTTTAAGGATGTTAAGCTGGGCCTCCAGCTCAAGCCAATCCCACATTTTCTCCTCACGGAGTGGACTCTGAGCTCCACATCCCTCTGTCCTGGAGGAGCCATTCCAAAGGTTTGTGGAGCTTCGCTCTCCCTCTCCTGCTTTTCCAGGCGCATTCCAGCCTCCGGGCTCCTCTGCTCCTTGCGGGATGGGATTTGGTGGAGGCGGTTCCCAACCTTTAGGCCGGAGGGGGGGATTTGGGAGCTGAGCCAAAAACCAGGAAAAGCCACAAAGGAAATTCCCGTGAACGACTTGGAGCAAAGCCAGGGATTGAAAGGAAAACTCCGGGAAGGCTGCGACTTCCCAGCCACCAAGAGGAGCCCTTTCCAAGCAGGAATATTCCCTAAAATCCAACCTAAACGTCGGCTTGAGGCTGTTTCCTCCCACCCTGTCCCTTCTCCATCGTCCTCCTCCTCGGACTCGTGTTAAAAATCCCGGGAAATTGCCCCAAAGTTTGCCCTACCCCAGGACCTCCAGGAGTTTCGCAGCCGCTGCCATCAAATTCCATAGAAGTATTCCCAAGGTTGCCTTTCCCTGGGATGGAGCCACGGGGCTGGACAAGTTTCCTTCATCCCGCAGATTCCCTGCAGAAGGATTCAGGCAGGAAAAGTGCCCACGGCGCTTTTTAGGAAAAAGCCTCAGATTCCAGCTTTTCAGAACTCCTGGGTTTTCTCAGGGAACATTCTCAGGGAATGCAGGGGATGCCCAGGTGATCCCATGCTGGGGTCCCAGTGCATTAAAACACCTGGAAAGGGGACGGTTTTATTGGGAATTTTTTCCTGGGGTGTCTTCAACAGGATGGCAGCTGGAGCTGATCCCGGTGCGTGGACTGATTCCCGTTTTCCTGCTTTTCCTGGTGCGCCCCTGGCATCTGGCAGAACGCCAAGGGATGTCCCTCTCCCTCCGCATATCCAAGGGATAGAATTCCAGGCACGTGGCAGCTCCTTCCCTGCTCCTCTTCTGATGGGGCCTGAGGGACCGAAATCCATCGGGGAGCTCAGGACGCTCCGGCGCGGCCCCGGGAACGCGCGGGATTCGTGCTCCGGCCATAAAATCTCGGTGGGCATCGCCACCTCCTCCCGCTCTTCCAAACCTCCACCGCTCCCAGACGGAAAAGCGCGGGGTCCAATCCTCCCTCCCATGTCAATTCCGCGGAAAAGACGGAAAATCCGATCCCTTACTTCAGCTGGACGCATTCCACATTCCAGGCCCTGCTCCCCGCTCCCCCCTCTGCGTTCCCTCTTTCCCTCCCCTCAGCTCCCATTCCCGCTCCGTTCCATCTGCAGGGATCCCAAACCGGAGCCGATTTCTCCAAAAAACCCGACGGGAATGTCTGTGCGGTTATTAAAAATGAGCGGAGGGGACGAAAGAATTCCCCATCCCAGCTCATCCCTGCGTTAAATCCACGGATGGATCCATCCCTGCGTTAAATCCACGGATGGATCCAAAGGGAGCAGAGCTGGAGCTCCCAAGGTTTCCTTCTGGTTTTGGAGTTGTGACAAATGCTGGGAACTGGGACCGCTTGGGGGCCTGAAGCCTTTTCCATCCTTTTTTTGTGCGTTCCCCACGGATTTTCCGGGAGCGGACGGCTCAGCCATGGAGCAGAATCTGTTCCCAAAGGGCAGAGCCTCTCCCAGGCTGGAAAACATGGAAGAGAATCCCATTTTTCCTCCCTTTCAAATAAATTTGGACCCCAAAAAAAAAAAAAAAAAAATCACAGGAAGCTCCACCAGATTAAAATCAAAAATCCCTGGATTTCCAGCTCTTCCCGTTGGAAGTTTTCCCAGGTTTCCGTTGCTGACCTGCCCCAGCACACTGAAATGACTGACACCAGATTTTCCAGGAATTCCCTGGAAGCGGGGGGACCCAGCGCTCACCCCTCTCATTATTCCATTTATCCAAAGCTTTGCTCCGTCCTCGCTCTCCGGCACCCGAAGGAATTCCGGAGCTTTTCCCGACCCATTGCCATGGAAGAAGCGGCTTTTCCAACACCTTTGCTGCCACCAAAACATCTGGGAATTTGCTCATCCAGCGCTTTGGGACTGAAGCTGGAACACGCAACGAGCAAGGATGAGACGGCAGCGTCGGCAGCAGGGATTCGATCCCCGAGTTCGGAATTCTCACTGTGGATTTGCAGCCTCTAAATGAGCGGGAAGAGGCGATCCCAGAGAAGTTTTGGAAGTTCCATCCCTGGCAGTGTCCAAGGCCAGGCTGGACGAGGCTTGGAGCAGCCCGGGATAGTGGGAGGTGCCCCTGCCCATGGAATGGGGTGGGAATGGGACGATCCTTAAGGTCCCCTCCAACCCAACTTTTCTGGGATTCTGGAATTCTACGGGAAAACCGCTGAAACATTCCCTAAATCCGATGTGCTTTTCCTCACTTACACCGCTGATTTCCACTTCTCCTTTCCCTTCCGTGCCGGGATTTCATCGGAGCGGGAAAAGGCCTCATTCCATAGGGAAGGGAATCCAAGCAGCAGCGCTTCCCTCCATCCCAGCCCACCGCAGACAGGTTTCGCCGCCGGGCTGGATGGAATCCTAGGATTCTGCCGAGCAGCTTTTTTCCCAAAGAAATGAATTCCCCTTCTCAAACCAATTCTCCCAACAAATCCAACCTCCCTACCACCAGGAATTTCTTTTTCCCCTCAGAGCCAAGCCCCAGCACTCCCATCCCCTCATCCCTGGATTCCAACAGGACCGGGATCTGACCTTCCTCAACGACATTGGAGTCCCAGCACCTCCTCCTTGGCTGCTTCCAGAGCTCACTCCACCATTTGGGAATCGTGTTTCATTCCGTATTAATGCCTGGAATTTTATTATCCCGGGATCATAAAAGCCCAGCTGCTGGTGGCGGCCCCAGCCTCGGTTATTTCCTCCCCCCCCGCTGGATTCCCGGGATTGAATCCAGAGTTTCTCCGTCGGCGTGTGGAGAGAGCCCTCTGCAGACCTGCTGGAGAAATTCATTCCCCCGCAGGAAACATTCCCGGGAAGCTGCTTTCCTCCTGCCGGCAAAACTCCAGGGAAGCCGGAGAAGCAGCGTGGTCGGACAGCGGGATCCGGGATCGGGCCTTCCCAAGGCCAGGCCAGCCTTGTTTCACTGGGGACATGGAATTCCTTCTTTTCCTCACCCTTTTCCTGCTCTCTCCAAGCAGGAGAGGCCTCGCGAGGCTGAGGAGCAAGAGGGGAAGAGAAGGGACAAAATCCAGGATTCCCGGAGCTTTCTCCTCGCTCTGGCTGAGGATGCAGCAGCTTTGGGTGGATTTCTCCTTCCGCCGTTCCCTTCTGTTCTCCTGGAAAAGCTGATTAGACATGGAATCGTAAAATCCTGGAATGGTTTGGAAAGGATCGTGAGGATCATCCCGTTCCATCCGTGGGCAGGGACAGCTCCCACCGTCCCAGGCTGCTCCAAGCCCTGCCCAGCCTGGCCTTGGGCATTTCCAGGGATCCAGGGGCAGCCGCAGCTGCTCTGGGAATTCCATCCCCACCCTCCCGGCCAGGAATTCCTTCCCAATCTCCCATCTAAGCCCCAGGAGAACAGGGAAGAGCCCCCTGTGCTCCCACAACCCCCAGCAGCCCCTGGCTTGGAGCAGGGATCAGAATTTCCCGGGATTGCAGCCACGGGAGCAGGGAAACGGAGCTTTTTGCCCTCCGTGGAAGTGCTAATTCCCAATAAATCCCTTGATCCTGATCTCCTTAAATTTCTGCAGCTGCTAATGAGATAACGAAACAAGCTGTCCACGGGAAAATCGGGACAGAAGCCTCTGGAAGCACCTGGCTCCGGCTGGGATGTCTGAGGATCACTGGGCATGGATTAGGGAACCTAAAAATTCCCTTTCCACCCAAATTATCCCACCGGAATCGTTGTCCACTTGGCTCCCAAAGAGGGGAGCCCAGAGGTCCCGGATCTTGTGTCATCCCAGCTTTCTCCAGCCTTGGGGCACTTCCATGGGCCAGGGGGAGCAGGAAAGCCGGGACACGCCGGATTTCGTGAGGTGTGGAGCAGGAAGGGCTGAGAGGGGTAAGGAGAGGATCCTGGAGAAGGCGGGAACGGTGAGGACGGTGGGAAGGGAAGATGCTCCAAGCAGGAGAAAGAAGGGAGGAAGCCATGGGCGGGGAAAAAGAAGAGGTTTCCTCGTGGGAAGATATCCAGGGTTTTCCTAAAGTCTGGGAACAGCCCGAGCACGTCCCGCCCCATGGGGCGCTATTCCAGCTGGGAAAGCGAATCACGGAACAGCCGAGAAGCTTCGCCAGGTGGGAGAGGGAGAGCGGAGCAGGAGCCAGGAGATCCCGCTGGATTTGTCCTGGTGGCACTTGGCACCTCCAGGGACCTCCCCCGTCAGCCTTCGGGACGGAAAGCAATTCCCTGCTCTCCCGGTGAAAATTCTGGGATAGTGCACGAAGGAACTGGGGATCGATTGGGCTGGAGCAGCAGAGGACCATGGACCAGGACGATCCCGAAGGTCCCTTCCAACCCAAACCATTCCATGATTTGATGACGATTTGGGCACGGGAAAGGACTCCGTGCCCTGGAATTCCGTCGTACGCAGGGCGCAGGTGGAACGGGACCGGTCCCGGGACATTCCCAGCTCTCATCTTCCCCTCGGATGAAGGACAAACCTCAGCGAAACCCGAGCACATCCCGGCCCCTCATCCCGCTCCGCTTTGCCGCTCCCCAGGGAATCCGGGGATAAAGCTCCCGTCCATCCCAACACAGCCCCGCCCCGGAATCTTGTGCCTTTCCAACGCTCACCACGCGGCCGTGGGGAGGCGGGAAACGAGGCTGGGATGGATCCAGGAGAGCAGCGGGAGGGGCCCGGCGTGCGGCTGGAATTAGCGGAGAGGGGAACGGAAAACAACGGGGGAAACGTGCCTGGGATTAATTTTTAGGACCTAATGGGATTTTGCTTGGAGCGGAGTCAAGAGGGAAAAGCTTTCCACGGCAGGACGAGGCACTTTGCATAAATTCCCATTTCGCCTCTTCCCGCTCCCTGCACAGCTGCGAGGAGGATTTGGGAATTGCTTCAGTCCCTGTCCACGGCTCCGTTAGGGAAGTTGGAATGGGAAAGGGAGGATCCTGACGCAGACACTTAAAAGCCAGGATTGCTGGGCTCTGGAATGTTGTGGGATGGAGGAGCGGGAGAGGGAAGGACAAGGCACCGAGCTCGTGGTGGTGCCCTGGGTGAACTGGAGGGAATTTTGAATTCCGTAGGGAGGTGTGGTGGGAGAGGAGATTCCCCAGGATGGATCGGATCCTGCGGAAGAAGGGGTGAGGTGTTTCGGGAAGGGAAGTGATCATGGAATAGGATCAGGGAATGGTTCGGGATGGAAGAGACCTCAAATCCCACCCAGTTCCACCCCACCCGCGATCCCAGGCTGCCCCAAGCCCTGTCCAACCCCAACCATTCAGGTCCCTTCCAATCCAAACCATTCTGGAATTCCAGCATTCCGTGATCCCATCAATCAGCACAGCAGGAAAGCCCTGGCAGCTCCCCAAGAACCTCAGCTTTCACTGATGCTCATCCCAGCCGATTTTGAGGAAAAGCCCAGGAATTCCATCATTCCCTGTTGATTGAGCTGCACTTCCATTCGCTCGTGGGTTAATTTGCCTCCCGTCCCACTTCTCGCTCTTCCTGGAAACGGGATCCAGATGGATCTGGATCAAACTCCGTAAAGTCGGGGGAAGTTTTTTTCCCCGGATTTCAAAAGCCTCTGGCTCCGTCTCTTTGCAGGGAGATGCCTGGTTGGAATCCCCATCTCCAGAATTCCAAGAGGGATTAAAGTAGAGATGAGAAATTCCTTTGCCTTGTTATTCCCAGGGAATGAAAAAGGATTTCATCCTCACCGGAGGCAATAAAATCATCCCCACTGGATCACCGGGACGTGGGAATGCTCCAACACCGCTGCCCGCCAAATCCGAAGCTCCTTCAGGAACCAAACTTCTCCTTCCTCATCCAAAACCAAAGGCCCTGCCACAGCCAAAGTCCTCCCTCCTCTCCCAGACTCCAGGATCCTTCATCTCCCAAACTCCAGGATCCTTCATCTCCCAAACTCCAGGATCCTCCATCTCCCAGACTCCAGGATCCTCCATCTCCCAGACTCCAGGATCCTTCATCTCCCAAACTCCAGGATCCTCCATCTCCCAAACTCCAGGATCCTTCATCTCCCGAAGTCCTCCCTCCTCTCCCAGACTCCAGGATCCTTCATCTCCCAAACCCCTCCTGATCTCCACGAGCTCCAGGCAGCGCCGGGATAAAGGGGAGCGGAATCCTCGCGGGATTGAAGTGTGGAGTTACCTCCCAGCAGGGCCTTCAGAGGAACCTTCCAGACCCTTTTAACACAAATACCTGCCCCGATTTTCCAGCCGGGAGAACACGGAAAGAGACGCTCTTCCCGCTATTTCAGGCCTCCCCGAGACTTCCAGGCGTTTCCATTAATAAACTTCCCGGGCTGTCTTTTCCTTCGGCACGATCCGAGCCCGGCTCCAGCGGAGACCAGCCGGGGAGTTCTCCCCTTTCCTGGCTGCGAGCGCTGACGGGCTCGGGAAGAGCCTTCTCCTTACATCTCCAAGCGCCGGAGCGCTGCGGCGCTCCCGAGTTTCGTTCCCTGCGGAGAGAAGGCCAGGTCCTTCAGAAATCCCGCACTCTGGCTGCTCCTCGGCTTTCTGAGGGACACGATCCCGGCAGCTCCAGGGCCGCCGGGAAGGATTTTGCGAAACATCAAGCCAGGGTGACTCTGCCAAGAATTCCCAGGGCAAGAGCCACCCTCAGCTTCCCAAACATCCGTCATTCTCCGTTAAACACAGCGGAACGCCGGGTCCTTCCCTCTTTTCTCTGCGTGTCATTCTTTTAGGGAACAATGAGTCTAAATCCCGCAGCCGGGGAGCTGGAAAGGGGACATTCCCGGGAAAAACCACGGCGAACCTTTCCCGGTGCTACCTGGGTGGGATGAGCTCATCCAGCTTCCACTTTCCGTCAGTCCTTCCCAGAGGAAAAACTCGTGGATAAAGGCACAGATTTGCTATTTTTAGTAACTTTTACAATCTCCGGACGCCTCCGAGATGTTTTGTTCCTCCCAGCTCCATCCACCGCAGATGGAGCCCGGGATGAGCCGCAGGAGATCGGGCTCCTGTTGGAAATTCCTTTTGATGGGACATTCTCTGCTCTCCAACAATCCCGTCATAAATCCAGCAGCGGTTTTATGGGAACTCCCAGGGTGTTTTTCTTTCAAATCTCATAAAATATGAGGGGAAAAAAATTCCTACGGAGCTGGAAGCAGCTCCTGGGTTTCTCGCTTTGACAGGGATTTTTGAAGGAAGAACCAATCAAAACCAGGACGGCGAAAGCTCTTTAGGAACGGCCAAGGAAAAGGGTTTGGGTTGGAATTTTCTGCTGGGAAAGGTATCCAGGGGTGGGATTGTGCCCCCGTGCCCCCTCAGGTGAGACCCCACCTGCAGAGCTGCCCCAGCCCTGGGCCAACAGCACAAGGAGCTGCAGCTGCTGGAGAGAGTCCAGAGGAGGCCCCGGAGCTGCTCCAGGCCTGGAGCCCCTCTGCTCTGGAGCCAGCCTGGGAGAGCTGGGAATGTTCCCCTGGAGAAGGGAAGGACCCAGGGAGAGCTCAGAGCCCCTGGCAGGGCCTGAAGGGGCTCCAGGAGAGCTGGAGAGGGGCTGGGGACAAGGGATGGAGGGACAGGACACAGGGAATGGCTTCCCACTGCCAGAGGGCAGGGATGGATGGGAGATTGGGAATTAGGAATTCCTGGCTGGGAGGGGGGGGAGGGGCTGGGATGGAATTCCCAGAGCAGCTGTGGCTGCCCCTGGATCCCTGGCAGTGCCCAAGGCCAGGCTGGACGGGGCTTGGAGCAGCCTGGGACAGTGGGAGGTGTCCCTGCCATGGCAGGGGTGGGAATGGGATCATCCTGAAGGTCCCTTCCCACCCAAAGCATTCCATGAATCCATGACTTTGCAACGGTGAAAGGGACGCGGGTTCCACTCTCCCCGTCCAGGAATGACGGACACGGGATGAGCAGAGGACAGGACAGGAGGAACCTGCTCCAATTATCCCAGCTCCAATTCCTGACTTTCTCTGGGATTTCAATGGAGTCACCAGAGGCGGAAGAGCAGCAGGAGCAGCTCTGCATCCAGGAATTGCCTTTGGATCCGGGAGCCCCTGATCCCAGCAGGAATGTGTTCCTCCCTTCCCAGGGCTCATCGCCGGCAATTCCTGGGAATTTGGAGCAGGTGCTGGAGCGAATCCCGTGGGCTGTGTCCAGCAGAGACTGCACCAGGAAGCTCCAACACCAGAAATCTCCGTCGTCACTGGCACAGGAATGGGAAAACTTCCATGGGAAAACTTCCCAAGGCAATTCCTGCAACGCTGGCTGGGAGAGCCGAACAACAAACGGGGCAGGAAAGTGAAAGGACGGCAAAGTTCCGGGATAATTTTCCCATCTGGAAGCTCCCTGGATTCCATTGGCCAGGCCAGGGCTGGGAGCAGCTCTGCACGGGGGGGGGTCTCATCCCTTTGGAAGTTACCAAAACATTCTAGGGAATGCCCATTCCCACCCCTTCAGAGGCCATTGCCGACGTGCGGTCACGCAATTCCCACATCCGAGTATCCCGTGCCGTAGGAAATCCCATGGAATTGCTCCGCTCCCCACCTGCCCCAGCTCTCCCGGACTTCCCAAACCCCATCCATGAACCGCCCCCGGAGCACCTTGGAAACAGCCAAGCATTCTCCAAGCATCCCGAACGTTTAAGGAACGGGATTATTCCCCACAGCCCTGCTCAGACACCCCAAAGGGAAAATTCCCAGGAACCCGCTCTGGAAGCCGGGGCCCTGCAGAGCCAGGCCAGCACAGGGATCCTTTTCCAGAAGCAACAAGGATCCCGAATCCCCAGATCCCCGCAGGGAGCTGGGACAGGCGGCACAAACCCTCGGCTCGGGCAGAGTCCGGCTGGGAGCGGCACAAAAGGAATTTCAGCAGCTGTCAAAAACTGGGAATCGCTTTCATGTTCCCGCAGCTGACGGACACTTGGAAGCCGGGCCTCGGCCGTGGGTGGGACCACGCCAAATCCACGGCCTGGAGGGATCGGGATGAAGCCTCCTCTCCATCATCCCAGCGGGTTGGAGAATCCCAGCGGCTCCGGGGCCGCTCCTGCTTCGTGGCACGGAGGCTCCTCCAAATTCCAGCCCACCCCGGTGCCTTTCATCCCAGCCAGGAGCGTCCCAGGGCCTGGTTTTTATGGGATAAACACAGAACTTCCAAGGCCGGAGCGCGGAAAGCACGGGAGGGAACCCAGTGAAAAGAGCAGGAGGCGGCATTTCCAAGGAGGGGAGAAAGAAACGTCCCGGCTTGGAAAAGGCCGGAATGTTGGCAGCGGAGAATCCAGAGGGAATGGCCGGGAGGATCCTGAGGGATGGATTTGACCCCGGGGTCAGTCTGGGGCCCTGTCGGCGTTTTCCGCCTTTTCCCGATAAAAGGCAGCAGCGATGTCACAGCCGAAGGAAAAGAGATTTTCCTGCGGATACAGGGATCCATCCCTGATTTTCCATGCAGGGATCCCTGTCCCACGGCAGAGCCCCAGCACCACACCGGGATCCCTGTCCCATCCCGGGATCCCTGTCCCACTCCGGGATCCCAATCCCGTATCAGGATTCCTGTCCCATGCAGGATCCCTCTCCCGCACAGGCTCCCCATTCCCCATTCCCACACTGAGATCCCAGTCCTGTGCTGGCACCCCAATCCCATTCCGGGATCTGCGTCCCATGCCAGGATCCCACTCCCATCCTGGGATCCCGTTCCCACGCTGGGATCCCAATGCCATTCCAGGACCCTGCGACTGTCCACGAATCCAGGGTTGATCCCGGCTTAATTCCAGCCTGGGATAAAAGTGGAAAACACGTGGGAAAGGGAGAAGTCAGGACGTTCCATTGTAGGTTTGTCCTTACACAAAAAAAAAAAAAAAAGTTGGGATTTTTCCTTTCCAAGTGAGATTTTCCAGGAGAGCTGAGGGAGCGAAAATGATTCCTTCAGGAACTGGGAAAACCCGCACCTGGAACTGGAGACAGTTTGAAGGGAATTTTTCCCCTTTGAAGTCAACGAGGGAAAACTCTTCCGCTTCCCACCATCGGTCCGGGTTCAGGCAGGGATGGATGGATGGACAGATGGATGGATGGATGGAGGGATGGATTCATGGATTCATGGATTCATGGATGCATGGATGCATGGATGCATGGATTCATGGAGGGATGGGAATCCCAGCTGGCAGCGTCCCAGCCCAGGAGGAAAAGCCTGGCTTTATCCGGATTCCGGCTGTTGGGAATTGATGGAAACGGCAGAGTCCGTGCGTGGGGATCTGCTGACATCTACAGGGCATTCCAGAGATTCCATGGCTCCATGGAATCAGGGAATTCCAGACTGGTTTAGGTTCCAAGGGAACTTAGGAATCACCCCATTCCATCCCCATTCCATGGGCAGGATCCATCACCTCCCACCATCCCAGGCTGCTCCAAGCCCCATCCAGCCTGGCCTTGGGCACTGCCAGGGATCCAGGGGCAGCCCCAGCATTCCCTGACGGCCCCTTCCCACCGCTTTTCCAGAAATATTTTGCCGCAGGACATGGCTGAGGGGCCCTGGGATGTCTCCCACCCAGGGAAAAGCAGGAAAACGCCCAAAGAGCCCCAGAATTCCCCCCAGGGGAACGGCTGAGCTCCCAGCCCTGGTGTTTTCCCACCGGAGGAGCCAGAGAGAATCCCGAGGGAACCCCGAGGGAATCCACAGGCGCATTCCCAAGCCTGGCCCAGGTGGGTGTCCCATTGCTCTGGGGAATGTCCCCACCTCCCTGGGAACGACCCCTCCAAGGGCTGAGGACGGAGCAGGAACGGCCGCAAAAACCAGGAACAGGAGAGCCGAGGAGAAGGGCGGAAGCTGGGAACGGAGCGGGAATAAGGGGCTTTTCCAGCTGCCCTTTGCTCCCGGGCATCGCCTGGAAGCGGGAATGGGGCACCATGGAGCAGCGGGAAGCAGATCCAGAGGATCCATCCCTTTGGGAACGATCCTGTCCCACATGGGGCCTGGAAAAGCCGGGGACTGTCTCTGCAGGAAGAAAGCAGCAGGATGTGGGAATTGCCAGGAACAGCTCCCTCCATCCCAGCTGGAATCTCGGGTTTCCCCTCGGGATAAAATCCCCTTGGAATCAAACCCGGAGGATTCAGGCACCATCCCGCGAGATCTCCCGGAGAAACAACAATGAAGTTTTCCAGGGAAAAACCGGGATCAGCTCAGCGGATCCCACCCTTCCCAGCCGGCATCGCCCCAGGAACCTGCAACCTGGATCAGCCCATCCCGGGAATTGGCATTGACCTGCTGTGGCCCCCTCCAATTCCATGGATTCAATCCCACCGCTCCTCCTCCAATTCCACGGATTCAATCCCACCGCTCCTCCTCCAATTCCATGGATTCAATCCCACCGCTCCTCCTCCAATTCCATGGATTCAATCCCACCGCTCCTCCTCCCTCTCCTCCGCAGGACAAGCGACAGCTTTTTCCGCCATGGAATTGTTTTATTAGGAAAAGATCCGGAACGACAATGAAACCCACCCAGGGGAGGAGCAGGAAACGCCGCCAGAGAGTCAGGAATTTCCGGGAGCAAAGCAAATCCCACCTGAAGCTCAGCTGGACGTGGAACAATTCCCAAGCCACACAGCCCTTCCTTCCCGCAGGAATTCTGGGGCTGGAATTCCACGGATATTCCCAAATACTCAGAGCCGCCAGGAGTCTCCGTGCGGGAACAGCGGCACCAATCCCTGGGAAGCGATCCTGCTTTTCCAAGGGCCGTTGGCATCTCCCTCCTTTCCCGACGACACCTTTCCAGTCCCGGCCCGGAGTTTTCCCACTTTTCCTTGCTCCGAGTCCTGGCTGTGAAGTTCCAGCTGCTGGGGAAGTTTTCCACGGAATTCCTCAGCAGCCGGCCGGGCTCCTTGGATCTGCCCCCGCTCCGGGCGCAGCAGGATTTGGGAAGTTCGGGAGGAGCCGCCCCGAGCAGGGACGCGGGCTCCGTGCACGGCGGATCCGGGGCCCGTTCCCCATGGATTCTCCTCAGTCGGAGTCGCTCCCCTCCTGCTTGGCCGATCCCACGGCCGACGCCAGCTCCTCCTCCTGCCCCTTCAGGCGCTCTCCTGCCGGGAAAAACACCGGAGAAGGGATGGACCCGCCGGATCAGGAAGTGACGCCGGGAGGAATCCCCAAATCCCCCCCCCAATCCAGGGAACAATCCAAGAGCCCCTGGAGATTCCCTGGGAGGCTCCAACAGCTCCCAGATCCTTTGGGAAGGGGTCCAGCTCCACCAATCCCACCCAGCTCCCGGCAAGGACCACGGAATCCCTCTGGAATGAGCCGTTCCCGTGGCTCCGGAACGCACGGATCAGCTCCGCGATGGCTCTCTGCGTCCTCTTCTCCAGCTTTTCCAGCTTCTTGGACACATCCCGCTTCAAATCCCTGCGAGGAGAGCGACGGCGTCAGGACAATTCCGCGGCCGGGTGGGGCCCAGGATCCGGCTTTCCCAGGGGGAATTCCTTCTCTTTCCCAAACCGGGCCCCCACGGCATCCGTGCCAAGGATCCCAGCGGAATCAGCGGGAAAAGGGGAGAACTGCGTCCTGCTCCGCAGCCAGGCTGCCTTTCCGACGCCACGGAATCGCGGAATGCCGGGGCTTGGAAGGGACCTCAACGACCGCCTCATCCCAACCTTCCGCCGGATTTTCCCGGCACTTTTTAACCCCCACGTCCGGCTTTTTTTCCGGATATTCCCGGCACAGCCTCGAGGTGTTGGTTCCCCTCCCCCCCCGCCCCCCTGCTGATTCCAAGCCCCTTTTCCCGGGAGCAGAATTCCAGAGGCGCTCACCAGTCGGGTTTCCTGGGAGCCAGGTTCGCCAGATCCTAGGGAAGGAGAGGAGACGGCAACGTTCCAGCCTGGACCTGGCACGGAGCAGCTCCGGAATTCCGGCTCCAGATTCCCGGCTCTGGATTTCCGGCTCCAGATTCCCGGCTCTGGATTTCCGGCTCCAGATTGCCGGCTCCGGAATTCCAGGATCACCTACCACCTCATCGATGATGGGCTCCGGCTTGGCCGCTTCCAGCTGCTCCTTCACCGTCTCCTCCACTAGATGGAGAAACGGGATCAGCCTTGGAATCCCGGGAATTCCGTCAGCCTTCCCACGAGCTCCCCCAAAACCCCACTCCCACAGCTTTCCTTAAAAACAGGGATCCCTTCGGTCTCCCAGCCGTTCCGGAGACTCCTCAGAATTATCTGGGAACGATGGGAAGGCCACAGAGAGCAACGGGAGCCCCTTGGGATCGAGGCCTCTTTTCCCAGCTGCTCCATAGCTCCGGAATTTGCCTCTCCCGGGCTCCTTTCCAGGCCTGGGACACTTTGGAGGAGCCAAGCTCCAGCCCAGGCCTTGGGAAAAGGTCTGGATGTATCCGGGATAATGGGAACACCGGGATGGAAAAAGCCACCCGAGGGCAGCGGGGAGCCATTCCCACTCCAGGCGGATTTCGTGGACTCCCAGAACCATTCCGGCTGGAAAAGCCCCCTTGGAGCACGGAGTCCAACCATTCCCAGCGCTGCCAAGGCCACGTTCCCGAGTGCCACATCCACGGGGAATTCAATCCCTCTGGGAATCGGGAATATTCCCGAGATCCCACCCGACCTTCCCTGCTCATTCCCTCTCATCCCTGGGAGCAGATCCCAAACCCCTCCTGACAGGGAATTGTGCAGAGCCAGGAGGCCCCTCCAGGAGAAACATTCCCACATTCCCAGCTCCCTTGGGAATTCCCCAGCCCATTCTCAGCTCCATTCCTTTCCCTGGCCACGCTCCAGCCTTTCCGTGACTTTCCCGTCTCCGGGAAGTTTGGAACTCCTACGGGAGCACCAGGGAAGTGCGGCGCCGGAATTCCCAGCCAATCCCAGCCCTCCCTTTTTATTCAGGGCACTTTCCAAGGGATCAATTCCAGGAGAATTCCACATTCCGAGATCGAGGGAACTCCCTCGCTTCCCCCTCTGGAAGTTCCGGGTGAGGAAACTCCCAACGCCCTCGACTCCGGACTCAAGATTTCCCTCAAGAGAAATCCAACCAAAAAAAAACCTGGAATTTCCAGGAGGCTCCCCCCACAAGGATGAATCCCTGGATTTGGGAGTGTTCCCACCCCTCTTGGGCAGCGCTGGGTGTGGACACCGGGATCAGATATTCCCGCGCCCTCCAGGCTCCACGGACACCTCATCCCACGGGATCTTCCACCTCGGGAAGAGCACGGAGCATCCCAAGGCCTCCCTTCCCTTCCCACATTCCCGCTGCTCCCACCTGAGGCCGGTTTGGCCGGGGGCAGCTTCCTCTTCTTCAGCTCCGCGTCCTCGGGATCGTAATTCCGCAGCTTGATCTCCCTGGGAAAACAGGGAAGAGCGGTGAGGGAGGCCCGGGACGGCCCCGCGGGAGCGCGGGAGAGAGGGAGGTGTTGGAGTCGGGAGCCAAAACACAAAACCCTGGAATTGCTGCGGTTGGAAAAGCTTCCAAAACCACCAGACCCAGCCACCGGTCCTGGGATCCTGGGAATTCCAATATCCAGGAACAAAAGCGGGACAGGGCCCGCATTCCATGGGCAGCAGGGAATCCCGGTGGAGCCGGACGAGTCCCATTCCAACCCCAGGAACAGCACTGCTGGCACCGGGACAAACCCCATCCCTGTTTTCCTGCGGCTCCTCCGGCTTGGGATGGATCCAGACCCAAAGGAGGCTCCCAAAGGAGCCCTGGAGGCACCTTGGGAGCACCGGGATAACCAACAGCCGGGATAACTCCGCTGGGATTCCCGGGATCGGACCCGCAATCCCAGCACGGAGCCACTGGGAGATGCTCCAGCCTCAACCCCCTTCCCAGAATTCTCCCCCGGGAAAAGCAGCCGGAGGTCGGAGCACCCAACGAATCAGCGCCCAAAACGCCGTGGGCCGGGGCAATTCCCAGGAATGATTCCCGGAAAAAAGCAGGGCAAGATCCTGGGAATGCGGAGCCAAGGGGTGGAAGGAGCAGGATTTCAGCTCTGGATGCTCCTCCCGGCCCGGGAACGGATGGAGGGAAAAACCAGGATCATCCCGAGCCTCCCCGGGAGGATCCCGCCAGCCTCGGGATCCACGGGAGCTCCACGGATCCTTCCCTAGGGATGGATCATCTCCATGGAGAGCCCGGCACGGCTCCATCCAGAGGGAAAATCCCCCAGCTCCAAACCCTGGAACAGAACCCTCAGGATGGAGCCAGCTCCGGGATTTTCCCGGCCGGGATCCCCATGCTCAGCTCCCAGCTGGATTCGTCCACCTCCATCCCTGTTTGTCCTTTCCCGGCCTTGCCCATTCCCAGTCCCATTCCCAGTCCCATTCCCAGTCCCACTCCTCCTTCTCCTCCCTCTCCTCCTGCCGCGGGCCAAGCCCATTCCCGAGCCCATTCCCGATGGGAAGGGATCCCTGGAGATGCTCCGTGGCCGTGTCCAAGTGGGATCAGCTCCAGGGATTTGCCAGTCAAACCCGCCGCCCTCCCGCTTTCCCCACATTCGATCCCGATCTTTTTTCCAGGCTTTTTCTCGTCCTCAAGCCCCTTCCCCGAGACTCCCAAGGCTCCGGGATTACGGGAATCGCGTCCTGGATTTTCCCGGCGAGCCCAGCCCCCTCTGGAGCAGAATCCCTGCGGGATCTTTTCAGGCAGAGACAAACAAACAAAAGCAGCCCGGACCTGCCCGGCGACATTCCAGAGGGAGAAATTCCAGAGGGAGAAATTCCTCAGGGAGATCAGGTTTCCCAAGCCCCGCTCCTCCCCCAAATCCAGGGAGCTGTGATTTTCCGGGATAACTCCGTGTCCAGCGGCACAAATCCCGGTGGATTCACTTTCCCTCAGGCTGGGAAATCGAGGATTAATTCTGCCCCATCCCTCTCCAAGCTTTTCCTTGGATTTTCAGTTTCACTTTTCCCACCTCCGGCACGGTCAGCCCAATTCCGAGGCTCAGCACCACGGGATGGGAATTCCAGGCTCCAGCAGGTCCCCGATTCCCAAATCCAGGGTTTTTCCCCATGGGAATGAGGTGGAAGAGCCGAAGTCCCCCCACGCCCCATTCCCGGGAAAGGCGGAGCGGCGGCTCCGTTTCCTGCTCCGGGGGCTTTGGAACCAGCCACAACTCCAAACAATCCAAGCTTTCCACGGTCCCAGGGAGAATTCCCAGAGTCTGGAGCTGGGAAAGGCCTGGGAGAAGAGCAGGGCTTTGTTCCCGCCCTGGGAATTTGCAGGGAAAAGAGGAAGGGAAAAGGCCCGGGAAAACCGGGATGGGGCGGTTTGAGCGGAGCGGGAAAACAGCGGGATTTGGGAAAAATGTTGGGAAAGCCGGAGCTGAGGGGTCTTGCCCTTCCTGCAGCTGATGGAACAGAAAAACTGGGAATGCCCTGGATCCCTGGAAGTGTCCCAGGCCAGGCTGGAGTGATCTGGGATCGGGAATGTGTCCCTGCCCATGGAATGGGATCAGCCTGGGATCGGGAATGTGTCCCTGCCCATGGAATGGGATCAGCCTTAAGGCCCCTTCCAGCCCAAACCGCTCTGGGATTTCATGGAATGCTTTCCCCCAGGGAATTTTTCCCAGGGAATGAAACTCAGCCCCTCGGATCCCTCCAGGCGATCCCAGCAGCGATTCCCGGGATAAATCCGTCCAAAACCCGGATTTTGTGGGATTTGGAGGATGAATTCCCGATTCCCGGCGGGAGCAGCCAGGCCTGGGCACGGCCCAGATTCCATCGGCTCCGGGATCCGGTGGCAGCGCTGGAAACCGAGAGCTCCCGATCCATCCATTATTCAGGAGCCTTCCCGAGATCCCGAGCTCCGCTTTCGCCTCCCGAGGCTCTTCCGGCAGAAACTCCAGCCACGGAAAATTCCCCTCTCCCAAAGAAATTTGACATTTCCGGCCCCAAATCCACGGGGGTTCTTCTCCACCGGGAATGGGCTTTTTCCAAGGAGTCATTCCCCAAAAAAACAGCGAGGATTTTCCTCTGGTTCCTGGTCTCGTCTCCCATGGAGGAGATTTTTCGGGATAAAGCCATGGGAAAAGGTCCCATTCCGCGTTTTCCACCCAAATCTTCCCCCGCCGCGATCCCAAAAAAAAAGCCCTGATGGGTTTTCCCTGCAGGAAAATGACTTTGGGATCAGCTGGATCAGCCGGGGGCGAATCCCTGTTTGTGCTCCCGTTTTCCAGGGAAAACAGCCCCGGAATGCCTGGAAAAAGAACAACCCCCACTCAATCCATGCGGGAATGGCCGGGAATTCAGGGAAGCTCCCAGTGTTCCCGCTGGCTCTGGAAACGCTCCCTCAGCCCCGGCTTTTCCCCTCTTCATCCACGGAATTTTTCGGGCTGGAAAATCCTCTGGGACGAATCCACCCATTCCAAGCTCCTCGCCCCAGGAGCTCCAAGTCCCGCGGGAAAAATTCCTGTTAAATTGCACCGAGCCGAGGGAAACCCTCCCGGAAAACCCTGGGGAACAGAGCCCAGCGGGAAAAGCGGGAGCGGGGAAGGAATTACTTGTGCCTGACGGGCTCCTCCTCCTCCTCCTCTTCCCTGGGCACTTTGGACTCGGCTTCTCCTCTCTCCTGGTTCTGCAGGAAAAAACGGGATCGTCCGTCAGATCTGAGCTCCCCTGGGAAAGCGGGAGAGCAAGCAGCCCCGAAATCCCTTGGGATTGGGATAATCTTCCGTCGGGAGAAGGGGATTCTGGGAAGGGAGAAGGGGTGAGAAAGGGTTTGGGGCTGAGCCATGGGAACCCAGCAAAACTTGGGAAGCGGCTCCAGCGGGATTCCTTTACTCCCTGATTTCTCACTTGGGATGCAAAGCACGGAACCCCACAGGGATGAGCACGAGGGATTCATTCCAGCTCCAGGAAAACCTTGGAGCCAAAGGAATCCCATTTCTCTGGAACGTGGGAAGAGGCTCCGTTTGCAGCTCCTGAGCCCGGGAAAAGCAGGGAAATTCCCGATTCCGTTCGTTATCCAGGCAGGCACGGGGATGGAATGGGGCCCGGGAGGAGCTGGGAATGAGCAGCCGTGGAATTCCAGGATCCTGGAAGGAAACAAAGTTCCCAGAAAAAAAACAGGAGTGGCTCCAGATTTCCCAGGAATGCCAGCAGGGATGGACACAGCAAACACGGCTCAGCTCCACGGGCCCATCCCGACTTTTATTCTCATGGAAAAGGATTGGGAATGAGGAGGTTTTGGCCCTCTCCATTCCCAGAGCTGAATTCCCAACGTTCCCTAAAGGCACGAGAGGTCTGCATTGGAAGGGATCCTAAGGACGATCCCATTCCATGGGCAAGGACAATTCCCGCCGTCCCAGGCTGCTCCAGCCTTTCCCTGGCCGCTCCCAGGGATCCAGGCGCAGCCGCAGCTTCTCTGGGAATTCCATCCCAGCCAGGAATTCCCAACCTCCCATCCATCCCTGCCCTCTGGCAGTGGGAAGCCATTCCCTGTGCTCCATCCCCAGGACCCCTTCGGACTTTCCCGAAAAAAGCCTGGATAGGAGCGGATCCTTCCGAGCACTCCGGGCGTTTAATCCAGGCTGGAAAAACTTCCCTGGGCTCCGTTTCCATGGCAACCGCTTTCCCGAGCCCTCGGGATCACCAGGAGCTTTGCTCCGGGAAAACAAATCCCAGCAGGAAAAAAAAGGGGGGGGGAAAAAAAAAAAAAAAAAAAAAAGGGAAAAGCCAGGCCACAGTCTGGGATGAGGGATTCTCCGGGGCCTTGGGAAAGCAGGGAAGCGGCGGAAAAGCAGGAAAAGGCTGCGGAAAGGAGCGGTGCCGGCCCTTCCGGCCGCTCCCGGCGGGAAGGTGCGGGAGGAGCAGGGATGTGGCTCCGGAGCAAATCCAGGCGGGAACAAAAGCTTGGGCGGCGGCCAAAGGGATTTTTCCGGCTCCAGGAACGGCCCGGGGAACGCTCCGGAGCCGGAGCAGGGATGCGGAGCAGCGGGAGACCCTCTCTTCCCACAGAAACACGGGAACGCTCCTGCTTTTCCAGCACTCAGGGATAACGGAGCGGGGGGGGAATCTGGGGAGTGACCGGATCGGGAATGTTTGGGGTGGGAGAGGGAATCCGAGCCGGGAATTCCCACACGGCGATCCCGCCCGGATTTTGCTGAGGGATCCTTTGGGAATGGCAGCAGCACCCCCACAGAGGTTAAAAGGAGAGGAATTCCCAGGGAATTTTCCCGGGAAATGTCCTCGGAGTGGAGCCCTGAGCCATCGAATCCCAGAATTCCACAGCAGCAAAGCCAAGGAATAGGGGAAAAGCTGGAAATCCGGGATGAGCCCGCTGGGAAATCCCAAATATTGTCACGGCGTGGAATTTTTTTCCTTAAATTATGGGGAAGGTCCC
>VZRN01002807.1:152171-165165 GCA_013397935.1 Dasyornis broadbenti
CGTTCCAGGGATCAACCCCGAAGTTTTATTTATTCCAAGAGGCAAAAAGGCCCTGGATTGAACCACCGAATCTTCCAAAGCTTTGAAAAGCAATTCTTAAAGTTCCAGCCTTAAATTAAGTGGGATCAGCTCAGAAAGGTTAAATTAAAGAATTAAATGAAACAATAGAATAAAATAAAAACAAATAACGAAATGAAATGAAACTGTTAAGTAATGAAATGAAGTAAAACAAATGGAATCGTAAAATAAGACAATGTAATTAAATACTTAAATAAAATAATTAAATTATTGAATTAAACTATTAATTTAAATAATAAAATAAGAACAAAACACTAAAATAAAGTAATTTAACAATTAATTTTAATTAAATAATTAGTAATTGAATTGAAGAATTAAATTCATAAAGCAAAATAATAAAATAAAACTAAATTATTAAATTAAGTAATTGAATTAAGAAGTTAAATAATAAAATAAAACTAAGTCGTTAAGTATAAAAAATTAAATTAAATAATTAAATTTGCAAATGAAATTACATTCAATAATTAGATTATGGGAAGCTTTTAAGGCGAAGCTGCTGGTTCACCCCCATTTCTGCTGGGCTGGAAGACGGAAGATCCTCGGATTAATAAATGGGAGCCAAAATCAGTTTTAATTTCCACAGCAATTAAGAATCAACTCAATCAATAACTCCAAAATGGGCTTTAAATTAATTCCCACACCCCAGGGTAAAGCGGGCGGCGCCGGAGGTCTCGGGTTCGATGAACACCGGGATCAATAACGGGCTCCCACCGCGATGGGCGCCAGAATTCCCACCTGTTCCCAAATCCCGCAGCCCAACGCGCTCCAGGCCATCACCCCGGCGGCGCTGGAAGTGCTCCTGGGGCTGCTCCAGCGGGGCGGCAGCGGGAGCCCCCCGTCCCCGGCGCTGCTGGAGCTCGCCCTGCGCTCCGTGGTGGCCGCGGTGCACGTCCTGCACGGCTCCAGCCCCGGCGCCGGCCCCGTGTCCCTGCGGAGCCTCCTGGATGGATACTTCAGGGTGCTCAACTCCGACCTCCCCGCCGCGTCCCTGGCGCCCGAGGCGGCCGGCGGCCTCATCGCCCTGCGCGTGCTCATGTTGGGTAGGCTGGGAGCGGCCGGGGGCTTTGGGGATGCGGGGATGGGATGGGGCTGAGGCCGGGTCTCTGTCCGTAGATGCCATCCCGGCCATGCTGAGCTGCCAGGACCGGCCGGTGCTCCAGGCCGTGTTCCTCAGCAACAACTGCTTCGAGCACATCATCCGCCTGCTCCAGAACAGCAAGGTAGGGGATGGACGGCACCTCGGGGTGCTGGGAGGTGCATCCCCACCTCCGTCCCCATCCCCATCCCTTCCTGGTGCTAAACAATCCTGGGATAGGGTGGCACCTTCGTCTCCATGCTCACCAGTCCTGGCTCTGAGCGATCCTTGGCTGACACCAGGGTTGGGCACCTTCATCTCCATCTTCACCCTCCCTTCCTCCTTTCCTCCCTCCCTTCCTCCCTCCCTTCCTTCCTTCCTTCCTCCCTTCCTCCTTTCCTCCCTCCCTTCCTCCCTTCCTTCCTTCCCTCCCCCTTCCCCCCTCCCTCACNCCCTTCCTTCCTTCCTTCCGCCCTTCCTCCTTTCCTCCCTCCCTTCCTCCCTTCCTTCCTTCCCTCCTCCTTCCCTCCTCCCTCACCTTTTCCTCTTTCAATGACGCTGGGACAGGGTGGCATTTCCCCCTTGGTGACACCAGGGCTGGGCCCCTTCACCCTCACCATTCCCGGCCCTGGACCATCCTGGGACACATCCATGGGGTGGGGAGCCTCCCGCAGCCCTTCCCTGTGTCCCATGCCCGCCCCGTGTCCCGCAGCTCTACCTCGGCAGCTCTCGGGAGGCAGGTGAAGCCCGGGACGAGGTTCCCACATGGAACGGGCATGGACTCCAGCAGGTACCCCATGGGCCAATCCCCGCCGTGCTGGGCTGTCCCCTCCATCCCAAGTCCCGGCAGCCCCATTCCCGTGTCCCCGCAGGTCACCGCCGGCAGCCCCGACGCCATCGCCGTCCACGCCCTCGGGGTGCTCACGGCCATCATGAGCGGCTCGCCCTCGGCCAAGGTGGGCAGGGGACCTCCCCTGGGGAGGCCAGCCCAGAACCGGAGGGATTTGGGTGTTTCCATCTTGGAGGTGGCTCAGGCCGCGGCGGGGCTCGGCTGGGGTCCCACGTGTCCGCGTGCTTCCAGGAGGTGTTCAAGGAGCGCATCGGCTACGCCCACCTCCACGAGGTGCTGAGGAGCCAGGGCCAGCCCACCCAGCGCCTGCTCCAGGAGCTCCTCAACATGGTGAGCTCTCCCACTGCTCCTGGCTCCGGGCAAAGCCCTCGGTGCCAGGGCTTCCTGGTGGATCTCTGTCCCCATTCTGAGCCCCCTCCGCCTCTCCCCCCTGCTGGTTTCCCAGCAGCTTTCTCCTGAGGGCTCCCGGGCTCTTTATCTCGGAGCCGTGCTCGGTTTGGGAGTTCTGAGCCCTTTTGGGTGTGGAACCACTCACTCCGGTACTTCTGGACACAGGAGGGTCTCCAAGGTGCTTCGTGCATGGGGCTCTCAGAGATCCTTGACTCGTGGAGATCTCCAAGATCCTTCTTGATACATGGAAATCTCCAAGATTCTCGTTGCTTGGGGTCTCCAAAATTCTGAATGCACAGGATCTCCAAAACTATTAATGCGTGGCAGTCTCCAAGATCCTTAATCCACGAGGGTTTCCAAGACCCTTGATTCATGGAGGTGCTCGAGATTCTTGATGCATGGAGTGTCCTGAATTCTTCATGCGATCCATGAGGGTCTCCAAGATCTTTTATCCATGAGGGTTTCCAAGACCCTTGATGTCCGGGGTCTCCAAATTCTGGCTGCATGGGAGTCTCCCAAGATTCTGGATGAGCAAGGGTCTACACGAGGTGTCTGCTGCCAGCCCAGGGTGGCCCAGGGGTGGATCCATCCCTTTCCACAGCGCTGGAGCTGCACCAACCCCGTCCCGTGTCCCTGCAGGCGGTGGAGGGCGACCACAGCTCCTTCCCGGCGCGTCCCATCCGCAACGAGCAGCCCTTGCTGATCCTGCTGTCCTGGCTGCCGGCGCTGGAGTGCCGGGATCTCCAGGTGTTCCTGTCGGCGTGGCTGCGGCGGCTCTGCGAGGCCTCGCTGCCCAGCCGCCTCACCTGCGTCAAGGCGGGCATGGTGGGCTCCCTGCTCAGCGCCCTGGCCACCGAGCCGGCGCTTCCCGGCGCCTGCTCCCAAAACCTGCTGGAGCTGCTGCGCTCCTTGGGCAGCCTCTCCATCCGGCCCGGGGAGCTGCGGCAGCTCCTGCGGCTGCTGCGGCGCGAGCGGGGCCGGGGCCCCCATCCCTACGTGGCTGCGGTCATCCGGGCGCTGTCCGGCATGGCCAGGGGCGAGGGGCCCCCGCGGGCGCTGCAGAGCTTCGACCTGAGCCCTGGCATGGCCGGCATCATGGTGCCCACCATCCACAAGTGGCCCGGCGGCGCCTTCGCCTTCCACGCCTGGCTGTGCCTGAGCGAGGAGGAGCCCGAGCCGCCGGCCAGGCCCAAGAGGAGGCAGCTCTACAGGTGATGCCCGCCGGGGGCTGAGGCGAGGGTGAGGAGGGGCGGCAGCGCCATGCCCACCGTGGTTCTCTCCGTGGTTTTCCCCACCAGCTTCTTCACGGCGGGCGGGACGGGCTTCGAGGCGTTCTTCACGGCGGGCGGGGTGCTGGTGGTGGCCGTGTGCACCAAGAAGGATTACATGACGGTGGCGCTGCCGGAGTTTGCCTTCAACGACTCGGCGTGGGTGAGGATCGTCCCCGTCCCTGTCCCCGTCCCCACCAGGGACGCCGCGGCTCCGTAACGTCCCTCTCTGTCCGCCCAGCACTGCGTCGACATCGTCCACGTGGCCGGCCGCCGGCCCTTCGGCCAGAACGTCGTCAGCATCTACGCCGACGGGCACCTGCGGAAAACGGCGCAGCTCCGCTTCCCGTCCCTCCACGAGGTGGGGGATCCTCCCGGCGCCCACCCAGAGCCTCCCCCGTGGCCTCGCTGGGGGCTGAGCGTGATCTCTTCTCCCTCGCAGTCCTTCACCTCCTGCTGCATCGGCTCCGCGGGCCACCGCACCACCACCACGGCTGCCACCGCTGCCGGCCACCCGCCAGCGTCCCACGGGCCGGAGCTGGTGTTCCCCCCACACCCCGTGCTCGGACGCTCCCAGTCTGTCCCCGCCACCCTCGGCCCCCACTCTTGGACCCCCACCCAGCTGCCCACGGAGGGGGTGGTGGCCACCACGGCGGCTGGAAGCCAGGACACGGAGTGGGGCAGCCCCACCTCGCTGGAGGGCCACCTGGGCTCCGTGGCCATCTTCTGCGAGGCTCTGCAGCAGGCCCAGGTCAAGGCTCTCTTCTGTGCAGGTACACCAGGGTGGGACATGGAGGGCGTCCCCAGGGTGCTGCTGGTGGCCGGGCTCTCCTCCCCCGTGTCCCAGCTCACCCCAGTCCCGTCCCCCAGGGCCAAACGTCACGTCGCCGTTCACGCTGGAAGGGGACTTGGTGGAGCTCAGCAGCAAACTCCTGCTGTACTACACGCCCCAGGTGAGGACAGCCACCCCCTGGGGACAGGGGCAGCACTGGCGGACCCTCTGCCAGCAGGAGCGCGTCCAGGAGCGCGAGGGTGCTCCCATGGTGTTCTCTTCCAGGCCTGCAGGAACAACATCTGCCTGGACCTCTCTCCCAGCCACGGCTTGGACGGGAGGCTGACGGGACACAAGGTGGTCAACTGGGACATCAAGGTAGGCTGGGCACAGGGTGACCCGTCCACCCCATGGCCTGGGGGCCCTCCTGGGGCACCGTGCCAGGGCAGGACCCCCCTATGGACCCCTCAACCCTGCAGAGACTCGGCACGTGGTGTTGGGTGCACCGTGACCCATGTGTCCCGTAGGCCCTCAGCCCCCAGGGTGGGCCCCGTGGGTGGTGCAGGGGAACAGGTGACGTCTGGGGCACCATGGAGCTCCTCCTCCACGCTGCTGTCACCACCCAGCAGAGCCTCTCGCCTCCCTCCCCCAGGACGTGGTCAACTGCGTGGGCGGCATGGGGGTGCTCCTGCCCCTGCTTGAGCAAGTGGTGGCCAAGACAGAGGAGCCCAAGGATGAGCAGGAGACCAACGACCTGGTGGGGCCGGAGCTGACGTCCTCCAGGAATGCCCAGGGCATGCTCATCCCACTGGGAAAGTCCTCAGGTGAGGAGTTCTGGGGATGTGGAGCAGGAGTTGTCCGGCTCGGGTGGCTGGAGGTGACCACGGAGGTGTTGCTGGACCTGGCAGGCGTCCACCACGGGCAGGAGAGGCCTTGCCTGAGGCTGCAGGAGTCACTGGGTGATGGAGGCACTGCCCAGGATGTTGTTGGGACCCAGTCAGTCACAAACAGTTCTGGGCAGGCGAGGGTGTCTCCAGGAGCCTTTGGCACGGGTGGAACGCGCTTTCTCCCCATATCCAGCTGCTCGTTCCCAAGCTCAAAGCTTCCGTCTCCATAAACCCGGGGGAGACAGGAGAACAGGGTGAAAAGTTTGGAGAGACAGCCGGGTGGGATCTGCAGGAAGGTGTTCGGGTGGGCCCCGGGCTCACGGCTCACGGTGCCCTGCAGAGAGCAGGCTGGAGAGGAACAGCGTGGCCGCCTTCCTGCTGCTGGTGAAGAACTTCGTGCGGAACCACGCCGTGAACCAGGAGAGCCTGGTGCAGTGCCACGGGCCGGCCATCATCGGAGCGCTGCTGCACAAGGTGTGGGAGGCTCCCAAAAACCCCACCCCGCGGTCGCCGCCGTTCCCAAGGCGCTGGAATTGTCCCGTGTCGCCCGCGGCAGGTCCCCGGCGCGCTGCTGGACATGAGCGCCTTGGTGGCCTCGCAGATCCTCATGGAGCAGGTGGCTTCCGAGGGCAGCGGGCTCCTGCTGCACCTGCTCTACCAGCACCTCCTCTTCGACTTCCGCATCTGGAGCAACAGCGACTTCGCCGTGCGCTTAGGTGGGAACGGGGAGTGCCTGGGAACGGCCGTGGCTTGGGTGGGAACGGGGAGTGCCTGGGAACGGCCGTCCCACGCGGCCTGGGTGGGATCCTCACGCCTTCTCCCTGCAGGTCACATCCAGTACCTGGCCAGCGTGGTCAAGGACCACAAGCAGCGCATCCGCAAGAAGTACGGGGTGCAGTTCATCCTGGACTCCATCCGGACCCACTACGGGTGAGCTGCCACGCGTGGCCGGGATCCTGGAATGCGGATGGGGTGGGACTGGGGGTGGGTTCACCTCTCGGAGCTGTGCTTCGGCCAGACACCGTTTTCTTGGGATAATATCCCTGCTCCTGGTGTGGGAGCATTGTGGTGAGCGAAGGACCTGCAGTGTCCCATCCCTGAGCCTGTGCCCGGCTCCCAGATCCACCCCCAGCAGCCACCAAGAGCGTGGTGGCTTCTGCAACGAGCTGACCCCAATGCGTGGGGTGGACACGTCCCAGTGGGGCAGGAGATCCCTGGATGTCCACACCAGGCTCCCTGGAGCTCCTCAGGCTTTGTGTTGGGAAATGGGATGATGCTGGCGGTGGGTGATGGGTGACAAGGGACACGTCCTCATGCGAGTCTGTCCATCAGCACCTCCAGGGAGAAGACCACAGCCACCGACGACATCAAGACGGTGCAGACGTCCCTCTTCAGCCTGGTGAAGGATTTCTTCTGCAGGAGCTTCTCCGGGGAGGAGATGCAGAGCTTGCTGAACTACCTGGCTGGGGCACAGGACGAGCAGCAGGTGCGTCCCCAAACACCTCAGCGAGCCGTGGGCTGGGGAGAAGCCCCTGAGGTGGCGGTGGGCCGCTCGGAGGGCAGTGGGCAACCAGCCCCGTGTCCTGCAGGTGTGTGGGGCGCTGGAGGTGATCCACAGCCTGCTGAAGGGCTCCCCAGCCCAGGAGCAGCTCTTCGCCTTCCTCTTTGAGCCGGGCCACGTGGAGCTGCTCTTCTCCCTGCTGGTGCAGAAGAAGTTCTCGGATGAAGTGCGGGAGAGGGTCTTCAAGGTAGGGCAGGTCCCCAGCACCGGCCTCCTGCTGTCCGCAGTGGGGATGGCACAGCCGCGTGGCCGCCTCTCTCTGCCCCACCAGGTGCTCTACAAGATGCTGAAGTACGAGAAGGTCCCAGAGCGCAGCAAGAGCCGCCTGAAGCTGAAGGACATCGGCTACCAGGGGCTCATCTCCTACTTCAGCGACATTCCCGGCTCCATGCTGCTCTTCCGCTGCCTCTCGGAGCAGGTGCTGGGGGCAGGTACCGTGCGCCAGAACAAACAGGTCACCCGTCCCGACCGTGTGCCGTGGGACCGTCACTGGTGGCTTCCCACGAGGCTCCGCTGGGCTGGAGGTCTGCGGTGGCTGTTGGGGACAGCAGAAGTGTCCCAGCACCGTGCTGTGTCTCCTTGCCCACAGACCCTCCCAACTACAAGGACCTGGTGGCCGTGGTGTACCTGTCCCACCGGGCTGAGCTGAGCATCCGGCTCGACATCTGCCGCAAGGTGAGCGGGGCCGGGCCACAGCGGGAGGGGACAGAGGTGCCACCCCAGGGCTGAGCTCCTTGCACACCCAGCCATAGCCAAAAGTGGTGGTCACGGAGATGGGGGTGACAAGGAAACGGCGCAGCCGCAGCACCCCATGATGGTTTTAGAAGTTCTGGGGTGCTCCTGGGGTGGTTCCACCCATCAGGAGCTGGGGCAGCAGCATCAAATCTCCTTCCTCTTCCTGCTCCTTCTCCTCGTGCTGCAGCTCTTCCACCTGATCTACGCGCAGCAGGAGCTGGTGAAGCAGCTGGCCAGGCTGGCGGGCTGGCAGGACACGCTCACCAAGCTCTACGTGAAGGAGTCCTACGAGTGCCGCCAGCAGGGCCTGAGCGCCGCAGGCTGCCCGGAGCTCCTGCGCCTCTCCGAGCCCTCCGGCAAGGACGGGATGAGCCCGCCGCCCGCCGAGCTCCAGGAGCTGGACGTCTTCCTCCCTCTGGGATACGAGGCCTCGGACCAGGAGCTCTCCGAGGGCTTCTCCGACCACTCCATCTCCCCGAGCGGCCGCACCAAATCCTTCCACTCCTACAACTTCAAGTCCTTCGACTCCTCGGACCGGGCCAGCCGCTCGTCCTCCAACCCTGGGGATGGTCCCCCCTTCGACGGCGTCTACCACCCGCTGTCCCCCTTCTCCACCTCGCCCTTCGACCTGGGGCTGGACCTGGCCAGCACCAGCTCCATGGCCACAGCCGAGAGCGGCACCCAGACCCCGGCCAGCGGCCCCGGCACCCCCTCGCCCCTGGAGAGCTTCAAGCCCTTCCCGGGAATGCGAGCGCGCAAGAGCTCCAGCCTGTCCAACATCCTGGATGAGAGCAGCTACCAGGACGTGCTGCCCAGCGACAACGTCTCCAACACCAGCAACCCCCAGGTGAGCCCCAGACCGGCATCCCCACCGCCCTGGGCCGCTCGGGGCACCTCTCACCCTCCCCTCCGCCGGCAGCAAACCCCCGAGGAGGAGCTGTGCAACCTCCTGACCAACATCATCTTCTCGGTGACGTGGCGCGGGGTGGAGGGCTGGGACGACGCGGCCTGGAGGGAGCGGGGCCAGGTCTTCTCCGTGCTCACCAAGCTGGGCACGGCCTGCGAGCTGGTGCGGTCCCCGGACGAGATCAAGCGCAGGTGAGGCCCGCCCACGTGCCGGGGGTGCATCCCGAGGGAAGGGCACCCTCCGGAGCCGGCTGCTGTCCCACAGCCTGCTGGAGATGATGCTGGAGTCGGCGCTGACGGATCTGAAGGAGTCGGGCCCGGCGGCGCTGCCCGGGCTCACCCAGAACGCCCTGAAGCTGCTGCGGCTGCTCCAGGATTTCCTGTTCTCCGAGGGACACAACAACCAGGCCCTGTGGAGCGAGAAGGTGGATGGGAATAAGCGGGGATTCCTGATCCCAAACCCCAGCGCTGCTAATCCCAAATCCCTCATGTCGGCCCTGGCCCTAAACCCAGCCCTACCTGCAGAGCTTGAACATAACCTTGGGAAATAACCTCGGATTTATTCCTAAACTTAAATCAAAACCTAATCCTTACTTTAGGAAATGATTTCTGCCTTATGGCTAAACTTAAATCAAAGCCTAATCCTAACCGTGGGAAATGACCTCAGCCTTAATCCTAGATTTAAATCAAAACCTAATCCTAACCTTGGGAAATAACCTTGGCCTTAATCCTAGATTTAAATCAAAGCCTAATCTTGGGAAATAACCTCTGCTTTATTCCTAAATTTAAATCAAACCCCAATCCTAACCCTTAAACCTTAATCCTAACCCCTAATCCTAAACTTTAACATTAATGTTAAACCTTTGCTGTAAACGCAGCCCTTTATACTCTAAACCCTGACTCTAAACCCTAAGATTAACTCATAAACTCTAAATTTAACTGCACCTCCCAAATCATGATCCTAAACCCTAACTCCACATCTTTGTCATAAAGCCCAACCCTTAATCCTAATCTAACCTTAACTCTTCCTGTGAACCTAAACCCCACCCTTAACTCACAACCTGTAATCTCACTGCACTTCCTAAATCCCAATCCTAAACCGTGCCGCTCCATCTCTGTCCTAAAGCCCAACCCTAGCCCCAGTCCCATGCCCCAGCCCTAATCCTGACCCCTGACCATAATTCCTGAGCCCCAGCCTCATGCCAAACCCAGTCTAGGTGAGGGTTCTACCCTGATCCTAAACCCAAACCCTACCGCAGCTCTACGAAGGGCTCAGCAGCCTGCTGGACAAGCTGGGCGCGTGGCACCACCTGGCCAACGGCGCCTCGGACCTCAAGGAGATGGCGCAGACGGGGCTGCGGGTGCTGCTGGGCTACATCCTGCTGCAGGACCCCCAGGTGGGTGCCCCCGTCCCCGGGCCCCGCGCTGGCATGGCGCTGGCGTGGCGCTGGCCCCGCCTGACCCGCGCTGTCCCCGCAGCTGCACTCGCTGGCCTACGTGAAGCTGCACAGCCTCCTGCAGACCACGTCGGCCCCGCCCAGGGACGAGGCCTGTTACCTCCTGGGGAAGCTGGAGACGCCCCTGCGGCGCTCCCTGGGTTCCGGGTCGGAGGCCTTCTCCTGGTTGGTGCCCATCATCCGCACGCTCATGGATCTGTGCTACGAGAGTCTGCAGCTGCAGCAGTTCCTGCCCTCGCTGCCCCCCACCAACGGCAGCCCCACCTTCTACGAGGACTTCCAGCTCTTCTGCACCACCCCGGAGTGGAGGGGCTTCATCGAGAAGCACGTGGGTGCCGCGGGGTCGCTCCCGGGGGAATACCGGGATGGTGAGTGGTGGGTGCCAGCCCCCGGGAACGCCTCTCTGCTCATCCAGGTGCAGCCCACCATGGCCCAGTTCGAGATGGACACGTTCGCCAGGAGCCACGACCTCATGTCCAACTTCTGGAACGCCTGCTACGACGCCATGATGAGCAGCTCGCAGCGCCGGGAGCAGGAGAAGGCGGCCAGCCGCAAGTTGTTCCAGGTGCTGCCTGCTCCTCGCCCCTGGGATGTGCTCTTTATCCTGGGGACACGTTCCTCACCCCAGAAATGTCACCCTGGGAGTGTGCTCCTCAGCCTGGGAACATGCTCCTCAGCCTTGGGATGTCATCCAGCGGATCTCTTCCTCGTCCTGGGGATACGCTCCTCACCCCCAGGATGTCCTCCAGGGAATGTGCCCTTCAACCTGGGGATGTTGTCCCAGGGACATCCTCCTTTTCCCAGAGGAGCTCCTGGTCCCCTCCTTGTCCTCACCTTGGGGACATTAATCCCGGGGATGTGCTCTTCATCCCAGGGATGCCATCCTGAGGACGCTGCCTTCAGGAAGTGCTCCTCACCCTGGGGCCGTTATTCCGGGGATGGGCTCCTCGTGGCGGGCACATTATCCCTGGGGATGCCATCCCAGGGATGTGCTCCTCATCCCAATCACTTCATCCCGGGGTGGTTCTCCTCTGGATGTCCCCAAGCCCCAGCCCTGCTGTCGCTTCACTGCGATGCCCCCTCGGCAGGAGCTGGTGCTGGAGCCGGCGGCAAAGCGCTCCAAGGCGGAGAACGCCCGGCACGCCAACATCCTCAAGCAGGCCAACAACCACCAGAGCACCGTGCTCAAGCAGTGGCGCTCCCTGTGCCGCCTGCTCACCTCACCCCGCTCCGCCTGGGCCGACCGGTGAGTGCCCCTGGGTGCCCAGGTAGGGGGGACACAGCCAGGGCTCCCCGGGGTGCCTCACCCCCGGCTGGCCCCCAGGAACCCCCCCGAGGTTCGCTGGAAGCTGTCGAGCGCCGAGACCTACTCCCGGATGAGGCTGAAGCTGGTGCCCAACCTCAACTTCGACCAACACTTGGAGGCCAGCGCCCTGCGGGACAACCTGGGTGAGGTGGTGGCACCGGGGCACCTGGGGGTCCCCCCGTGTCACAGGCAAGGGTTGGACTGGGAGGTGTCATGGACGATGTTGAATTCGGGGGCCCTTCACAGGAGCTGCCCTCAGCTCTGGGGGGTGCTGGATCCTGCTGACCCCTCCTCATTTCAGGAGCCGACCACCTCCAGAACCCCGCCGAGTCCCTGCCGCTCGCCATGGCCAAGGAGGCCAAGGTGAGCGAGCTGGAGGATGACCAGCTGGCCGAGGAGGACCTCCCCGTGCTGGACAACCAGTGAGTGTCCCCACCCCTGCCGCGGCACCGGCTTGCCCAGGGTGTCAGCAGGGTCACCTCACCCCACTGCGCCACCCAGGGCTGAGCCCAAGGAGCAGAACCAGCGGGAGAAGCTGGTGGTGTCAGAGGACTGCGAGCTCATCACGACGGTGGCTGTGGTCCCCGGGCGCCTGGAGGTGACAACCCAGCACGTTTATTTCTACGACGGCAGCAGTGAGAAGGAGGAGACGGAGGGAGGTAATGGCGGCTGCTCCCTGAGGGGGGCGAGGAACCCCCACCCAGCCTTGGGAACGGGGCCATGGTGATGCCTGCGGGGCCCCTCATCTCGGCAGGGATTGGCTACGACTTCAAGCGCCCCTTGTCCCACCTGCGCGAGGTCCACCTGCGCCGCTACAACCTGCGCCGCTCCGCCCTCGAGCTCTTCTTCATCGACCAGGCCAACTACTTCCTCAACTTCAGAAAGAAGGTGGGGACCCCCTCATCCCCTCCCAGACCCCTCCCAGGGCCGTGGCTCTGCCCCGAGCTCCAGCTGCTCCACGTCCTTCTGTCCCGCCAGGTGAGGAACAAGGTGTACTCCTGCATCCTCGGCCTGCGGCCCCCCAGCCAGATCTATTTCGGCAGCCGGTCCCCGCAGGAACTGCTCAAAGCCTCGGGGCTCACGCAGGTACCGGCCCCACCACGCCCATCCCGTGTGTCCCCTTCCTGCATGGAAAAGGGGACGGTGGGATGGGGATGCCCGTGGGACCTGGCGTGGCCATGGGTTGGAGATGGACAGGGGATCAGGGATGGCTGTGGGTCTGGGTGTGGCCATGGGAGCTGGCATGGCCATGGGGGACAGTCATGGGACTAAGACCAGCCCTGGGACATGGGATGGCCTGAGGGCAGGGATGGCCGTGGAGCTGGGGATGACTGTGGGATGGGGATGGCCATGGCACCGGGAGTGGCTGTGAAACCAGGGATGGCCGTGGAGCTGGGGGCAGCTGTGGGACCAGGGACTGCCACGATTCCAGAAATGCTCTGGAAGCGGTGCTGGCCATGGGGCGGGCACTGCCGTGGGGTGGGGGGTGCCTGCCCTGTCTGCTGCCCCGCCAAGCCCATCCCCTCGCTCTGCCTTCGCTCCAGAAATGGGTCCTGCGGGAGATCTCCAACTTCGAGTACCTGATGCAGCTGAACACCATCGCGGGGCGCACCTACAACGACCTGTCCCAGTACCCCGTGGTGAGCCCCCGTGTCCCCCACTGTCCCCGCAGCCAGCCCGTGCCCCCCCACCTCACCCACCCCCCGCCC
>VZRN01002807.1:178674-214498 GCA_013397935.1 Dasyornis broadbenti
GGGGCAGGGTCTGGGGCACTTGAGAGTTTTGGGGTGAACGGGATGGGATCGGGGAGCACCCAATGGGATTGGGGAACGCCTGGATGGGATCGGGGAGCACCCAGTGGGGTTAGGGAGCACCCAAAGGGGTTTGGAAACTCCTGGATGGGATCGGGGAGCACCCAGTGGGGTCGGGGAGCACCCAAAGGGGTTTGGAAACACCTGGATGGTATCGGGGAGCACCCAATGGGGTTTGGAAACACCTGAATGGGATCGGGGTGCACCCAGTGGGGTCGGGGAGCACCTGGGCGGGGTTGGGAATCCCCCAGACGGGATTAGGAGCATTTGGGAAGTACCTGGATGGGATTGGGGCGCACCCGAACGGGGCTGGGGCGCATCCAGATGGGGGTGGGTGTCCCCAGCAGCGCCCAGGGCGGGTCGGGAATCGCTGCCATCTCCTCGGTCGCGGTCTCCCGGGTGCGGAATTTCGGGATGCTGACCCCGTCCCTCCCCGCAGCCGCCCCCGAGGGTCCCTCGCTGCTCCCCGCGGGATCCCCGCGGCGCCAGGAAGAGCTGGGAGAGCTGGAGCGGCTCCTGGAGCTGGGGACACCCGGCAGCGACCGGCGCGGCCCCGCGGTGGCACCGGGGGACGTCACCTCGGCCGTGTGACCCCCCCGGGGACACCGGGGCCGCGCCGAGGGTGCTCCCCCTTCCCGATGGATTCCTGGGGGGTTTTTTTACGTGGGTTTTGTACTTTTTTAGGGATTCTTGGGGGCGGGACCGGGACCTTTGGTGGCTGGTGCCGGGGTGGGGCCATTAAACGAGTCACTGGGTGCCACCAGGGTTTGCGTCCTCGGCTGTCCGTGTGTCCGTGCGCGTTGCCGGGATGTGTCCCCTCGGGTGTCCCGAGTGTCACCGGGTGTCCAATTGTCCCTGTGATGTGTCCCCAAACGGCTCCCGGTGTCCGTGTGTCTCCAGAGTGTGTTCCCTGGAGTGTCCCGAGTGTCCCCAAGCGTCCCAGGTGTCCCTGGGCTGTGTCCCAGGGGTCCATGAGTCCCCTCGGGTGTCCACGCGTCACCAGGGTTCGCATCCTCGGGTGTTTCTGATGGGTCCCAGGTGTCCCCTTGTCCCCAGGCTGGCTTCCCTTGGGTGTCCCTGCATCCCTGGGCTGTGTCCCCTTGGGTGGCCATGTGTCCCACAAGCTCCCGTCCCTGGGATGGGTGTCCCCGCGTGTCCCCAGGTGTCCGTGTTTCCCCAGGGTCACATCCTCAGCACGTGTCCCCTCAGGTGTCCGTGTGTCCCCGGGATGTGGCCAGGGTGTCCCTGTATCCCACACCCACCCCAGACGGACCCCAGGCGTGGGTGGCCCCGGGAGGAGGAGGGGACACCCTGAAGACCCCAAGGCAGGTGGCACCGGGGACAAAAAGAGCCATTTCCAGCCCCAAAACATCCCTGGGTCACCCCAAACCTCCTCCCTTCCCTTCCCTGGGAGGTCCAGATTCCCAGAAATTCTGAGGGTGACAGGAGGTGCCCGAAGGAGAAGGGACACCCTGAGCCAGGTCCCCCCTGGTGCCAAACCCTCACAGCCCCACCCAGCGTTGATTTTGGGGTTCGGGGTCGGTTTTTTTTTTTTTTCTTTTGTTTTTTTAGTTTTTTCTTTTTTTTTGCTCTTTTTTTTTTTTACATAAAAAGTTCCGTAAAAATTGGATAAAGTAAAATGCTCGAAGCAGTAAAATCAATCTTATCAACATGGCCAGAAATCCGCAGTATTTACAGGGAAACGGAGGAAACCTCGCAGAACCAAAAGGAAAACCAAGGAATCAACCAAAAAAAAAAAACAAAAAAAAAAAGAAAAAAAATCCGGGAATAACCCCCGAAGTCTCCTGCCAAACGTTCCCGTGGGATCGGCACGTTTGGGGCTGAAAGCAACGGGAAAAAAGCAAATTATTATCAATATATTCACATATACGTTAAAATATAATACAGAGCTCGAGAGCAGCGCCAGGAGAGCCGGGCTTGGGAAAGCCTGGATCGGGAAAAGCAGGCTTGGGAAAGCCCGGCTCGTCCTCGGCGGCGGGAACAAAGTTTGTTTTCCTTTAAAAAACAAAAACTCATCATCGTCATCATCATCATCATCAATTCACAGGTTGGTGGTTTGGAACGGCGAATCCGAGGGCCGGGGGGTTATTCCAGGGGCTATTCCAGCTCCGTGTCCTCTTTGGGCTTGTAGAGGATCCCGAATTTCTGCATGTACTTCTTGATGTATTCCTTGGTTTTGTGTTTGACGTTCTCGTTGCACTCCAGGTCCTCGGGGTTCTTGCAGTACTTGAGCTCCTTGTTCATCACGCCGTGGGTCAGCTGGGGAGAGGCCGGGAATGCCGCGGGAATGCCGGAGTCAGTCCCGGAATTCCCACCCAGCCAAGGCCTGGGCACTCCCCAAGCCACTGTGCTGCTATTCCCCGAATATTCCCTGTGATTTCCAAATATTCCCTGAGCTACCGCCGTATTATTCCCTAAATATTTGGTGTTGTTCCTTCAGTATCTGCGATTCTTTTCCAAACATTCCCAAGCTATTCTCCTATTACTGCCCACATCCTTCCTGTTACTCCCCGAATATTCCTCAAATATTCCCCAAATATTCCCTGAATATTTGGTGGTGTTCCTCCAATATCTGCTCTTCTTCTCCAAACACTCCCCAAGCTATTGCCCAGATATTTTCCGTTGCTCCCCAACCATTCCCCAAATGTTCCCTGTTATTCCCTAAACTATTTTTCTATTACTTCTCAAATATTCCCCCAATATCTCCTATTATTCCCCAAATATTCCCTCATTATTTGGAATTGTTCCCCACAATATTTGCTATCACTTCCCAGATATTCCCTAAGCTATTTTCCTATTATTCCCCTGAATATTCCCCATTATTCCCCAAATACTTCCCATTATTTCCCCAATAAAACTGCTATTACCCAAATATTCTATTTGCTATTACCCAAATATTCCCTAAATATTTGGTATAATTCCCCAAATCTTTGCTACTGTTCCCTAAATATCCCGAGTTGTTTTGCTATTTTTCCCCCAAATACTTCCTGTTACTTCCAAATGCTCCCTAAGATGTTTTCCTATTATTATCCAAATTTTTCTTATTTCCCTAAACATTTCCCAAATATTCCCCATCATTCCCCCAATCAATTTGCTGTTATTCCCCAAAATATCCCCTATTATTCCCTAAACTATTTTTCTACTACTTCCCAAATATTCCCTAATATTCCCCCGACCAATTTGCTGTTATTCCCAAAATACTTCCTATTATTCCTGAACTATTCCCTAACCCATTTTGCCGCTGTTTCCCAAACATTTACTATCTTGCCCCAAACACTCCTTTAGTATATCCTAACATTCCCTCAGTATTTCCAGTTACTCCTCGCTCTTCCCTGTTACCCTCCCACCATTCCTCCTTCCCTTCCCTCATCCTCCAAGCGGAGCCTGCAGTTGGAATGGCCCGATCCCGCTTCCTGGGGCCATCCCTGTGTCCCCGTGCCCCCATGATCCCACATTCCTGTGTCCCTGTACTCCCCATGTCCCCACATCCCGTGTCCCCGTGTTCCTGCAGCCCTCGTGTTCCCAAATCCTCCTACCCCACGTCCCTGTGTCCCCACATCCCTGTACCCTGTGCGTCCCCATGTCCCACATTCCCGTGTCCCTGTGTCCCCATGTCCCACATTCCCATGTTTCTGTGCTCCCACATCCCCGTGTTCCTGTACCCTCCGCGTCCCCACGTTCCCACATCCCTGTGTCCCCACGTCTGCCCGTTCCCGTGTCCCTGCACCGCCACATTCCCACATTCCCACATTCCCACCTTGCGTGCCAGGTGTTTGAAGTCCTCGGTGGTGGTGATCCGCCCCACCTTGCAGTCGGGCTTCCGGTAGGGATTCAGGCACTGCACGATGAACTGGGACATCTGCGGGAGACAGCGCCTGGATCCGGCTCCCCGCTCCCACCNTGCAGCTGTTAAAAACTGAAGTGGTTCCCAAGCCTCCTCCAGGAAACTCCACCTGGAGTTTTAAGTGCCCTCTGTTCTGAAGCCCCAGTTTAGCTTTGCTAACCTCAGCAGTGCAATCACCTTTTCCTCACAACCTATCATCCCATCCCATCCCATCCCATCCCACCCCACCCCACTCCCGAGCCCCCACAGGGATCCCTCACCTCCTTCCTGAACACCTCCTTGCTCTTCTTGGCCAGCTCGCTGGACGTGTCCGCTTCCGCCGTCTTGGGCTTCTTGGAAGACTGGAGAGGGGGAGCACAGGGATGGCAACGCTTCCCCGTCCCCGCCTTGGGGACAGCAGCACGTGCTCCCAGCCCATTCCCGGCAGCTTCCCAGCCCATTCCCAGGGAGCTTCCGAGCCCAATTCCGATGAGTTTCCAGGCCCATTCCCAGTGGGCTTCCCAACCCATTCCCAACCCCCTTCCCAGCGTAGTCCCAGAGAACTTCCCAGCCCAAGGCCACCACATTTCCCAGTTTGATCCAGGTGCAATTCCCAGATGAACCCCAGCGCGCTGCCCCCGCCAAACCAGGGATTTCCCAGCCTGGTCCCAGCAGATTTCCCAGCCTGGTGCTGGTGCACTCCCAATCCCGGCAGTCCAGGTGAGCTTCCCAGCTCATTCCAGTGAAATTCCCCACCCCAATCCAGGCACAGTTCCCAGCTCATTCCTGGTGAGCTTCCCAGCCCAGTCCGGAAAGCTCCACACCCCAAGCCAGGCATTTCCCAGCCCAATCCCAGAGAGCTCCCCATGCCCCTGGCACGTTCCCCGCCCCAATCCAGCCACAATTCCCAGTCTGATCCCAGCATTTCCCAGCCTCGCTCCTGGCACTCCCCAGCTTGGTCCCAACACATTTCCCAGCCCAGTGCTGGCACAATTCCCAGCGCACTCCAGTCACACTCCTGGGCTGGGAGACACAGGGACCACTCCTTGCTCTTGTTTTCTTTGGAAAGAAAAGCTGGAAAAAGAGCAGGAGCATGTCCTGGGGCAGCCAGGCTGGTCCGGAGTGGGAGGAAGCCCTGTGGTGGTGGATTTTCCTCCAGGAATTCCCTGTGAGGGCTGGGGCCCCCCACAAGCATTCACACGGATTATCTTCGGCTACAGTCAGGATATAGAGGGAATTTTCTAGGAATTTCTGGCTGCTTCCCTGAGTACTGATCCCTGATTTACCGACGGAGCAGAATCCACTCGGGCCGCATCCCGGAGCACATCCCCTCGTGCCGGCTCCACGCCCACCTCCCACTCACTCCCACCCCAACCTCTGTGATCTCCTTGGAGCCCAGGGAAGGGAAAAGCAGCATCTCCGCACCAGCACCATTTTCTGGGAGAGGTTTGGGAACTGCGGGTCATCCCGGCTCGGATTTTAAGGACGGGAAGAGCAAAAGGATTTGTTAAAGGTTTGGAAAGCTGGGGGAGGTTTCCCTTCTCCTGTTCTTTGACGATGTCCCAATATTTCTTTTAATTAAAAACATCCCACTTTTTCCTGAGAGCACTGAACACTGAGAAAAGCAGGAGCCATCCCATCCCTTTCAATCCCTAAAAACGTGCCCGGCTGGGGGGGGCAGAGCTGCAAAATCCCGGGAGCAAAGGGACGTGGGGCGTAAATCAGCCCTGCCAGGGAGCTTTTACGGCCGGGGCCTGGCCGGAGCAGGGACATCAAAGCTCCCTGCTCCGGCCCCAGGCTCGGCTGCCACTTCAAAAGGCTGGGAATGGGGAGCAGATGGCTCCGGATGGCTCCGGCACCAAACCCTGCAGTGCTCCAGCAGCAAAGCCTTTCAGCATTCCCAAAGCCCTCTGCATTCCCAAAGCCCTTCAGCATTCCCAAAGCCTTCTGCATTCCCAAAGCCTTCAGCATTCCCAAAGCCTTCAGCACTCCCAAAGCCTTCAGCACTCCCAAAGCCTTCAGCATTCCCGAAGCCTTCAGCATTCCCAAAGCCTTCAGCATTCCCAAAGCCTTCAGCATTCCCAAAGCCTTCAGCATTCCCAAAGCCTTCAGCATTCCCAAAGCCTTCTCCATCACCAAACCCTTCCCCACCCCCAAACCCTTCCCCATCCAACCCCTCTCCGTGTGGGATGAGGGGAAAAACCGGTGTCAAGATTGGCAGGGAAAGATGAGGAGGAGGAGGAGAAATAAAACCTCCACTTCCAAGCTCCTCCTCGTGCCAAGGTGCCAATTCCTCCCTGGAGAATTTCTCCTAATTTCAGGCTAAAATTCTATTTTACGTTTATGTTAATACCAAAACCTCCTTATCAAGGCCTTCCTCCCTCACCCCTCCAAAGTGTAATCCTGTAATCCAAAGCCTGCCAGGAAAACTGCCACAGGAAAAGCCCCCAGAATGGTGCTGTCCATGGTTTTCAGCCTCCGGAGGAGACAGGAACGGAGAAGCCACAAAGATGGTGGGAAAACCAGCCTGGGATGGGATCAAGAACGCAAACGACTGGGAAAACCTGGAGGAGCCTGACTGGGATTCCCGCCTCCAGCAGCTGGAATCTGCCCCATTGACACCAACCTCTCCATGGAGACCCAAAGGGCAGAGCACAACCACATCACAAATCCAAGCCTTTTCCATCGGGAAGGATGCAAAACCTTCGGCATCCAGCCCAGTGGCCCTGCCAGCCTTCCTGCTGGGCCACTCCCTCCAGAAACCCGTTTTCCAGGGGGAAAAACAGGATTTCAACTGCGCTTTAAAGGGAATCACGATGGTGGCTCCCCACCCCTCTTGCGCCTTTCCATCAAAATCCTCCCCCACGGCCCGGGAGCACCGGGAATAGCAGCAGCAGCTGTCGGGCGCCGGAGCCGCGGTGCCGGTGGGTTTAATCCCTCCTGGGTGGGTTTCATCCACTTGGGAAAGGTGTGGGGTGGGGAGGAGGGTAAAAAATCCAAGGAATGTGGTTGTAATTTCAGGGTGGAAGCGTCGGAGGCGGGAGCTGCGACCATGGGAATTCGGTGCCAGGAAAAACCCGACCTTCCGGCCACCCTGGCCCAGGAGAAGAGGAATTAAAGCTCCGGAGTGAGTAGGAACCACCTCACCCTGAGGTCAGCCGGAGCCATGGCTCGTTTAGGAATGAGGGATTCAGGGATTCAGGGAAGTTCTGCACCTAAAAGTGGGGATTTGGGGTTGGGAGTGAGCGGCAAAACCCGGAAGGAGCAGCCGGTTCATGCCTGGCCTGAGGTGAAGCCCTCGGATCGTCACCTGAGCCCTCAGCTCCTCTTCACCCCGATTTTCGGGATAAAAGCCCACATTTATGGAAGCGTCCTTCCTTGCTGCTCCCTCTGCTGTGCGGGCAGCACCGAGACCCTCAAAATTCCACAGGAAAATGATTCCCAAGCTGGGAAGCAGCAGCACAGCTCTACACCTCGCTCCCAGCCCAGGGATGCTCCCAAGTCTCTCCAAACTGCTCTGCCCCACTGAACCTCAGCTCACGGCTCCACAGGGATGCACTTCCCAGCTATTCCATCTTCCAATCTCCCTCTGGAGCCTCAAATTCACATTGCCTTGATCAGTCCCAAATATCCTTCAACAATATTTGCAACCCCAGGAGCCCGGAATCTCAGGGAATGTCACAGGGTAGGTGTGACACCGATCCCGGGATCAGAATCCTTGAAAAGGCTTCTCTGGATTCCTCTGTGGAAGCAAAAGCCCCTTGGCTGAGCAGGGAGTGCCAGCTCTGAGCTCATTTTCCAATTAACTTTTTTCCAGGGAGATAAATATTTGTCCGTAATTTCATCGGAGCGAACCAGGCAGGAATCCTGGCTGCAGCACTCGGAGGTGTTCCAGGAATGGGATTAACCCTTGGGATCCTGGCAGCACACGGGAAGGGAACAGCACCGTGTTTTTCCTGGTGCAGGATGGACGCCACCTCCAGACCCCTGGGAAAATCACTCCCAGGAATGTGGCAGCACCAGAGCAGTGGGAGAAGTGATTCCTTTCTTCCCATGGATCTTCTCAGAAAGATTCCCTGAGTTAGTTATTCCCCTTTTTCTATGTTATTCCCCCTCGTTCCCATTTTTTTTGGCCAGCTCCACACACGAGGCTGGAGCCCAAGGCAGAATTTCAGGGAAACCCGGTGTCTGAGCATGGCCAGGGGAGCCATTCCAAAGGATCCAGGGTCACTTCTGCCCCCCCGTCCCCTCCCAGATCCACTCAGACCTCCCATCCCAGGGGCTTTCCCGGGATGTGTCTCCCTCACCTTCATGGGGTTCTCGTCGTACGTGGGGGTCCCCAGGTCCATCTCAGCCTCGTGCTCCAGGCTGGCGTCGTCGCCGGGGCTGTCCCAGGTCGGGGGATCCCACTGGGTTTGTCTGGAGCGAGGAGAACACACCATTGGCACTTCCTCAAAGCAACCGGGACCTGCTCATGGATTATCCCACCAGCCGGGACGCCCGGATTCCATCGGCCAGCCGAATCCCTCGCGTGCGGAACTCACAGCTCCGCGTGAGGAGTTTGAGGATTTTTAAGGCGGAGAAAGTTAAAACCAAGCAGAAGAACTTTAAAAAAAGGGAATTTGCACTATTTTCTATCGTGGTGACACCGTGGGATCAGGGATGTTCACCACCAGGATGAAATTCCCAGCATGGGAAGGTGGGAACGTCTCAGCAGAGACTCCGGGGAAGGTTCAGCCTCCACCAAGGCTGGGTCTCCTCATCTCATCCCGAGACTTCCAAAAACCACAAATCACCAATTCCTGCTCGACTGGTTTGAATTCCAGGCGTTTGAAGGTTTCCTGCTCTGCTGCTGGTGTGCCAGGGGGCAGGAAGGAATCCAAAAGGGAGATGGGAAAGATTAATGGATGCAGAGAAATGAGTGCCAGGACCAAGAACCGACAGCAGGACACTCGGGATATGGAAGAAAATATCCCCACTTACTTCTTCAGAGGTGGATCCCCATCCACACCTCACATGGAGTTGGGAATTTTAAAAGAATCCTTTTTAGAAGCTTAAAATTTGTTATAATTTCAGGTAAATTCATAGGGGTTGATCCAAAATCTGGTTCTTTCCAAAGCTGACGGAAAAGGTGTAGGAATAACACCAGGAAAGTCGTATTCCTTCCGATGGAGGTGGGAGTTGGGCTCTTCTCCCAAGGCATGAGCGACAGGACACGAGGGAAAGGCCTCACGTTGTGCCAGGGCACATTCAGGTTGGATATTGGGAAAATTCCTTCCGGGAAAGGGCTGTCCCTGGATAGGGCTGGAGCGCCCATCCCGGAGGGACCTCACAGCCCCGTGGATGTGGCGTGTGGGGCCGGGGCTCAGCGCTAACCACACTCACCTGGTGACCACGTGGTAGTAATAGATCTTTCCCTCCGGATCCCGGGCCGTTTTCCAGTTGGGAGGGAGGACGATGGTTTTGGGTTTCGGAGGGGACGGCGGAGGCAGATCCAGGAGATTATTGGTGACCACCAGCTCCGGCTGGAAACAGCAGGGAAGGCACAAAGAGAAAGTTGTGAGAGGCGCCCTGAGAGCTCTTTATCCCACGGGAAAACCCTCCCCATCCCTTTGGATCCATCGGCCCTCACCTGCTGGATGGGCTGGGGCTGCCCGGCCGCCACGATGGCGGTGACGGCGGCGGGGGGCTGCACGATGACTCCCTGCGGATGAGCCGTGTAGATCTGCTGGCCCTGGATGTACTGCAGACCCGGCTGGGCATAGCTCTGCAACACGGAGGCACGGTCAGCTGCTTTTCCCAAAAAAAAAGCCCTTCCTGGAGGAGCGCAGATTCCACCAGATCAGGCTGCTCCAAGCCCCAGCGTCCAACCCGGCCTTGGACACTTCCAGGGATCCAGGGGCAGCCACAGCTTCTCTGGGAATTCCATCCCAGCCCCTCGCCACCCTCCCAGGGAACAAATCCTTCCAGGTATTATCCTTGTATTTTTGTAATAGAATTCATTTTGGTAGCTTCACACTCCACTTCCGAAAGCCAATGGAAGGGGAGCTCCCACATCCGTGTTTTACTCGTTTATTCAGCTATGAACAGGATATAAAACATTCCGGTAAGTTGTAAATTCCTGACTGGCCCCAACAACAATGAAATCATCATCCCTGGAAGTGTTCAATATCCCCCCTCCCTGGAAGTGTCCCAGGCCAGGCTGGACTGGGCTTGGAGCAGCCTGGGACAGTGGGAGGTGTCGCTGCCCACGGCAGGGGCTGGAATGGGATGGGCTTTAAGGTTCCTTCCACCTCAGCCCATCCCAGGGCTCCACGATTCCCTGATTTATGCCGTTTGCAGAGGGGAAATACCCCGGAACGTGCCTGCCTCCTACTCCCGGGCGGGAAGTTCCCTGAGCAGAGCTAAGAAGGCGCCCCAGTAAGAGAAGAAGCAAAGGCTGAGTAACTGCAGCGCTTTTCCCAGCTGCAGGCTGGCCCCCCTGGCTCCCTGGGCGTTCCCAGCTGGAATTACCTGGACGATGGGCGGGGTGGTCTGCGAGTAGGGCGAGGTCACTCCGTAGACAGTCTGGCACGTCTGGCCCTGGTAGTAGATGGTGGGCTGGGACTGGGCCGGCGAGTAGGGCTGCTGGACAGCCACGGGCTGCTGGCTGGAATCCCACACTCCGTAGCTCTGGCTCTGCACCGCTCCGGCGGCGGCCACCGGCAGCACGGCCACGTTGGCCTCCTGGTGCACCACGGCGTCGCCGGGTGCCACGTACTGCGGGGTGCTCACCTCCATGGCGGCGGCCACGTGCTGCACCACCGGCACCGGCTGCGGCGTGCTCAGGGCGGGCTCCACCGTGTGCCCCACCAGAGTCTGGGAATGCTCGTATCCCGCCGGAGAGCACATGGAGTCCATGGAGGGCGTGGGCAGCAGCACCTTGCCGGCGTTGGGGTTGCTGGGATCCACGTAGGCCTGCATGGGGTAGCCCGGGGGGTACCCGATGAAGCTGTGGTGGGGCGTTCCGTAGCCCATGGAGTCGTAGGGAAGAGGGGACGTCATTCCCAGGTTTTGGAGCTGCTGCTGCTGTTTCTGGGCTTCCCGCTGGGCCACCTCCTGCTCAAAGAGCTTCCGGCGCTCCTCCGTGGACAGCTTGTTGCGGTCCTTGGGCCGCACTTTCTTCTTGGAAGACGCTGGGGTGTCATACCTGGGGGACAGGGAACAGGGAAAGGGGCCGTGAGACCCGCGGAAGCTGCAGATCCAGCAGCAAAAGGGGCAGCGGAAAACCTGGAACGCCCAACACCAGCAGCAATTCCTAAAAGCATTCCCTTTTTTCCAGCCGTTCGACCAAGCGTGGCAACTCAAGAGGAACACCCGCTGGTCCTGCTCATCCACAGGGAGCCAGGGCAGAGGATGAGTGATCCCAATGGACTGGCCAAGCTCAGTGTGTGCCGACGGAGAGGCGAAGACGGCGTGGAAGTTTTCTGGGATACCCAAAGCGGGAGTATGTCCAAGGCCAAGGGAACCCAAGGGACAGTCACACCCCGAACAGGCCCTGCCGTGTTTTCCCAAAGCAGGACCAACACGGAATTTGGAAGAGGCTCCCGAACAGGAGCAACTCACACCAGGGCACCTTCCCCCCCAGATTCCAGCACTGCGGTGAGAATTCCATCTTTCCAGGCCAGAACCCCTGCACGGGAGCCGCAGACACGGCAAAGAACAAGGGAATCACGAGCAGCGCGTTCCTGCTTGGAATTCTGCTCCTGCCCAGACCGCAACTTCAGCTTCAAAAAACAATGGTGTGGATGGGTTTTTTTAATTCCTTAAGAGTTTTCATCCCAAAACGCGGAGCAGCTGGAGGGATTTTTCCAGGGAATTAACGAAGGGGAGAGAAAAAAAGCCTAAGGACCTTGATCAAAGCCCAACCAAGGAAAATTTCAGATCAAAGGTGGATATTTCCAGACGTTATGAGTGTGGTAAAACAGGGATTACAAGGCAAAATGCTTTGCAGCCTCAATATAATGGATTCTACAAAGCATCCAGGATATCCTCCATATATTCCGTGTCCCTGGGATCTATTTACATATCAAAAGCACATTGCTACCGACAGATCCGCTGAAGCCGCTTCCCGGCATTCCCAGGGTAGCTGCAGGATCCGTTAATGGGAACCTCATTGCCGGGAGGAGCTCGATTCCCCTCATTAAAGTCTCTCCTGGCACTGCCTGGAGAGCCCGGAGCAGAAGCAGCTGCCGTGGTGGGAGCGGGAAGAAGGAAACGGAGGGTTTAGCGCTCCTTTCTCCGTCCATTCGGTTATTTTCCTCATTAAACCCTTGGGATAACGGAGGGGGACGGTCAAAGTCGGGGAGAACATTCCCAGGGAAGGATGTTGGTCCTTCAGCGACACGGACACGGCGCAGGAGGAAGAGCCAGAGCAGCAACCCCTCACCCACAGAACGCTCGCTCTGTTTAAAACAACCCCAAAAATCCAGGATTCGCTTCCTGGGGACGTTTCCAGCCTCGCTGCAGAGGGGCAGATTCACATCTGTGCTTTTTATCCAGATGTTTCCAACTTTCCCAGCCCAGCTCAGCGCGAGGAGCGAGGTTTGCTCGTCTGGCTGACTCGGCACCAACTGCTCCCTAATTACGGAGCGGCTTTGAGAGGGACAACAGAGAGCTGACTGCTTCAAAGGAAATTCCACGGCACTTTTCCTGCCTTTGACACCGTCTCCAGGCTCTCGGAACTGCAGGACACGGAACATTTTCCTTCTCTTCACTGGCAGTTGCATTCTCAGCTGTGGCAGCGATGCCAGCGTTCCCAAGGAAAGGCAGGACACACAGCACCAGCCTGCTGGGACCACACCCACCTGGATTGTTGTCCTGACAGGGAATTCTAGGGGATAATCACTCGGTGAAGGGAGATTTGATGTTAGAAATCCCGGTGTGGGCTCTGCTCCCTCCTGGATTGATCCAAGATCAGAATAATCCCCAGCGCATCGGGAAGAGGTGGAGACGGGAATGGGTTTTGAAGGACTCAGAGAGCTCTTTGCATTAGGAGGGCTACATCCTGGAATTCCTGCATTCCCCATCCCTGGAAATGTCCCGGGGGCTTGGAGCAACCCGGGCCAGTGGAAGGTGTCCCTGCCCACGGCAGAGGGTGGCACTGGGCGAGCTTTAAGGTTCTTCCAGCCCAACCATTCCATAATCCCTGATTTCTGTGCAAGAGCTGGCACAGCTTCCCTTGTTTCCCACCTCACTCCCAAAACACGCCTGAAGATGGAGGTGCGGGTTATCCCGGAGAAGAATCCACCCAGCTCCCGGGAACGACTCTCACCACCAGGATTCCTCCAGGAGAAAACCCCCAGCCCTGGTGGATTTCCAACAACTCCCAGGACCGTTTTTCCCAGAGATTTTACCCAGGAACATGGCAGATCCCTGGAATATTGCTGATCCATGCCAGCACTTGCCTGTCCTCCGGCCTCTTTGTCCCGCGCTCGTAGGCCGAGGACGGAGGGGACAGGGAATCTCTCCGTCTCTTCCTCTCCTTGCTCTGGCTCTGCCGCTCCGGATCCCGCTCCCGGCTCAGGGTGGGGTTCTTGGGAGTCGGGGTCTGATCCCGGAGGCCGGCTGTCTCTCTGCCACGGTCAGCTGTTGGAAAAACAGGGAAAAGGGAGGGAAATTTCATCATTCAGAGTATTAAGAGCTCCCCTCTCCTAGAGCAAGAGGAAAACGGCCTCAGGGTGCGCTAGGAAAGGTTTAGGCTGGATATTGGGAATATTCCTCATGGAAAGGGTGGAGTCCCCATCCCTGGAGGGATTTAAAAGCCACATGGATGTGACACCTGGGGACATGGTCAGTGGTGGCCTTGGCAGTGCCGGACTCCACGTCCGAGGGCTTTTCCAAGCACAGTTCCACAACTTGAAGTTCTAGGCTGCTCCATGGCACCCTCAGGGCTCCATGTCCCACCACTCAGATTGTCCTCTCCATTTCCAGGAGCTGTTTCCCAAGAGCAGGAGCACCAGGCTACGGAGCCAGGGCATCCCTGGACATTCCCAGCCGGGAAAACGAGGCAGTTCCATGGGAGCAGAGCAGAATGTGGGAAAAGGGGAGGACTTACCGCTGTTTTCCTTTTCCGCTTGGCTCTTCTTCGGGATGCGATACACCTCCTGTGGAAAAGCCACGAGCGGGGTCAGAATTCCAGCTGCTCACCAAACCAGCCCAAATCCCCCAAAATCACGTGAATCCGACATTTATGAGAAACCACCAAAAAAGGGTTCTCCTGAAGGAAAGTTCTGAGGGTTTTTTGTGGTGCTTTCCATACATTTCCTCTGCTCAGTGTTTGATTTTTTGATGGATTTAGGTGGAATTTTGGGCCTGGGCTGTAGGGTCCTGTCCCACCAGCACCCCCTGCTGTCCCTGTCCTGCTCTCCAAGGCATTTTTGGGTTGTCCCGCAAGGAGCAGGGAGCTGGGCTTGGCGATTCCTAGAGCTCCCTCCCGACTGCAGACATTCCGTGGCTCTGCGACCCTGGTGGCCAACATCTGCTCCCCCTGCTCATGGAACCATCCCTGGCTTCTCCCAGCTCCCCTCACCGGGGACAGGGCATTCCATGACGGTGCCCAGGGCTGATGTTGGGTGTTGGAGCATCCCCAGGGAAACGAGCAGGAGGACAAGGCCCAGCTCTGAGCGACCCCTCGGAGCCAGGAGCTGCTGAAGCTGCCGAGATCAGGCACCAACCCCAAAACTCCTTCGAGGGCACCAAACTCCAAACTCTGCTCATCCCGCTCCTCCCTCAGCACAGGAAAGGCATGGAGCTGCTGCAGAGAGTCCAGAGGAGGCCCCGGAGCTGCTCCAGGCCTGGAGCCCCTCTGCTCTGGAGCCAGGCTGGGAGAGCTGGGAATGTTCCCCTGGAGAAGGGAAGGCTCCAGGGAGAGCTCAGAGCCCCTGGCAGGGCCTGAAGGGGCTCCAGGAGAGCTGGAGAGGGGCTGGGGACAAGGCATGGAGGGACAGGACACAGGGAATGGCTTCCCACTGCCAGAGGGCAGGGATGGATGGGAGATTGGGAAGGAATTCCTGGCTGGAATGGAATTCCCAGAGCAGCTGTGGCTGCCCCTGGATCCCTGGCAGTGTCCCAGGCCAGGCTGGATGGACTTGGAGCAGCCTGGGACAGTGGGAGCTGTCCCTGCCCATGGACGATCACAAAGGTCCTGGCAGCTCCAGGCGGAAACGGCCCCGCAGCAAGAAAGGGAAGGAAAATTGGGAACGCGGATTGAAGCTTCCCTAAGGTTGGGGTTTAGCACAGCGGCCCTGTTAACCCCCACTGGACTGGGCGGGAATGACTCTTTCCATGCCACTGGAACCAACTGTGCACCCCTACAATTCAGAAATGAGCTTCAGTAGCACCTGTCCAGATTTTGCTGTATTTTAATTGCAAATTCCAGCACTCCCAGAGTAAATCCCGTTTTATCTCAGTGACGTCCATGATCCTGCAGAGGTTTTACAGCATTCCTGACTGCCCAAGTGCTCGTTTTTGTTTAATTCCTGCTTCTGTCAAGGCCTGGCTTTGTTCCCTTCCTGAAGGAATACGGTATTCCCAAGAATTCCCAATTCCTTCAAGCAGAACGTGACGAACCAGCTGGTTCATGCCTGACGGAGCATCCCTGATGGAGCAGCAGCTGCATTCCCAAAAAAAAAAAAAAACCCCATGAAATCATGGAGATGCTCAGTGTCACACCAAGCTGCCCTTCCAGCTTTCCCAGGGCGCGTTCCCTAAAATATCCTTTCATTTGGGCCATGGATGAGGCAGGGTGGGATTCAACTGCTCCTGGCTGGGGTGAAGGTGCTCCCAGCTGGGAATCTGAAGCTCCCACACGCTCAGAAATGTGGAAGTTTACCGTGACTTGACTCTCAGATTTTACAGAATGTCCATTTATTTTTAAATTTCTTGGGTTTTTAAAGCCGTTTGGGAATTAATTAATGGTTGTCCCAGGGGGCTCGTCAGCGATGCATCCACCCCCAGCCCTGGATGGGATTAAAACGAGAATTTCCTTTAGTGAAAGAAAGGAAAGGAGAAGAAACCCTGTCGTGGTTTGTCCACGAGGCAAAACCACTTCAATGGTGCTGCTGATGGTTAAAAAAAAAAATGGGATTTGGGCCAAGATTTTCCGTTTTTTAAAGATATTTTTGCTTTTCCATAGAGCCTGAACACAGCACGTGAAAAGCTCGAAGCATCTACGAAAAAGAGAGGCATTAAAATTCTCCAAAAAATCCCCTTTTAAAGTTGTTTTTTTTTTTTTATTTATTTCTATGTTTGCTACGGGTTAAGAGACTCCAAATCCAGGGGTTTTTTTAGAAGAAACGTGATGAAACAGAGCAGCAGCTCCATGTCTGGGGTGGGGAGGGATGCAGGAGGAGCCTGTGATGCCACAGGATCGATGCATTTATAAATGACGTCATCGGCGGAATGCCTGACCGTGGAACGGTTTGGACTGGAATTGAAGCTCCTCCAATGCCGGCCTCTAACACGGTCAGGGAATCTCCCACTAGCCCAGGCTGCTTCAAGCCCCCAACAGCCATAATACATGGATCTGATTGTATTTTCCTGCAGAATTCCAGAGCTATGGAAGACTGGGATGGTTTTGCCTCTCGCTACCTCATGTGGGACGGAGGGTGACCGGGAGGGCGGGTTCTGAAACCCCAAAATCACCCACCTGCAACAGGCGTTTCCCCTGTTGGTGCTTTCTTTCCCACGCTAAACTCCTAAAAATGCTCATTTTCAGAGCGGCACATCCCAAAAATCCCCCCAGGGGTGTTCCCAGAGGGAATGAGGAGCCACCAAGGAACGAGCTGATGGATGAACCAACGCGAGCGTTGGGAAGAGCTGAACTGCGCCACTCCCCAGCTCCCCAGAAAGATCCGCCCCGTGAAACGCAGGACGGGGAACAGGAGATTACTGGGAGAAGGCTCAGTGGGAAGAGCAGGAGGATAAGGATCACCTGGAGCCCACGCCAGGATCCATCCCGACAAACCGGCCAGCCCCAGCCAAGCCCAGGAAGCCCAAAATCCAGGATAATTCTGAGCAGGGAGTGAGCTCTGTCCTGTTGGAGAGCAACTCCCGCCCTACTCCGTGGAGCCTCCAGCATCCATGTGGGAAGAGCGAGGCAGCAAAGGCTTTGAACCAGGAACAAACGGAGGAATTTGTCCAAATTGCTCCATGAAAAGCAGATGGTGGTCAAACCAGGCTGGGGAAACTCCCAAGAAAAGCCGATTTTATTTTTGGAAACGGAAGCTGCTGGCTCGGAGCTGCAGAATTCCTCAATCAACGCGACCGCCGCTAACGGGCTCCAAATGGCTCCCGAGCTCCCGGCACAGCTTTGAAGGGATCGCACGGAAAATTAAATGCAGAAGGAAAAGTGACACGAGTCCGTTTGACACAAAAGAGGGGGGGGACATCGGGATTTAGGCTGCGCAGCCTCAGGCACAACCCAGCCTCGGCTTGGGAAAGGGAAGAGCTGCAGGATGGACTTAGGACTCAAAGGATTCCGCGGTGGGAAAGGAAGATTGTGCCTTGGTGGAACCTCCTCCATAAATCTGCCCGCTATTCCTGAGTTAATGCTGGACTCGGTAACTTCAGAGGCCTTTCCCAGCCTCAAGGATTCCATGATTTTATCCTGTGATTCTAAGAACTCCCGTTGACTTGCCGAAGGAATGCAACCAACGAAATCCATCCCCTACCAGGCTGGGTCCTTTTCCTTCCCTTCCTCCCTCCTGTTCTCCCTTCCCTCTGCAGCTCCAGCGCGATCCCAAGGGATGGAGCAGAGCAAGGGGAAGGACCAACCCCACGAAATCCCCGCTTGAAGGCCAGAAAATCCCTCAGCAAACCATGGATGGCCTGGCCGCTCCCCAGTCCTATTGTTTTCCCAAGCTATTCCTTGCTCTAAGTTAAAACAAATTATAAAATTCCTGATCAAAGCTTGGGACGTGCGTGCCAGAGCCAGAGCCAGGCGTTCCAGGAGGGCTGGACTGGGAAGAGGACAGCAAAGAGCAGCTTCCAGGAGCTCTCCCAAGACCCATCAGAGGAGACTTGGAAAGATCATCCCAGGAGAAGATGGAAGCTCAGCTGGCCTTGGTCACCCAAGCTGTCCCTGTTCAGGCTGAAATGGCCTCCAGAGGAGCTTCAGGTGGGATTTTGGGAAAATTCCTTCATGGAAAGGGCTGTCCAGCCCTGGCACAGCTGCCCAGGGCAGGGGTGGAATGCCCATCCCTGTGGATGTGGCACCTGGGGACACGGGGCAGTGCTGGCCTTGGCGGTGCTGGGGCATGGTTGGACCCCGTGGTCTCCGAGGGCTTTTCCAACCTTAGCAAGTCCCTGATTCCACGATTATTAAGCTCCCAGATGGATGTTTTCATTGGAAAAAAAAAACACCACTTTGGCCAGAGCTGGGGTGAGAACTCAGCCTTGAGCTCCACGTCACCACAAACACTCGCGAGGCTGGCAGTGTCCAACTAAAACCTTTTAAACCCAAGCCTGGCTCTTCCAAAAAATTTTTCCTAAAACCAAGACCTTCTCCAACTCGCAAGGAAAGGACCTGTGGATCCTCAGAGCTGCCCCTTCCCAGAAGGTGAGGGTCTCCTCTGGGATGAAGGAAGATTCCCAAAGCTTGGTCCCACCTGAGGCAGAGCGGCACCAAAACGTCCTCTCCCGTCCCTCAGCTCAGCTCCTCAACCTCAGCCATCACAAGGATGTTGGGAAGAGCTTCCCAAGCTCCGCCCCACAGCGTGTTCTGGCGATTCCGAGAGCTCTGCTGGCCGTCACACTGCGCGTCCCCTCCAGCACGCGGATCAGCCCCCGGAGCCTTACCTGAGCGCAATCCACCTGCAAGAACCACGCGGCACCACCACCTGTGCCCTCGCCAGGTGTCCACCACCCAGCCTCTGGCAGCGGCAGGGAGTTTTCAGCCCGGGAGAAGCCATGCGGCGCTTCCTCGGAGAGCGGGAAGGGCGCCCACGAGCCTGGGCTGAAAGCTCATCCCGCTGGGAATGTGAGTGTGTGTCGTGCCGGGGGTGCGGCCGGGGCCAGCATTCCCCACGGAGTCCGAGTGTTGGAGCCCTGGGAGGACTTACAAGTCCTGTGTGTAGAGGTAGAGAAAAAAATTAAGCTCACTTAATCCTTTCAGGCCAGGAGCTGGGATTTCCCCGGAGCGACGTCCATTGCCGGCAATGGACGCACCAAAATAACGTCGGCATCCCCGAGTTAACCACCTCTGTCCTCCTTTCACCTATCACACTGCTCATGCATCAGCTTCCCAACCATCTTCCCGGCTCTTCGCGCTACGGCCTCTCCCTTCTTCCGCACGGAGTTGGAGAGAAGGAGCCCCTTGGTCAGCTCTGGCTGCCCGGAGAAGCTGGATGGAAACGGTGGAAATTACAAGGGGGTCATCAGCAAGGCTGGAGAGGACAGCGCTAAAGTCACGACGTTTCCGACCCTCCCGCCCCTCCCCAGCCAAGGCCAGGTGCTCCACCACTCCAAAAACCCGGCTTTTCCGAAGCTTGGATGTGCCGGGAAAGGCACGTCCTGGGGGTGAATTACCCATCCCCCTTCCAGCTTGGATTTGTCTTTTAGCCAGCCAGGGTGGGCTTGGGTGGCACCTCGTGAGGTGAGAGTTGGACAGAGGCAGTTAACTCCTAGAGCCATGAAAAAGTCCAGGACAGGATAAATTCCCAGCTCCCAGTTTCCCTACAACTGTTTCGTAGGAGAGAAATGAGTTGTCACAGCCCCGTGTCACCATCCCGCTTTTTTGGGATGGATTTGCTGCGATCACTCCAAGCTCATGAGATCCAACCCCATCCCAGCAACCAGACCACGACCTGAGGTGAATTCATAAATGCACAGAGAGGACGAGAATCCACATCTGAAATGTGGGAACGTGTCGGGACTCCGTGGTCCAGACACAGCTTCCACAAAGGTCTGCCGATTCCCAAGCTGTGCTCCTCCAAGCTCCACAGAAAACACAAATCTTGGGGATAAAACGACATCGTCAGATCAAATTTGGTCTGAAACCAATGTTTCGGGTGAGTTTTGTGAAATTTCACACCTTTAATTAGTATCTTTTATCGGGTTTTTTCTGTGCTGTTCCTGCACCCAAGTGTGGAAGGGAGCACGGCTGTTCCAAAGAAAAAACTCAGTCTGGATACCCAAAACCTGTCTCCAGAGCAGAGCAGGACGAAGGCCTGACTTAACTTCCAGTTTAGAACAGGTTGGACTTGATCTTGGAGGACTTTTCCAACCTTGGCAATTCTCTTGGCCATGAGGGCAAAGGACTTTTTCCAATTTAACCCCAAATTCAACCTGACGGTGTCGCTTCGAGAGGAAAACCACACCAAGAGTCGGCAAATTCAAATCCAGGAAATGACCAGATCCACTTGGAAAAAAGGGAAGGAGAACACCAAACCACAACCCAACCTCTCGACAGAAATGTATTTTAAACACCTCCTTTCTTCCCCCTCTAAGATCTGTGGCACAAATGATTGTGCCCGAAATCTGGGAACGTCCAGGGGCTTCTGATCCTCCTGAAAAATTCAGGTTGAGGTAGAATGTCCCTGGGAATTCTCCTGGGAATCTCTACATTTCCAAATCCTGGTTTTTGTAGCTACACATTGGCAGCAGCAAAAGCTTAAGGTGAGGTCTCCTCCGCCTGCGCTGGCGCCGCAGCACAATTAACACCCATTATTTTAATTAACCTCTTTCAATGATTACTCATGATCAAAGTCAATGGGTAAATAAACTCCTCAGCTCTGTGAAGGGTCAGAAAGCATAAACTGGCTAAAAACTACCTCCAGTAATGAAAGCTGGGCTGGCGGTTGGTTAAGAGAAGGGCAGAAGAGCCTCCAGGTCCCACCAAGCCCACACAACGCTGGAATTACGGCAGCGCCTTCAATTCCCGATGGATCCTCAGGAATCACTGGGCTCGGCCTCGTTAGAGAGATGCCCACCCCTCCTGCCCTCGAATATCAGGAATATGAAATAATACATGGAATGCGGTGCTGCAGGAGCAGCAGATCGGGGGAGAGATCCCAAAGATCTGAAGAAACCCGGGAATGACTGAAGCGCTGAATGGAGAGTGAGATCCATAGAACCACGGAATGGTTTGGGTGGGAAGGGACCTTCAGCATCATCCAGCTCCACCCCTGCCATGAGCAGGGACACCTTCCACTGCCCCAGGCTGCTCCAAGCCGTGTCCAGCCTGGCCTGGGACACTGCCAGGGATCCAGGGGCAGCCACAGCTGCTCTGGGAAGCTGTGCCAGGGCCTCCCCACCCTCACAGCAGGAATTAATTCCTTCTTAACCACTGATCTAAATCTTTCCTCTTGTAGTTTAAAACCATTACCAGAATGTCATCCCACATCCCATGAAAGAAAAGCCGTCGGCTGCAGATGGAGCAGCCCAGTTGGCCACCTACGGAGCGGGACAAGATTCCAGAGGGAGCCACCAAGCACTTCTCTTGGGGTTTTCTGCTTCAGAAGACCTGGATGGGAATGAAATCACTGGAGTCCCCAATAACACCCAAATCTGGGCATTTCCGACTGCAAACGCCCTGAGGCTGCTCCAACACGGCCTTCGAGAGAACCCGGTGTAGCCAACAGAGCCTCGTGTGGAGGCTCCACGGTGCAGAGGGAAAGCAGATGTTGAAAGGGCAGGAAAAGCTGAGGATGTTGGGATAACTGAAATCGGAGATTCCCAGAATGGTTGGGCTGGGAGGGACCCTAAGGATCATCCACCCACTGCCACGGGCAGGGACACCTTCCACCATCCCAGGCTGCTCCAAGCCCCATCCAGCCTCGGACAATTCCAGGGATGGCGCATTTAGGAATGGCCTTGAGCACTTCCAAGGACGGAATTCAGGAGCAGACAGCCCATCCGAACGTGTTTCCACGTTGATGGACATGGGGCCGCTTCCACCCACAACGTTCATGGCATCCCTGGTCTCTTTTCCTTATGGATTCACAAGGGAATCTCAGTCCCTCAGAGCTGCCCTTCCCCTGAACAGCCTAAAAAACAATGGCATGACCGAGGTGTCCTCGTGTGCCCAAACCCAAGCAGCTGCTGATTTCAGCGTGTGACACATCGACACCTGGACTCGGGGCACAGCCAGGCCACTTCACACTAGGGGATACATACAGAAAGCACTTCTTGTGTAGAAAAGGCCATTTCAGTTACCAACTATTGACCAAAAGACGTCAAACCAGCCCCATTTGCACCACACTGCCACCAAATCCAAGTTTTCCTTAGCTCCAGGTGCTGGAGCTGCATGGGGCTGCCTCTTACCTTGAGCTCCTTCCAGCTGTCGAGCAGCCTGGTGGCCAAGTCGCTCACATCCACGATTTTATCCGTCTGCTCCTGGCTCCTCTCGCTCTCCACGTCGGAAACTCCTTCCTCCTCATCCTGCGACGGCGTTTCCATGGCCATGGGCTCCTCCAGCTTCGCTCCGTTGCTCTCCTTGACCTCTGCCTCAGGCTCGGCCTCCAGCTCCGCAGGTTGGGATTTGCTGCTCTCCACCGGCGCCTCCACAGCAGCTTTGATCTCGGGCTGCTGCTGCTGCTGCTGCTCCTCCGTCACCTCCATGGGGGCTGCCTCCAGCTGGTCCAGGTCCTCTTTGCCCTCCTTCCCTTCCAGCTCGCTGGTGGTATCCGAGATGGCGCTGTCCATGCTGTTCTCGCTGATGATCTTCAGCCTCCGGAACACCAGCTTCTTGGGGGTGTCGGTGTCGCCCTCCGCGCTCTGCTTGGCCGAGAGCTCGGGGGTGTTGAGCGGGGTGTGCGCCCGGGACGTGTTCTCGCTGGAATATCCGTCGCCCTCGCTGAGCTGCGGCACCGCCGTCTTGGTCTGGGCCCAGCGCTGGATGATGGGCAGCACCTTGCTCTCCTCCAGCATGTTCTTGGTGGGGATGGGCAGCAGCTCCAGCGTCTTCATGATCTAAGGGCAAGGAAAAGCAGGGCACCGGCAGAGCCATCAGGATTTAAAGCTGGGTCCAACCCAGAAGAGTGCGCTTTTCTCGGGAAGAATTAAGTCTGAAATACCAAGGTGATCAGGGAATCCCAGAATGGTGTGGGTGGGAAGGGATCTTAAGGATCATCCTGTGGGGCAGGGACACCTTCCACTATCCCAGGTTGCTCCAAGCCCTGTCCAACCCGGCCCTGGACACTTCCACAGATGGGAAGTCCACAACGTCTCTGGAGAACCTGTGCCAGGGCCTCATCGCTCTCACAGGGAAGAGTTTCATCCCAACATCCCATCTAAAATCTAAAATATGTAATCTAATCCACCTAATGATGGTCACAAGTCATGGGTGAGTGATTTGCGGAGGAATTTCTCCATGGAATGGCAGTTCAACATTGGCAGGGGCTGCCCGGGGAGGTTTGGAGTCCCTGTCCCTGGAGGTGCCCAAGGAATTCCTGGACATGGCACTCAGAGCTCTGGGCTGGGGACGAGGTGGGGATTGGGCACAGCTTGGACTCCATGACCTGGAACTTCCAGATGTCTTTGGGCATCCAATCCCAAAGTGCTCATGGAAAACCAAAGCATTCCTGTCCCACTTCAGATTGTCAGGATCTCAAATTCCCCGAGCTTCAGCATGGAATAAACAGCAACAGCAACACCCTTTAAGTCTGGCTCACGGAATCTACCTCAGGAATCTAAGGAAAACCACAGGAGCAAATTCCTTCCGTTTATTAAGGATCTGCCTGAGGGCAGAAGTTTCGGGCCTGTAGTTCTGAGGCACCTGAGCTTGTTTTCCATGAACACTTGGCAAGGATTAGTATTTTAAAAAAATAGAAGGGAAAGAAAATCCTCACGATCCTGAGCTTTCAGCAAAGCTGCCAAAACCCCTCTTCCCAAAAAGCGCTGCACAGGCCGGAGTGCCCATTCCTGGAGGGATTTAAGAGCCCTGTGGATGTGGCCCTCGGGGACATGGGTTAGCGGTGGCCTCGGCAGTGCTGGGAATGGCTGGACTCGATCCTGAAGGGCTTTTCCCACCTCAAGGATTCCCTGAGAGCTCCCAGTGGCGGGGAATCACTGACCTCCAGCTGCAGCTTCAGGTTGTTGGCGGTGCTTCCTCTGCCATCGCCCAGCTCCGTCATCCAGATCCAGAGCAGGGACAAGCCGTGACACTCCAGGAAGGACTTCAGGCAGGACTGGGAGTGCGTGTTCTGGAGAGCCAAATGTGGGAATGGTCAGACACTTCCAGGCAAAACCATGGCAAACTGCTCCGCTGGGATTACGGTGGCACCCACGGCAGAGCCGGAACTCGGCACGGGAGCGGGTCCAGCCTCGTGTAAGCGGCTGGAACTGCTGGGGTTGGAGCAGGGATCCAGCAGCAGGACCGTTCTAACCGCGACAGCTCGCACCGGAGAACAAACGCGGATCGTGGGCCACGCAGCCGTTCAGCCGAGCCTGGCGTGCTGCACCTTCCTCCCAGGACGCGCCTTTAACAGGACGCGGATCCCTCCCGTTCCCAGGGGTGCCCCTCACCTGGATGAGCTTGAGGCAGGTGAGTTTCTGCTCCAGGGTTTCGATGCGCACCATGAGCCGGGACAAGCTCAGCACCTGGTTTTTATCGGAGAGCCCCTCCCCGTTCTCCAGCAGCGCCTCCAGCTCCCCATCCACCTGCCAGAGTCAAAGCAAAACAACCTCAGGCCCGGACCATGGAGTCCCCCGATTCCAACCTCCGTTTTCCCTAAGGAATGTCACATTTTAGCTTCGCACAGCTGAAAATTCCAGGTGGCTGCACCAAAATGCTCCCAGTCCTGAGGTTATCGTTTCACGCAGGAAAACAAACCTAAGAAATTAGCTTTAATTCCAGATAAAATTTATTCTTTATATTCTGAATTGTATCAATTCCTTGTAAATCTGTCATAGGTTTACAGATTTTGAACTACACCAAATTTATAATCCTGACAACCAGAGAATCCCTCTCCACATGGACCCTGGAATATCACCCACCATCATTTAGTGACTAATCAGTGTTTTAAAATACTCTATAAATTATTTAGGAATTATTCCTTGGCTTCCTCACTCTCTGACACAGAAAATAAAAATGAAACTGGCATTTCTCAACTTTCCAAAAGAACTGGAAATAAATCTCGTCCGTAGGGACGGAGGTTTGTATCTTTAAGGATGGAATAATTACAATTTGTAGGAATTAAAGAGGAGCCTGTGCAGGTTCTTGCAGAAGATTTCACCCAGAACTCCTTTTGCTCTGGGTTCTCTGCGGTTTTTCCACACGGTGTGAAGCCATCCCTGCAATCCCAAGCGTTGCCTCTATGCCAAAGGAACTTAGAGACCCAAATTCCCAGCCTGGAGATGGCCAAACTCTGCCCTTGGAGCTGCCAAACTTCAGGCGATGCCCTAAATGATGAAGCCAATAGTGCTCACCTTCCATCAACGTTTAAAAATCACGGAAAACAACCCAAATTTTTAAATCCATGTGGAATTTAGGGCGGGTTTTAGTTACGGATGAGCAGATACTGGATCTGGGGAAGTCCCTCTCTGCTGGGACTTTGTGCTAAGTAACCAGGAGAAAGGAAATACGGATTTAACCGAAGATCCAAGAACACACAAATATTTAGGGACCTTGTAAAATGAAAGCATTAAAATTGGAAAAGACCTCCAAGATCATCAACCCAACCTTTAACGACATATCCATGGAAAAGGCTGAACCCTGAGGCCGTAAGGAGTCATCTTCTCCCAGGGAACAAAGGACAGGATGAGAGGAAACGGCCTCAAGCTGTGCCAGGGGAGGGTTAGGTTGGATATTGGGAAAGTTCCTTCCTGGAAAGGGTTGGTGGCGGTGGAGTCCCCATCCCTGGAGGGATTTAAAGCCGGGTGGGTGCAGCCCTTGGGGACACAGGTGGCCTTGGCAGTGCTGGGCAATGGCTGGACTCAATCCCAGAGGGCTTTTCCAACCTCAGGGATCCCAGGAGAGCCGAACTCACCGAGTCCTTCTTCCGGGAGCGTTCCTTCTTCATCTTCCCGCCGGCGGCGCGGATGCTGACCCTGTTCTCCCCGCCGAGGTAGCCCCGGCAGTTGGAGGAGCCACAGAAACATTTCTGAGCCTCTTTGCTGCGGGGGGACACAAAGGAGGAGTTGAGCAAGAGCTCGGCTCCACCCACAGCCGCTTCTCCCCCTTCTGCAGGCCGGGGTGGGAACAGCTCTGCACGGAAAAGCCACTGGGAATCCAAACAAGGTCTTTATTCCCGACACAGCTCCCATGATCCCGAGTCCTCGCAGCTGGAAACCCAAGCCTGCCTCACTTCCAGGCTCTCCACAGGTCAAGAACCAGGAACCAGTGAGGAAAAGGTGGAGCTGAAAGCTTCTCATCCCACACTGCCATCAGTATTCTAATTTTCCTAAGGAATTTATCCTCAGGATTATACATCCATTAGGAAAGGCTTGCATCTTACAGCATTTCATAGATATATATGTATTATGGCTCATACATTGAATTTTAGAGCTCAGAACAGGATAAAGAATGCGCTCAGGATTCATGGAAGCAGCAAAATTCACATGGAAAATTTGGTTTATATGTACAGCCACGAACAATAAACATAATATAATATATAATAAATATAATATATAGAATATATAATATATGTTATATATCCCATACATGTTTTATCTATATGTTCTATATTATATATCTCATGTATATAATATCTATAATACGTATAATATATACAATTAATACTTTATACATAATAAATATAATTCTTAATGAATATTTCTGCCAAGCCTCTGTACTTCCTACTCGACACACCATCCATTTTAAACTCTACTCCACAACTTCTCGGGGAGAGGACAGGGTTTTATTTTAAATATGTGGAATTCACTGGAGGAGCGTGGCTCTGCAGCGGTGAGAACCAGGTAAGGTCAACTCCAGGAATTTCTAGGAAGGAGGAATAATCCCAAAATGCAACGAAAAGCTCATTCCTGGTTTTCCTGCTTACGGGAAGGGGCTGGAGAAAGGATAATGAAGGGAAAGGAAGGGATGCTCCTTAAATCATACTTCACCGAACAGTAACACAGCAATATCAGGCTCAGAGGGATCTGAATTCCGGGCTGGAGCTTTCCCTGCAGCCCTGGATCGGGCCAGGAGGAGGGAATGTCTTACCTGGGCGGTTTTACAGCTCCTCAAGGGCTTGCAAAGCCATAAAAGAGGGATGGGAAGGGAAGAACAGGAATTCTTGAGGAGTACTGCCAAGTCTGGAGCTTGACTAATTAATAACTGGACAGAGCAAGAAGCGGGGAAGAGAATTATCCAGGAAAGGGATGGAGTGGGACCACAGCGCCACCGGGAAAGATGAAATGCCCTCGGAATTCCCGTACCAGGAAATGGAACGTACCCGTATCTCTGGAATTGGTAATCGAACGTCAGCTCCGAGCCCGACGGCACCAGCTTGGTGGTGAAAAACCCGACCCGGAGCTGCCCATTCACAGTCCACTGTGGAAAAGAGAGGCCAAGAGTTATTCCAGGTTTGCTTTCCCTGAGCCACGAGAATCCTTGGGAAAGCAGCACTGAGGAGTTTAAACTCGGGCAAATCGCCTCGTTTCAATCCAGTCGTTTTCGTGTCACCGATACAACAGCAACAAAGATTCCCAAAAGAAAGAAGGAAAACGCTTCACTCTGAGCTTTCCAGAGGGAGGAGGCACGGGATTTGATCCAGCATTTTACCTTTTGGGTCTCACAGTTCGGCTCACAGCTGTGGTTCATGAAGCGGGAGCAGTTTCCTTTCTGGGTGGCATCGATGATCTGAAAAGGAACAAGGAATCCAGGACAAAAGGCTCATTCCCTGGAAGTGGAAACAGCTACGAACACAGCCCATGTGGGAATCACCTCCTTTCCCGCTCTTTATTCCATATTCCCGACCCTTACTTTGGATTTTGGCGTTTGTTACGACATTAGGTTCCCCCCAAAAAGAGCGCTCAGGTACACAGTTCCCATTTTCCCAGAGTTCTCCAGCTGGATGTGGATCCCAGATTTTGTTTCTGATACAGCCACGAGGGCTTGGGAAGGTGAATTTTTCTCCCACACACCTCATACTCCAAGGCAAAAGTCACTTCCAGAAATAAAAAAACTCCTTTTATAACTGGAAATGCTCCTTTGTGCCCCGTAAAATCACACAACAAACCCAAAAATCCTTATTTTAGGAGGAGACAAAAAGGAAAAAAATCACTTGGGAGTATTTTCAGCTGCTTTTCTCTCAAGTTCCCCAGGCCCAGAAAGTCCTGACGGAGAGACAAGGAGGACATGAGGTGGAATTTCTATTTATCCCCCTTGTTCTCAGGCAGAGGGAACAGCTCCACATCCCACGGAGCTGAAGCAGCCATAAATAATTCAGGATATCCGATACAAAAATACTCCAGTGGCAGTCCTGCACGGAGGGACTTTGCCAGATACAAATGTCCCAGTTTCACGGAGCTGAACGGGAAAGGAAATGTGGGGTTTTGGTGAACTGGGCACCCAAAAAGGGTGAGTTTGGCTTGGAGCATCTTCCCAAACAAAGCTCCTCTCCCACGGGCGTTTGCTCATGGAAGGGATGAGCCATGCTCCATGTTTTCCTCTGGAAGGACACTTCCCCCTCCCTAAGGACACTGGGATACAGTTAAGCTGCCAGGATTTTGTTCAAACTGAGCCAAGGGTTAAAAAAACCTGAGGCTTGAAGGGTGCTTTCCTCAGGAAAACATTCCTAACGGATTCAGGGCGTTGCTCCATGGATTCCCAAGGAGTTGGTGCCGCACACAGCTAAACCCAGCCTTTCCCAAGGCCACTCCCGGCAATCCCACTGCTCACCTCATCGTTCTTCAGGGCCATGAAGTAATAGTGGATGTTCTTGTTCCGGGCATATTCCTTCACCCGAGCCTTGAATTCCTTGTGATCCAACACTTCCCCGCAGTATTCCAAGACAAAAGTGTTGCTGCAGGAGGGAAAAATATCACTTTTCTTCGCAAAAAAAACCCCACAGTAAATCCAAAATATCCATCACTGAGGTGGATTCCCTGAACACCACTCCCAGCCTGGTCATCCTGGTGGTGTAACAATGATCATGTGCCTTAATCTCAGGGAATTCTGACTAATTTGGGATTCCATGCTGCCACAGAAGGTGACAGAAGGTGACAGAAGAAGAAAGCACCCCTTTGAACGGGGTTTATTCTATATATTCTGTATAGTCTAGATATTCTAGATATTCATGGAATTTCAGGATGTCTTGGGTTGGAAGGGAACTTTGGGATCATCCCACTCCACCCCTACCACGGGCAGGGACACCTCCCGCTGCTCCAAGCCCTGCCCAGCCTGGCCTTGGACACTGCCAGGGATCCAGGGGCAGCCCCAGCTGCTCTGGGCACCCTGGGCCAGGGCTGAATGCACAGGTTTCAGGATGAATATTCCTTTCTTGAAGGAATTTTCCCAATATCCACTCTGACCCTCCCCTGGCCCAGCCTGAGGCCGTTCCCTCTCCTCCTGTCGCTGTTCCCTGGCAGCAGAGCCCGCCCCCCCCGGCTGCCCCCTCCTGTCAGGAGCTGTGCAGAGCCACAAGGTTCCCCCTGAGCCTCCTTTGCTCCAGCCTGAGCCCTTTCCCAGCTCCCTCAGCCACTCCTGGGGCTCCAGACCCTTCCCAGCTCCGTTCCCTTCCCTGGCCATGCTCCGCTGTGCTCCCTTCTCCCAAGAAACCTCATCTTGGTCTCCCCATCCTGCTCCTCCCTTGTGCCTCAGGAGATTTCAACATCCTCACTCCTCTCTCCTTTCCTGGCCTCACCCAAACCAGCACTTGGAAGCGTTAATTAATCCTTAATTAACAACAGGAGGAAAGATCCCCTCGGGATCTTCTTGTTGTCCAAAGAGGAGGAGGAGGACTCAGACTGAGGAAGAGGCGAAGCCTTGCAGAGGTGGGAAGAGAAGAGTGGACACCACTGGAGAGCACCAGGGACAGGGAAAAGGGAGGCAGATTCATCCCAAGAATGAGCCATGGAAAAACTGTTGGGAAACCAGGAAGAGCAAAACCAGAGCGGGAGATCAAACAACGGATGGGCAGCTCCCAGTGAGGATGAGGGACACCCAAGAGGGACAAGGATGAGCTGGAAGAACCTCAGCCCATCTGCCAGGGAAATCAGGAATGCTTTTCCCTTCAGGAGGGAGTCAAAGAGCGGGAAAAGGCCGTGGGAAGAGGGAAGGCTTACGATGGCAGGTCCTTGGCAGCTCGGAGCCCCCAGCCCTTCTTCTCGGTCAGGATCACCTCCACATCCGCGTGCTGCTTCTTCTGGAAGCGTCTGTTGGAGCAGTAGTCACCGTTTGGACACCGGGAAGAGCTGAGGGGAGGGAAGGGAATGGAGCAAATCAATTCCCAGCAGGAAAACGGCACCAACGGAAAGGGCTCAGACGGGAAATAAATCCCAAATGATCATCATAAATTCCGTGTGAAGCCTTCAAACGTGGTGTGCTATAAAAAGCACAGCCATGTGACTGTCAACATGCAAATGCAGATCATTTATTTCTGGAAAGATAAAAACATTTGGAATGCTGATCCCGCTTTATCTCTCTATCAGGGCATCCCAACGGGGTGAGCTGGGCTCTTCTCCCCATGTTTTGGACGTTATTCCTCCACGATATTCCCTGCCCGAGGTCTGTGCTATGAGATAAAAGCAGAAGTCAGGATTCTGCCGGGTTATCCCAATATTCCACAATCCTCGTGCCACAGCGGGAATGCCATCAAGCACCCTGGAGCAGCAAACCTCTTCCAGGAGGGAGAAGGAGACAACAGTCACAGGCTGAGGAGAGGAGATCCAGCAGATTGTGAGGGCTGATCTCCTGTAGATCATCCAAAGGTTTAAATCGTGGAATCGTGGAATGGTTTGGCTTGGAAGGGACCTTAAGGATCGTCTCATTGCACCCCCTTGCCCTGGACAGGGACACCAGGCTGCTCCAAGCCCCATCCAACCCCTGAACCATTCCAGGGATGGGGCAGCCACAGCTTCTGGTGGCAGCTCCGAAGGTCACTCCAGGCCAGCACAGACGGTTCACCGCCACCGCCCAGGAATTCCTGGGTCTTTTGAGGGATTCCCAAGCCATCTCCAGGCCAATCCATGGAGCCCCACTCACCACTCGATCATGAGCAGGCGATTGAGACAATCCTCTCCACAGGCCACCTCCCCCTGCGCTCGCTCCTCCTTGGACAGGGGGGGACACTCACACAGCATCCGCTTGATATCCCGGTGGGATTTGTTCTTCTTCCTGTGGAAGGCAGGGCACGGGAATACAGGTGAGACAGCAGCTGGGCGGAGGAATTCCTCCTCAACCCTCGGCAGTTTTTATGGGAAAAACTGAAAAATGGATTTCTCCCCTAGGAGCGGGACATGCGGATTGATAACCTTGGGATAGGGAGGGACAGGAATGACCAAGGACACTCGGTTTGGTGATGCCTTTGTGATCACAAAAGGTGATTTCTTATAAAGAATTCCCAGGGTATTTAACTGGTTTTCCTTTCTCCTCCGTGACCATGTCTATTTGGACCACCGGATTTTAATTAGGCAGCTTGGAGGGTTTGGTTGCTTCAACGGGGGCTTTGCTGTCAAGTGAGAGGATGAAAAAGAGGAGAAAATCAGAATCATATAAAAGGCATCCACTAATTAATAATTTAGCTTCCATGAAGGATTTGGCAATGGTCTGGAGCAGGGATCCCAACAAGACAAAAAAATCCGTAAGAACGAGAGATGTGGTATTTCAAATTATGGTTGTTAGATCTAAAAAGCCTCATTTGAGACGGTAATTTAAGACATGGAAGCAACCAAAACCTTCGGAAACAAACGTTATTCGTCCAAAACCTTTCCCACACCTGGACAAAATTCCCTGTGCCAAGAGAGAGGGAGTGAGCTGGCATTTGGGACATTAAACAGGCAGCATCTGGCAAGGGTTTAAAAAGGGGGATAAATAAATCAACCTTTTCCTTCAGATCCTCCCACTTTCCATCTCTTCTCAACACCTGGGACTGTCTGGGCCCAACTGGGGGATTCTCTACAGGAGAAGAGACCCAGGGGTGGCTTTGCCAGATGTCGGGAATGCAACATTCCTCCCCCTCCCTCCAAAGGATGCCACTTCGGCCATAAAAATCCAACCATCACAGAACCAAACGAAAGCTAAATCTCACGTTTGCCCCAGGAATTAAAACAGGGATGAAGCAGCAGCTACCTCTCGGTCAAGTAGACGTTCTCCTCGATGAGGTCGAAGTAACAGGGCATCTTCCCCTGCTTGGCAAACTCCTTCCAGCGCTGGGGGTCCCTGAAGTCATCCATGATACACAACCTGCCCACCATGGAGGAATCCTGCGGCGCCGGCTCCGCCTGCTCCCCCTCCAGCTTCCCCTTCCTCTTCTCCCCGGAGTCGCCGTCGCTCTCCGAGTCGCTCTCCAACTCCGGGCGCCTTTTTTTCGGTGGCCCTCGCTCCTTCACATCGTTTTTTTCCAAAGCTTTCACCTCCTCCTTCTTCTCCCCACCCGACACCGGCTCCTTGCTGGAATTGCTGCTGATCTCGTGTGCCTGCACCGAGCCCTTTTCCTTCTGCCCGGCCATCTGGGATTTTCCAGAGGGGCTGGGAAAGCGGGGCTTGCAGTCATCATCCCAACGCTCATCCTCTTCGTACTCCTCGTGATCTTCCGTGAGGGAATCGGGCACCTGCCCTTGGATCCGCTCGTAGTTAACCACAGAAGGTCTGCTGGCTGCCCTGGCGTCCCAGTAACCGTTGCCTTGCCAGTAGCTCTGGGAGCTGGGATAGGCCCCCGAGCCCGGCTGGTAAACGTAGCCCGAGTACATCCCGAAGCTGCTGTCCGGCTGCTGGTACGTGCTGCTGGGCGTCTCCGGCTGCGAGAAGTCCCAGCCCACGGCTCCCATCTCCTCCGGGGCACGGAATCCATCCAGCCTGGAGTACTCTCCGAGGCCAGACTGGTTCAGCCCGCCCTGCCCTTGCCGGCTGTCGGGCTTGGAAGAGCTCATCTGGTGTCGGGATGCGTCGGTGCTTTCCAAACTCTCCGGGACACAGAAGGGCTGCTCCTCTGGCCGGACCATGGGCCTTCCCAGGGCCATCATGTCTGTCAGCACCATCCTCTCCTCCGTGCCGGCTTTGCCGTGGGAATCGGCCCCGAGGTCCGCCTGGCTTGTGCTGTCCACGCCATCGCTCTGGGCCTGGCACGGATCTGCCCGCAGCTCCTCTGGCTCCTTCCTGCTCAGCTCCGTGGAAGTGGCTGGACTCTTCTCCATGCCTCTGGGAGAACACCTGCTCTCCACCTGAGCACTGCCCTTACTCCCCGTACTTTCCGACCTCTCCTCATAGTAGGGCCTGCTGGGCTCGGGCCGCTCGTCGTCCCAGTGGTCGGAGAAGCGCCGGTTGCTCCGGGAGGAGGCCGGGCTGTTCTCCTCCATGGCTATGGTGGAGTTCTTGGGAACCACCACAACCGACTGGAGCCGCTTCCGTGGCGTCCCATCATCAGAATCCGAGTCCTCCGTGTCGCTGTCCTCGCTGGCCCCCTCGCTGTCGCTGTCCCCCATGTCGGAGTAATCGTCGTGGCCGGCGGGAACGAATTCCACAGCGTTGCCGCTGCTGTCGCACGTCGGGGCTTGGGTCACCATCTCCGTGTCCTCTGCAGCGACAGCGACATCAGAGCAGGGGTACAAAGCATCTGGAAAAGCTGAGGCCACCAAGGGCTCGCGTCCCTCATCCCTCTCGGCCGAGACGCCGGGACACTGAACCCTCAGCTCATCCGGCTCAGCTCCCTCAGTGGAAACAGCGCTTTCTTCCACGACCTCTCTGCCACGGTGCTCCGGCGGCATTTCCGAATAGTAGGAATGTTCATTCTGGAACGATGACTTGCCTCTCGCTGAGCCAAGACCAACGTGCTGAGCATCCAGCTCCAGCATCTCTTCAGCTTCCGAATGCTGGAGCGGCTCCTGGCACACACCTGGTGGGGGCACGTCCCATTTGGAAGAGATGCTTTCCTCTGGCACGGGATGATCCGACTGGAGCCTCTGGGAACAGCCGTCCTGGGAGGAATCCCTGCTCGAGCTTTCCACTGCCAGGCTGATTTTGTGGGAAGAATGGCCATGCTCATCCTCCCCAGCAGACTTGGAATGGGAATCCTCCGTGCTCTCATAACCGCACGTCACCGTCTGCGGCTCCACCTGCACATCCAGGAAAGTCTCGGATGTCACTTTCAAATCCGCAGGTTCCGCTTCGATTTCCACTTCCGAGTGGTACAAACCAGGGGTGGCATCATCAGAAATGTAGCAAAAAACAGGTTCTTTGGTTTTGTCACATGGAGTCACCTCCTCATCCACCTTCTTCAGGACAATTTTAGTGGGATCTACATTCACGGCAGGGAGAGGGGCAGCTTCCTCTGGCTGCTGCGGCGCCGGAGCCTCTGCTTCCCGGCACAGGCTGCTGCACTCGCTGGACTCGACCCGGGAATCATCCAGATCCTGCTCCTGGGACACATCCGTGCCCTCAAACCCATTGGATGGCAATGGATATGACGGGCTCGTCATCACTGCAGGCGACGCTTCCGACAGACCCAGGCCGTGGTCAGCGCACACAGCAACGTCCTCTGCTTTGGAGGCACTGGAAGTTGCCAGACCCTCATGCCGACCCTCTGGAGAGCCGTTCACGCTCAATTCCACGGGGAAACATGTTCTTAAGGGATCATGCTTTGCCTTTAATAACGTATCTTGCTCCTTAACACTGTCGTGGCATTCGTTTGCTGCAAGTTCCTCGGATTTTGAGTTCACCAAACCCGCCTGGGACTCGTCAGCCTTCGGCAAAGCGGGCGAATCGTTGAACTGATTTAACGGAGAAAGTGTCTTTTCCCTTTCCAACTTTTTCGCACTGGACACCCTGATCTCATTGTTCTTTACACAAGAGGTCTCTAAATCTAGAGAATTAGACTTGGACTTGATTTCTTCAATCGATTCTGTACAACAGAAAGAACTCTTAAATTTATCAGGCTTTGGTGCGGGGGCCTTGGAAGGGGTGGATTTATAGCGGGAGGAATTCACATTACTGTCGGGCTTGGAATGGGATGAGCCCTTCCGATAGCCCAGTTCATCGAGGGGAGAGCACCTTTTGGATACTTCGCTTTCCGAAGTCCTTCTGGAATCTCGATCCGCTTTCGAAGACGACCTCCCTCTCCTGTCCACGTCGGCGTGAGACGACTCCACTTTGCTGTCCCGGTCCGACTTGGAGTAAGAGGATCTCGAGTCTCTGTAGGAGGAGGAGGAATGGGAGGACGTACGCCTGGAGTCACTCGACCTGGAATGTGTCCTCCTGTACTCATCCTCCGAGTCCGAGCTTTCCCGCGCCCGGCTGTCCGCGTACGACCGGGAATACCGCGACCGTTCCCGGTACGGGGAGCTCCGGTGGTACCGGCGGTCAGAGTCGTAGTAATGCGAGCGCTCCGACCTCGAGTAGGAGGAGCTGGTTCGGGAGCTGCGGTCGGAGCGGGAGCGGGAATGAGACCGGCTTCGCCTCCTCTCTCTGTCCGAGCGGGAGCGGGAGGACGAGTACCGCGAGTCTCTCTCCGATTTGGAATAGCTCGAGTACTTCTCATCCCTGTCCGACTTGGAGCGCGACGAGGACTTGCCCAGGTCATCACCCCGGAGCGACGTGGAGCTCCGTCTGGGATCTCTGTCCTTTTCCGTGCTGGATATCTTCTGCTCGTGCGACCGCTGGCTGGAGGAGGTCCTCACGGAGTCCTCGTCGGACTCGGAGCCCTGCAGCGCACCATCCGACTGGGAGAACTTCCTCTTGGCCCCCTGCCTCCGGGAGCACGCGGGAGCACCCTTGGAGCCGTCGGAAACCTCATCCTCCTTCCCAATATGGGAATCTTCCTTCGGCGGGGTTCTCTCCGTCCGCTC